>JAJGRX010000244.1:0-429874 GCA_025461125.1 Carex kokanica
TATTAAGTATCTTTGTGAACTCAACTCTAAATCTATCAGATTGATTTGAAATGACGAATTCAAATAATTGAAATCCATTTATCTTACGAGTGATGTGTCTACATATGAAAATTTTAAAATTTCAAATTAATTTAGTACAAAGTCAAGTGATCAAAATTAGAAGATTTATAAATTAATTTTAATTCATTATTTTTAAATGTTTTTTTTACCACTTGATTTTATACAAAATTAATTCGAAAATTTAAAATTTTCGCATGTAGATGCATCACTTGTAAGATAGATAGATTTCAACGGTTCAGATTCGTCATTTGAAGCCAGTCTAATAGGTTTTAGAGTTGAGTTCACAGAGAAGTTTGGTGAACTTATGAACAACCTAGCTAGTTCTACTCAAATATTGGTACCAACGATCATAAGAATGTGCTCTATAAAGAAAGAAAAAAAAATGTGAGACAGAGAGTATGTAAAGAATTAGTCACCTCCTCTACTTCCTTAATTGGAATGAGAATACGTGAAAAAATCGCCAAAGTTATACAATGATTTCACCTCCGTTCTCTTCCCCTTACATTCGCTCTCCTTCCAACTTTTTCGTTGTGGAATGAGTAACTAAACACGGACCGAGTGCGGTATCAATATCTTGTCTATACGAAACACAAAGTACCTCAAAACAGAGATGTTCGCAACTCAAACCGGTTTAAGTGTTTGATACCAATGGTACGAAAGGATTTGTATCAAGAGTGCTTATATATATATATATATATATGAGGAGGGATCAAGTTACAACAATGTTATAACACTCATTTTTTGCGAGTGCTTATATATATATATATATATATGAGGAGGGATCAAGTTACAACAATGTTACAACACCCATTTTTTGCGATTTCAAAGTCCAAATCGTCGATCCAAACCGTTCAACATGATCTCCATAATAAAATGTGCTTCCAGATCAAATTTTACATTTTTTTGAATTTTTTTACTATTTATTAAGATGGGTACAAAATTCAATGGTCTGAATTTGACTAGTTTTTCTACCTATCTAAAAAAATAGTAAAAAAATTCTAAAAAATGTAAAATTTGGTTTGCAAGTACATATTCATATGGAGATCATGTTAAACGGTTTGGATCGACGATTTGGACTTTGAAATCGCAAAAAATGAGTGTTGTTACATTGTTGTAACTTGATCCCTCCTCTATATATATATATATAAAGAAATTAAAAAAACTCAGGAAATTTCACAATCCAAATCCAATAAAAAGCACAAGTTCTACCACATACAATTTCAGATATTATTATGCTTAAGATCTGTTAACCATTTTGTTGGATTTACAACAAAAAATCATATTTGATGTGTAGCCATTTTTTCTTTTAGGCTCATCTTTATAAAATCTGAAATAACAGTAAATAGAGTCCAAAAACGATAAATCTAGTACCCTTTAGAATTTTAATATGGAAAACACATTGCATAATTTAGATATGACAAAGAATAATTTAGACCACTTATACAATAATTTTACTCTCCTAAAAATTATTTCCGTTTATTGTCAAAGATGTCCACAAAAAATTATCATACCCTAACATTACTATATCACATACAAAATACCAACTACGGGGGGGGGGGGGGGGGGGGGGGGGGGGGGGGGGGGGGGCGGGCAATGAGATGATATCTGATAATTTAGACCATTTATATCTTCATTTTTGAGTTCAAACAGCCGATCCGAACAATTAGATATGATATTCATATAAAAATATACTTGAAGATCAAATTTAATATTTTTTAGAATGTAGAGAATCACTTGATCTAAAAAATTTAAATCATTTGAAAGCAATGATTTTTTACTTATTTAAAAAATACAAAAATTCTAAAAAAAGTAAAATTTGAGCTCCAAATATATTTTTTATATATAAATCATTTGAACTTTGAAAATAAAAATAAATATTTATAACACGGATCATTCGTTGTATACATATTACCCCACTCTCACTCAATTAAATATAAAAAATATTTGATCCAACTGACGAGAGAGAGGAACAGAGCGCACATAGAAAGAAAGAAAGAAAATAAAAGAGAATTAGAGGCGAGGCAAAGCAAGGCACTAAGATATTTGATATTTTTTCGTAAATTTATCAGGTACGGGTAGTGTTTTGAAATTACCCGGGCGGGTCAAACCCGGTCCGGTCCGCCCGTGACCCGTACCCGTCCGGGTTTGACACGGGTCCACGGGTAACCCGGGTAAGGGTTGAAAAGGGCCGGATCCGGTTTTTTGCCATTAAACCCGTGTTAACCTGGTCCGTTTCAAACCCGGACTGCCTGGTCCGGTCCGTGTACCCGTGCTACCCGTACCTTACCCGGATTTGACCATTTTTTTTAGTTTTTTTTTTAAATTCAAATCATTCTCATTTCCCCCCAAACAAAATCCTACCCTACCCGGATTTGACTCACCCGTACCCTACCCGGTTTTTTTTTCAGATTTTTTTTAAAAAATTCAAATTTCATTCCCCCAAACAAAACTCTTTAAATACACCCCCATCCCTCACAAATTTTCACATCTCAATCTCAATATTTTCATCTCTCATTCTCTCAATCTCAATCTCAATATTTTCATTATTCTCAATTTTAAATTTATTGTTAAAAAAAATATAGTTGTAAATTTAATTCATTCTACAAATACGCACACGGAATTATGAAGGTATTGAAATTACGAAGTTCGGCACCTCCCGCAAGATTTTCCCGTGAGATTTAAAGGTTACATTTATTTCATGTTAGATTAAATTTTGTTAGATTGAAATATTGAATGTTAGATTTATTTTTTGTTTCAATTAGTTTAACTTAAATTTATTTTTGTTAGATTTTGTAGAGAATGTTAGAATTTAAATTGAATGTTAGATTTATTTTTGTAGAGTAATTTAAAATTTAAATTTGATGTTAGATTTATTTTTTGTTAGATTTTTTTTTTTTTGAATAGGTTAGATTTTATTTTTCAAATTCGGATTTATTTTTAATAGGTTAAAAAAATAGGTTAGATTTATTTTTTGAATATGTTAAGTAATTACATTTATTTTTGAATAGGTTAGATTTTATTTTTCAAATTCGAATTTATTTTTAATATTGGGAAGATGTACCCCTCCTGGCCATTATCGCAAGCTGCCTCAACCCGGCATACAAGAAGCATTTCACGATCAAAATACTTCAAACGTACAAAGAGAATCTACATTTAGACAAAACCGGGGTGGATACACACGTGAATTCGAAGTTCGATTAGATGTTTAACTTATACAACTCAAGAATGAGTGACGACCAAAACCAAACGTCTTCGTCCCGTGCCACCGCTAGGTATGAATATAAATATACATGTGTTTTTAATCTTTATTATTTATAATATCTACATTAGTTGTCCACTAATTTTTTTTTAATAGTTCCACTTCCAGGAGCACCAGCAGTGGTGGATTGTCATCAGATTTCCAGTTGGAGAGCGACCCGCACACATCCACAGACGAGTTATTGAGCTATATTTCGATGCGCAACGAAAGTGAACAGGTTGGCATCATGGCGTGGTGGAGGAGGAATGCAAGTCACTATCCAGTCCTCGCGATGATGGCCCGTGACGTATTTGCTATGCCCGTGTCAACCGTCCCTTCCGAAAGTTGTTTTAGTTCGGCGAACAGGATCCTCTCCGATAAACGTAGTAAGTTGGGTGCACATGTTTTTGAGAGACTTGTGTGCTTGAAAGATTGAATTGATGCTGAAAATCGCAAGCAATATCGAGATCATCAAGCATCATCATCCGGAGTCGACACTGAAGAAAGCGGTACCGAGCCGCGGCCCGAGGCTAATTCGGATTCAGACGGTACGGAAGAGAGCGAACAATGGTATATGAATGAGAACTTCTAGATAGGTAGTGTCGGTATAAATTTCTAACCTCTTTTAATCTTTATGGTTATTCTTTAAATTATAAATTTCTAAACATTTCAATTAGTTTTTAAATTATTCATTTTAAAGAAGAATTACTAACAAAAAAAAAGTTAGAACTCCGCCTATGTTATTTTACATAGTCGGTCCCAAGCCCGGAATAAAGGAGGAGGGTAACTTTTATTTTTTAATCTATTGTTTTAAAATAATTCATAATTATTTTTAAAGTAATTGATTTAAGAAATTTTTTATTTATATTTTATTGTTTTAAAGTAATTGATTTAAGATATTTTAAAGTAATTGATTTAAGAAATTTTTTATTTATATTTTATTGTTTTAAATTTAAAGTAATTGATTTAAGCAACATTGTTTTAAAATAATTCGTAATTTTGATTTATATTTTATTATAACAAAAATTATTGAGTTCAAATATGCAATCATGTCAAATGAATTTTGATTTATATTTTATTCGTTTAAAAAGAAAAAAACAAAAACAGAAAAAGAAAAAAAATAGCAAAAAAAAAACGGTCCGGACCGGACCGAACCCGTGCTACCCGGACCCGGACCGAACCCGTGCTACCCGGACCCGGACCGGACCCGTGCTACCCGGACCCGGACCGTGCAACCCGCCTACCCGTGCTACCCGTCTCATGTCGCTCGTGACCCGTGTTGCCCGTGCCCGCCCGTTGCCCGTCACGGGTTTTACCCGGCCCGGACCGTCCGTCCCGTTTGCAAAACACTAGGTACGGGTACATGTAAAAAAAAATTATTATCTAAACGAGTAAGAGTACGGGTAAAGCATATTTCGTATCCGTTACCCGATCGGATAAGTATAAAAAAATTATATATATGAGCAATGAATATTCATTCTCCAACTGCTCTTGATAGTTGTGTTACACTTAATTAATCATTAAAATACATAAATAAATTACAATAAATTTCAATAAATTTCAATAAAGTTTAGATATTTAAAACACATATTTATATGTGTGAAATGAATTTATTGTTTTATTTAGTAAATAATAAAAAAATTATTATATTAGTATCTCCATTCCATTATTAAGCACGTTAGTGTTGGGTTCTTATGGTACTTAAAGCAGCGGAATTTCAAAATTTTGACAAGAAAAATACCAAAAGAGATTATCATGTGTGACTGAAATCAAACCAAAATATATTTTCAAATCAATAAGCATCATACCTTTAGTTTCTTGTCCCTAACAATAAAGGAAAGTCCTTGAGATGTAGGGTTGTAGCCTCCACCTCCTTGTTGATGCTAATGGTGGTTGATGCCTTGCAGCGCCTTGGTGGTTGATGTTTGCGTGACTTAGAACGCCTTGCACCAAGATGAGACTCCAAAGTAGAAGTCCTCCACGGTATCCACCAATAAATTAATTAGAAACCAAAGTTTCCTCTTGCTAGAGAGTACTAACTTGGTTGCTCCTTAATCCCTATCCTCCAAGAGAACTAGATCTTGAACTTTTAGGGTTTGTGGGTTCTCAACACATGAGAGGAAAAACAAGAGAGAGAGAGAGTTTTGGCAGAACTTCAACTCTCAAAAACGAATTCTTCTCAAAAGGAATGAGAGGGAGAATATATATAGCAAACAAGGAATGTGAATTCTGTTCCCAAAGTTAATCCCACGTTCTACCACGTTTTTTACCACGATATAATTCGAATTAGATTCTGTCACAGAAGGAGAAGTTATAGATCTTTCTTTTACCTTTCCATCCATATATTATACGCCCAAAACGGACATCGTATGAGAGAGTTATGGTCCAAATACGAAACATGCGCAGCAGTCACAAAACATGGCGGTTCAAATTAACCACCACGTTCTATCGCGTTTTTGACCATGATCTGTTTCTAATTTGGCTTTCCTCCAGAGAGGCAAAGTTCTATATATTTCTTTTATCTTTCCATAAATATATAGAATGTTAAAAACAGATTTATTATGAAAGAGATATGGTCAAAATAAGAAATGCTGCGCAGCAGTTATCAGAAAACGTGGTAAACTATTTTGGGTGAACTTTTAATTAAGGAAACAATTCATAAAATAAACATGGGCCATAATTAACAACAGCCATTAGGCTTTGTTTATTGGGCCAAGTTCTATTTTTTCTTGTTTGCAATAATCAAATACAATTAATCTAATTAATTGTAGTATCATATATAATTATCTCAAATAATTATATTTCTCATGGTTTGATGGAGAAATCAATTTATTTGTCATGTCATACATGTCAAATAAATTAAGGAGCATTTCTAATTCATTTCTTATTGGTGTGACCCTGTGGGATCTATGTCACATGGCAATGGAATCTGAAACTCCTTTCGATTCCATAAACTACAAGCGGCACCTAGCAATATGCATTGTAGTTACCCAAATGACACAGATGATAAGTACCATACTGTATCACGATCCCTGAGCAACAATTGCCTCGTGTCAATTCCATGTCTCATGATATCATGAATAGATCCAAGGTAGGAACGTGTCATCCTTGCAAATCTACTCGTTTCTTGATTCCGAAATAATTCAGTAATTATGATTAACTCCTTAATCATATGTGCACATACTTGTATTATTTCATCAAGGGGCCCAGTGATATCATCACTCATTTACATGAGGGACATTGGTATTCTTGATAATTACTATCTCTCCACATGAGAGACACATACTGAGATAGAATCTGTATGACTGTCAGTTACTGACAGCGTTGGATAATACCCACGAATATGTATTCTCATGTGAGAGAAACAATTATCTCATACCTTAGAATTCCAGACACAAATAAAACATTAATGACACAAACACAATCCATATTAAATGTTTTATTTTGGTCACGTCCAATCCCTGATCTCCATCAGGAATCCATTTGATTAGATTGACAACCCCTTGTCACATGATCTGCAAAACATGATCATCATCTAATCCAAATGCTAATCTTATACTGGTAATTAATGTTTTTGTTAATTACCAAGACTAGAGACACTTTAGAGTATTTATTAACTCCTTTATAGAGTTCTACAATTCCAAGTCCTCAACTTAAATGATCTATAAGTAATAAAATACTCAAGGAACAAAATGATAAACAAATCATTCAATTACATGAACAAAACTTAGAAAACAATCATCCTATGATTGGCTTCTAGATCACAACACTAACAGTTAGGTGTCCGATCCGCCAACAGCTATGATTGAAAGATGAAATTTTGAATTTAATCTCAGCCCTCCAATCACATAATCTGTCTTCTTTTGATTAAATGCATCTGAATAATATGTAGAAGTCTAAATTTAGCTAAATACATACTCGCCACACGTACCACCACACGATGCATTACAATTAAAATTAAACAAATCTGAAATTTAGCGATATAATTCTCAGTTTCCTTATTTCTTTTTCTTTTTCCTTATTTCTCATTTTCCAATTGAACCAATTCCACCTTCCGTTTCTATATGGCGGATCACAATGAAAATCAATTTTTTCTTCACTTCCTTATTTCTCTTTCTTTGTTTCTATAGATATTACCGTGAGAAATCTAGAATAAATTATCAATTTCGTTTATATACAAATCTATACAGAAAATCATAGAAGCACAAATTAGCAGGACAGGAAGAAGGAAAAGAAAACAAAATTAGAAAGGTCACATGTCATTAATTTATTATATTCGCATTCATATTTTATTGGATCCGATTTAAAATTCCTTATTGATCTGATAATAATATTTATGAAAAAAATTATCCACTTTTTTAAATAGCAAATAATTGTTGTAATTTATTATAAATTCTATCTTGTCATTTCATACAACTTAGTTGCATTACAGTTGTGTTCTTAATTAGTATTTTTATATTGTAACACATGTCATTAATTCTTTGTTACTTTATATATATTCATAAAAAATTCGAAATAAAATTTGAATCTGACTCGAAATATATTCATACAAGTCCGAATTGATAACTGACTTCGTGTAAATAAACAAAAAAAAATTGTCTCTACAGTAAAAGTTCAAAGTGCCAGAGGAAACAAATACATAAAGAGGTACAAATTATTTATTCCTTTTCAATGATAACCGGAACTTTACTGAAAGATGCTACTACAGCGCAAAAAAAAAAATACCCAACATTTTGCACATCCCTTGTTTGTTAATAGGAAAAGGAGACCATAGATTATTCTTTTTATAATAAACTGTTTATTGAACTAAAGTGTAAAATGTAACATTCTCTGAGTGGGACGTTGTGAGTTCGAAAACTCAAATAAGATGTCATTTACACTAAATGGAAGTTGTAGGCTAGATCTCCACTTTTCTTATTAAAAAAAATAAATATAAAATACTTACAAAATTAAAATTAAAATATATCTCCATTCCATTATTAAGCACGTTGGATGTCCGATCCGTCAACGACTACGATTGAAAGATGAAATTCTAGATTTAATCTCAACCCTCCAATCAAATAATCTGTCTTCTTTTGATTAAATGCATCTCTTTTAAGTGTAGAAGTCTATATTTAGTTAAAAACATACTCGCTACGCGTACGGTCATATGATATATTACAATTAAAATTGAATACACTACCTTTTAGCGACTTTTTATGTTATTTGATATCACGTTGTATGTCGATATTGAATTGTTATACGATATTTGATATTATATTAGAATCGAGCTATTATTTGATATCATTGGTACTTAAAGATACATAATCATCACATCATTAAATTATTATCAGAGTTCACGGTTCAAGGTAATTAAAATACAGAATCATATAAATTCTATTAGCATGTTCCTCAATTTTTGAATAATTATTATTTTTATTGGTATATTTGTTTTATAAAAATATATTTTTTCTCTTATAATATACCCCCGTTGCAACGCACGGGCATGATACTAGTTTATCTGTTATTTACCCACCGACAATCATAAATAATAAGGGTAAGATATGGATAAGAGTAAAATACGGATAAAAATAATTTGTAACTAATATGAGTATGAAAATACTTCCACCCAACTCTTACCGTATCCGTTGACTCCCTACTCATAATAAAATAATGCAATACAGGATAAAACAAATATTAAAATCTTACAACATGTAAACTGTAAAGTATTATCACCTGATTTCTTACAATGAGGCACATTTTTCTGGATAAGTTTGTCAGTAATTACGGCTAATGGAGACATATTTGATATTTCCAATCCATGCAGGGTTAGATACAAAAAAGTTTGCCCAAACTATTCCATTTTTTTTTTGTTTTTTCTTTGTTGTTTAAAAAAAATTCTTATTTTAATAACGAAGTGATTTTTCAAGAGGCATCACTAATCAGTCCCCACCACCACCTCCACCATCTCTCCCCCATTTCTCTTCCCCAAACCCAAACCCAAACCCTCTCCTCTTTCTCGTGCGGGCCCTACAAGTCAGACCAAGGCTTCGCCATCGTCCAGCCCCCC
The DNA here is from genome assembly GCA_025461125.1 of Carex kokanica. NCBI lineage: Eukaryota > Viridiplantae > Streptophyta > Magnoliopsida > Poales > Cyperaceae > Carex > Carex kokanica. Next base: position 9,348 of record JAJGRX010000244.1, read on the forward strand.
TTCTCTTGTCGGAGCTCCGATCTCTGTCCGATCGTTGATGCGCTTGATCTACGCCGTCCGTTTGTGCGATCGCCAATGATGGGCTCAGAATCTGACGCGCCTCCACCTTCTTCGACGCCTCTCGACTGGAAATTCTCTCAGGTTTTTGGAGAGCGCGCCGCCGGAGAGGATGTGCAAGAAGGTCAGATCGTTTCCCCTTTCTTAATCGCTTGTTTGATGGTCGAAAATTTGTTTCATTGCTGTTCTTAAAAGGTGTTTTTAAGATTTCTTTTGCCATTTCGGGTGTGATTGGTTCCTTTTCGTTAGATCGATTGGTAGGGTTGCTCCTTTGTTGGTTTGATTGCTTATATGCTGGGTGATTGGATATAGGGATGTTGGTTTTGTATAAGGGTAATCTCTGTTGCTCTGAGCTGTTAATTGATGAATATCTTCGGTCTAGGGGATTAAAGGACTTCTCTTCAGCTAGATTAATCACTTTGAAGCTCTCCTTTCCAATGAAAGATGAGCAAAAGCCTCTGCCCAGCTCCATCCTTTTTTTCTAATCGAAAAGAAGCTGTACCGTAGAATTAGATGCACCAATGCATAACGCTCGGACTTAAAAGATGATTGAATTCTGTCAATTTGTAACATTCTAGTCAATTATTGGACAGACTTGTATGTGCTAAGTGCATGTATTAAGACTTAATTTACTGCACCTGCTTCACTTTTCCATTGGATATACTTCATCTAGTATGGATACCAGAGTGGAATAAACATTCTACTGTTTTGCTAAACCATTGTATACCTATACTCAACCAAATTTTCACTTTTAATGCAAATTCAATATGAACTTGTTCTTGCTCTTGTTATATTTACTGCCATAATATATCAACTTCTGACATTGTCTTTTTTCAGTGGACATAATTTCTGCTATAGAATTTAATAAATCTGGGAGTCACCTTGCAACTGGAGATCGAGGTGGCCGCGTGGTTTTATTTGAAAGGACAGATCTCAAGGATGTAAGTTGCTAAAATCTAGCAATTGATATTATTGAAGTATAAAAATTCAATAATAAATCTGGGAAATATCAAAACATTTCTGTTTTGTTCAATTTGTATCCTCAAATTCATGCAATTTTCTTTACCAAACTACAATTTGTGGTGTTAGCTGAACAAAATGTAAAACTGATCAAGCTCTTCTCCACTTGACTCTATCTTCTGTTTAAATTGAACTTCTAAATTCATTTTGGTTTTTTGTGTGCAGAATTCAACTAGAAGAGATTTAGAGAACTCCGATTATACAGTTAGCCATCATCCTGAATTTCGGTACAAGACGGAGTTTCAAAGCCATGAACCTGAGGTACTCTTTCTTGTGCTTGTCAGTACCATGATATAGATTTTCAGATAAGCACTTTTAATTTGACGTTGTGTTTGCTTGACACAGTTTGATTATCTTAAAAGTTTGGAAATTGAAGAGAAGATAAATAAGATAAAGTGGTGCCAAACAGCCAATGGAGCCCTGTTTCTTCTCTCGACCAATGATAAAACAATTAAGTTTTGGAAGGTAAATTTTAAATCTCAATATAGGCAGGGACGGATCCAGGATTTTCGTCTAAGGGGGGGGGGGGGGTGATAGCGAATCGGGTTAAAACCCATTAGCTAATTGGGTACTAGATAAAAAAACAATGCTCTAACATATAATTTTCAATGCTCTGACTTCTGCTCTAACTTCTAATCCTAATTACCAATCCAAATTCAAGAAATTTTCACCCTAAATTTAACCCAAATTACATATTAGAATTCCAGAGAGGGGGGCAAAAAAAAATTCCAGAGAGGGGCAAAGTTGGTCCGGGCCTATAGATCTTCATAACATTTCAAAATCCAGGGGGGCAGTTGGCTCCACCTGGGTCCGCCCTGAATATAGGTATAACTTTTAGTATACTTAAAACTCAAGATGTTGTTATCTGTATGTACTGTAGGTGCAAGAAAAGAAGGTAAAGAAGGTGTCAGAAATGAATCTCGAATCTTCAAATGCTAAATCAAATGGCGTTAGCCCTGGGTGGTCTGTACCCAATGGTGACTTTTCATTCCCGGCCAGTGGCTTGCGCTTACCAGTGGTAGTTGTAATCAACCCCAAATTTTATTGTTTTGCTTTTCCTTTCTGTTGTGCATGTTCTCTAAATTTTAATTAAATGATGACAGATTTCGAGCCAAGAGACTGCCCTTGTTGCGAACTGTAGGAGGGTTTATGCTCATGCGCACGATTATCATATAAATTCCATTTCAAATAACAGGTTTTTATCCCAGTTATGTTGTATCTTATTGTTGTATTGACTTAGGAATTGCAGTTCCTTAGACCATGATACCTTTCTATTTTCTTGTAGTGATGGGGAGACATTTATCTCAGCTGATGATTTGCGTATAAACCTTTGGAATTTGGAAATCAGCAACCAAAGTTTCAACATAGTCGATGTTAAACCCCCAAACATGGAGGACCTTACAGGTGTATATTTGTACTTCTTTTGTATCCTTGCCATTGTTTGGAATAACTCTTGCGCTCCTGCAAAAAAAAATAATAAAGAAATGTGTCATATACATTCTCTTTTAATTTTCCCTCAAACTTGATACTATATATTTTGCAAACTTGTCTTGTGTAGAGGTGATAACATCAGCTGAGTTCCATCCAATAAATTGTAACACGCTGGCATATAGTAGTTCAAAGGGATCTATCCGGCTTATTGATATGAGGCAATCTGCTTTATGCGACCACCATTCTCAGTTGTATGTTTATTTAATTAGCTCCATATTTCTTCTACCTTCGGAGATTGTGGGCCTTTTCCTTTGATTATGTGCACATCTAATCTGGATTAGTCTCTGCTTTATGCAGATTTGAGGAGCATGAGGCACCGGGCTCAAGATCTTTTTTTACTGAGATTATTGCTTCAATTTCTGATATCAAATTTTCAAAAGATGGGAGATACATTCTAAGTCGTGACTACATGACATTAAAGGTTATTTTTAAGTGTGTTTTGCTAATAACATCTGTTGCTATAATGCACTTGAGAGCAAAGCAGCATCCCACACATTTTTCACCAAGATTTACATTATTTTCCACCAAGATAGATATAATTTCTATATGTTTGCAGTTTGCAAATTGCAAACAACAGCTAACTGTTCATCTAGGTTATTGATGCGAAGGTAAACTGTTCATCTACGTTAGTTGATGCGAAGGTATATAATGTTATTATTGATATTCCCCTTCTTTCCACTTCAATAGTAGTTGTTTAATATTCCCCTTCTTTCCACTTCAAACTAAAATGCAGCTAACAAGATAGATAATTTTGGGTCAAGTTTGTGAACTGACTTGTGAAGAGATTCTGTTTCTTTGATTGGAAGCTGCTAATAAATTTTGTTTCCTTGGGAAGTCAAGGGGTTTATGAGGCTTAATTTTGTGATTTTTGGTTAAGTTTAACCTGAGTGTTGAACCTTTCACTGTAAAATGCTTGGTGCAGTTTGTGGGGAAAATGCTTTTCTCTCTGTTTTTTTTTATGAATAAAAACCTATACTTAAGAGGAAGCAAATCAAGTTAAAAAATAAAGAAGAGACCAAAAGATATGAACCCATTTGATACAAACATGTATGAGCGGATATGTACTTGTGGTTACTGTCGCTCTGGTGCTTTACTATACTTCAACTCACACCCTTAGAAGTTTTGTAGTCAAATGAGGTGCTATTAATGTTAATTTATTTTACCTTTTATTTTGTGATATATTTTTCAGCTGTGGGACATTAACATGGATTCTGGACCTGTTACAACTTTCCCAGTTCACGAGTATTTAAGGCCCAAGGTGATATATTCTTTTAAAAAAAATAAAAATAAAAATCATATGTTTCGCGAACTTCATTGGTTATTTTGGTTTTTCCTTTTCGTTACAGTTATGTGACTTGTATGAAAATGACTCAATATTTGACAAGTTTGAATGTTGTCAAAGTGGAGATGGATCAAGAGTAGCAACTGGTTCATACAGGTGTTTTTATACTTTGTACTTATTTAATATGTTTGACTTCAGATAGGCTTAAAACTTAAAATGCCATATCTGTACTTGCTCCTACAGAATATTGAAAGACATGCATACTGCTACAGAATAAAATTAGGAAATAAAGGAAATTGCCTCTGCCCCCTTTATTCTTTAAAGGGCGAGATGAGGGAGTGGTTTCAGAGTATATTGCACTTATGTTTAATAATGCTGTACATAGGAAAGTTTTGTTCCCCTTCTTTTTGTGTTAATAACTAGTGATACTTTGGATGTAGCAATCTATTCCGAGTATTTGAAAGTGGGAACAAGGAATCAACAACTTTGGAAGCGAGCCGAAACCCAATGAGGTAACCTTGTGTTTATTCTTCTGTAAATTTAATTTTGATATTACTTTTGAGTCCTTGATTTCCATATATATTAATTTCCATTTATTGATTTTCTTTCAGGAGACAAGTCCCAACACCTGCAAAGCCAGCCAGATCTTTGACCACCTTAACCCGGGTTGTCGGCAGACGGGGTTGGTATTAATAAAATTAGTTCCAACTACTATTTCATTTTACCTAATATAAATCTCACTATCCTCAATCAAAAAAAATGTACTACACAGGTACAGACACTCAAGTTACAGATACAAATGGGAATTTATATGATTTCGCCACAAAGTTGTTGCATTTGGCGTGGCACCCAAGTGAGAATTTGATTGCATGTGCTGCAGCCAATAGCTTGTACATGTACTATGCCTGAGGGGTGAACAGAAGGGAATTGACCACCACTTGTCAGAGCATTTGTTTTTCATGCATCCAGTCAAGGCTAAAATGGAACCTTCAAAAGGTTTGGGAGCCAAAATGTAATATTGTTTTTCTTGGGGGTTGGAGAAAGGGCTGTCTTAATCCACGAGGAGTTATTTTATTTCTTTTTTCTATATTGTTGTTGTTCCCGGGAGGGCAGCTTAGTTTCTGATTATTGATATTATTATTTTTTTGGTTCCGGGAAATATCTAATTTTCCCCCTGTAAGTTTTCTTAGGTACTAAGGAGTTATTTGTATGTTTTTCTCTTTGTTAAGTGGTGTAAGGCCATGATAGGATCCTATATTCTTTATTTCTTTTTTTGGATTTGGTAAAGGCAGTTCTTAATCTAATTTCTGTTGGTATTCATGTTGTATCCTCATGACAGAATTTGCTTTTTGGCCCGTGTGAAAAGTACAACTTTCTCCTTTTGTTATTAGTAATTTTTCTGATTGGGTATTTTTCTCTCTTCCATTTATCCTTTTATAGTCATCCTGATTAATGCTAATTCTTAATGTTCATTTTTATATGATCATCACTATCATTGTTGTTATTAGTTGTGGTTGAGGTAGTTGGTGTAATTCATATATATTTGTTATTAGTTGGTTTAATTGAAAGCATGGCAGAGCGCATGTCATTTTAATAGCGCGGGTTGTTTAAGATTAGATTGAACCCTTATTAACCATTTAAATTAATTTAAAGACAGTTACATGTATTGATGATAAAAATAACCCTCGCAATAGTTTGAGTCTCATTTTGAACAATCTCGAAAATACACTTGAGTCGCTCGAAAACTAACAGCATGTCCCAAATCTAATTTTGCTTCTGTATGCACTGTATGAATATATATTTTTTATTTCATAAAGAATGCTTCAATAAGCAAAAAGTTGGTATGACTGGTATTTACAACTTGAATGAGTACTTGGCATTTTCTAAGTCAGATTGACCTATAAAGCGAAGCGGTGCTTATTATTTGGTTATTTTTAGTGAAAGAGACAATCTTATCTAGTTACCTTTAGTAGCGGCTACTCTAGCTAAATCGATTTTGTCCTTACTAGGAGAGAGGACAAACGAGCATGTGTAGATTGTAAGGTTATATCTGGAGAGTGTGTCGTCCCACAACATCAGCTGGTGGTATTCAATTTTTGTCTTCGGATACGTGTTGGACAAGCTAAAGGCGTCAAAATTACGATGACAAAGTGGTGGAAGTTCAAAGGGGATGCCTCACGGGTGTTTAGGGATAGAGTGATTGAAGAAGGGACATGGAACGTAGTAGGAGAAGCAAATAGCAAGTGGGAGGAGATGGCAACTCGCATTTGGAAGGTGGCTACGGAGGTGTTTGGAGTGACAAGAGGAAATCAACGCGAACTTAAAGATACTTGGTGGTGAAATGAGAACGTGCAAAAGGCGATCAAAGAGAATAAGGAATGCTACAAATGCTTGCATCATCATAGGAGTGAGGACAACGTCCAAAAGTACAAAGCGGCAAAAAAGAACGCTAAGGGAGCTGTGAGTGAAGCGAGGGGTCAGGAGTATGAAGATCTATACTAGAAGCTAAGTATGAATGAGGGCGAAAATAATGTCTAGCTACGCTCTGCGAAAGAAAGACGAAAGACTTCAACAAAGTTAAATGCATCAAGGACAACAATAATGGACTTTTGGTAAAGGACGATGAGATAAAGAACAGATGGAGAGAATATTTCGACAAGCTATTCAATGGGGAGGACGATAGCACCACGATCGAGATGGATGACTCTTTTGATGACACCAACAGACGATTTGTTCGGAGAATTGAAGAGTCTGAGGTAAAGGAGGCATTAAAAAGGATAAAAACATACAAGATGTTGTGGCCTGATAACATCCCCATCGAGCTGTGGAGATGCCTTGGAGACGTAGGGATAGCTTGGCTAACTAAGCTATTCAATAGCATTTTCCGATCAAACAAGATGTCTGACGAGTGAAGGAGAAGCATATTAGTACCAATCTTCAAAAATAAATGAGATATTCCAAGTTGCACAAATTACAAAGGAATTAAGCTTATGAGTCATATAATGAAGCTTTGGTAGAGAGTCATTGAGCATCGCTTAAGAAATATGACAATCGTTATGAAGAACCAATTTGATTTTATGCCTGGGAGGTTGACCACGGAGGCGATTTTTTTAACAAGACAACTTATGGAGAGATATAGGAAGCAGAAGAAAGATCTACATATGGTACTTATTGACTTGGAGAAAGCGTATGACAAAGTACCAAGAAAGGTCATATGGTGGGCTCTTGAAAAGAAGAAAGTCCCAACAAAGTACGTTACCCTTATCAAGGATATGTACGATGATGTTGTGACTAGTGTCAGAGCATGCGATAGCAAAACTAGTGACTTTCCTCTTAAGATAGGATTACATCAAGGGTCAGCTATGAGCCCTTACATTTTGCTCTAGTGGTGGATGAAGTTACAAGAGACATACAAGGGGAGATTCCTTGATGTATGTTCTTTGCTGATGATGTGGTTCTAATTGATGAGAGTATGGCATGGGTTGATAGGTAACTAGAACTGTGGAGACAGACTTTAGAATCGAAGGGTTTTAAACTTAGTAGGACTAAAACTGAGTATATGAGGTGTGAGTTCAGCGGCATCAGGTCAGAGGATGGAGATCTCACTTTGGACGGACAGGTAATACCCAGGAAGGACACCTTTCGATATTTGGAGTCAATGCTGCAGAGTGATAGCGAGATTGATGAAGTTGTGAGCCATAGGATACGAGTGGGGTGGGTGAAATAGCGACAGGCATCTGGCATCCTATGTGACAAAAAAGTCCCACAAAAGCTCAAAGGCAAGTTCTACACGACGGCGATCAAACCTGCGATGTTGTATGGTGCAAAATGTTGGGCTACTAAAAGACAACATGTCCAGAAGATAAGTGTAGCTGAGATGCATATGTTGTGGTGGATCTATGGACATACAAGACGCGACCAAATTAGAAACGATGATATACGTGACAGACTTGGGATGACACCGATTGAAGAGAAGCTCGTCCAACACCGCTTGAGATGGTTTGGGCATCTCCAACGGAGGCCTCCCGAGGTGCTTGTGCGTATTGGGATTATACGTTGTATCGAAAACACAAGAAGAGACAGAATCGGCCAAGATTGACATGAGAGGAAGCAGTAAAAAAGGACTTGAAGGAATGTAATGTATCCAAAGAGTTGAATTCGGACAGGAGCGCATGGAAGTTAGCTATTCATGTACCAGAACTGTGACTTAGGAAATATTGTTTAGGCGTATTTAGGGGTAATATTATAAGCTTTAGACCATTGGTCCAGAATTTTTTACTGTTTGCTACTGTTCACCTGGATCAGTGATTTTCAAAGTGGCTTAATAAATAGTAAAAAAATTCCAAAAAATGTAAAATTTGGTCTCCAAGCACATTTCAATATGGAGATCATGTTGAACGGTTCGGATCAGTTGTTTGAATTTTCAAATTCGAAATATAGCGTGGAATACAATTTTGTTTTACTCCACGTCTCACCATAGCCCATTCCTTATTAGTAGTACCATTATTACTATTAGTAGTATTACAACTATTACTATTTTATTACTATCTACTACATCTTGTAATTATGATTGAGTTTCATTTCTAGTCTACTCTCACTTGTTTGAGATAAAACTTGATTGTTGGTTGTTGGTTGGAATAATCGGTTATGAATGGAAATTTGGAAAAATAAAATAAAAAGGAAAAGTTGGGAGAGTATTGTTCACAGAAACTCTTTTAGTGGAATTATCAGTGCTCTCTGAAGCTCACAGAAATAGTCCTTCTCCTGCAGCCCAATTCAAAATAAATAAACAGTGGAACTTCATTTTAGCCCACGTCAAAATTCTTTTCTTTAGTTATCTCACTGTCTCATTGAATTACGACCCGATAAAGCCCAAATAGTTTTTAAAAGGCCGTACGGCCCAAATGAAGATTCTTCAAATTATCTAATCAATTACATGTGGCCCCGTTGAACCCAGCCATATAAGTTGACTCAGGACTCGACTCCTGGTTGCTCTCTCACGACTCACGAGTCACTAGACTAGTAAACGTTGCTAGTTGCCAGTTTCGACCAAAACCCTAACCCTAGAAAATTGCTACCCGAATTTCTGGGGTTTTTGCTTCCCTCTAAAATTCTCACTTGTGGTCTTCCCGCTTGATCCTGAATTCGAAAATTCGATCTCTCGCGCTTTTAAAAATGGATTCAGTCCTCGTCGAGTCGTTACCAATGGCGACCTATCCGTTCTCTCTCGGCTCGCACAACCACCCGAACCTCCAATCGATCGTGAACGACTCGATCGATCGATTTCTGATCGAAATCAAGAAGGAATCTCGCGACCTATCGGGGTTTCGATCGATTTTCTCTCGTCTCCTCCAATTAAGCCTTGATCCGCCTCTTGAGATAATCTGGCTCTACTCAGCCGTGTGTTTTCATGAATCAATCACGTACCAAAATGACGTTTTTGCGATTGTAACTGCGATAAAGGATCTGGTGCAGCTGCTGTCAGCTTGTTCAGCCTCATGCAATGGCTTGAAATCCATTGCATTACTCGCACCTGCTGTTTCTGAGCTGTATTACTGCTATCTCAGTTCAAAAAACCTCACTAGTAAAGAAGCTAAGAAGGTCAGAAAAGAGATTGAGTGTGTGATTGAAGTTGTACTTAGCTACATCAGTATCTGTAGTAGTAAGATTTCAAATGGAGGAGACAGAGATGTGTTATTCCCTGGCTTTTCTGACCTTGTTAGGGTTTGGACAGTGAGGCATGATAATGGAAAAGATGCAATTAGTATTTTATTTCCATTGGTCAGTGCTGAAATTAGAGACGGATTTCACAAAGAAGGATGTCAAATTAGTTATTTGGCTGGTGTGCTTGTGGCTGAAGCGTTCTTACTCGGATTGAGCTTGAAAGTTCAAGGTGGTGTTGGTAGTAGTACTGGCAGTACTACTGGTGCAAAATCTGAGTTGCAAAAGGATCTCAGGATTTGGGCTGTCAGTTCAATCTCAGTTTTTCAAAATTCGATCTTCTTGGGTATTGTTTCATAAAAATGAAAGTTACATTTTGAGTTTGCATTTGCTTAATTATATTAGTTATTAATTATTTGAGGTGTTTTTTTTTCTGGCAGATGTTTTGTTGAAACTTTTGCTTGAAACTTCATTACCACTGCTTGCTTTCCTTGTAAGTGATTTTCATCAATTGAAATCCTATTTAGTGATTTTATGCATTGAAACATTGTATACAATCTGGTGCCATTGAATTAATTTGTTACTGTTCAATTATACATCTATAAAAATTGCCAACTACAAGTAGTCTCTTGCCATATACCATTTTGCATGAGCATTGACTCAGAAATTGTAAAATCTAGTAATCTGAAGTTGCTTATTTCAACCTAACAATACACAGGTAAAACTGTTATTGTACATTATTTAGTATAAGTGTATAGCATGTTATCATACATTGCTTCATCTTCTGTCAGATTATGCTATCTTGTCTAAGTTAGTATGCCTTCAGCTAATGTTACTTTAATCTACTAATCAGCACACAGCAGAAGAAAATTTGGTCAGGGAAACACTATACGATGCCTTGATCTTGTCAGACTATTCATTCCTTAATTACGAGATTGTCATGCAACAGTCCGACAATTATCTTATTTCCATTTTTCTGAGAAGATTGATTCTGACTCATGTGGCTGTTCTGGCTGCCAGGTGCGTAATTGCATACTTTTGCATTAATATACTGAATAGGAAAAATAATAATTGATGTACTATGATACAATAATGAAGGCAGTTAATTTTTTTATTTTTCTTTTTTCTGGTCTATATTTATTTATGTAATACATCCAGCATGATTCGGTTTTTATTCTGAATTGATATTTTTTTTATGTATTATTTGTGGGTGTACAAAAATCTTGATTTATATTAGGTTTTTGTGCAATTTTAAATTTGTTAATCTTTTTAGTGTTCTGATTTAAATCTATTCATTAAACAGGAATGGAGGTGACCCATCAAAATCTATCTTATACATAGATGCCTTTTCCAAATCCAGTGTCCCTAATTGCCTGATTAATTGGGTCACCAGTCGGACCCAATTCGGGAAAATTGACAAACCGAATTCTTATACACCTCAATCTCTTCTCAGTAAGAATCTCTACTTACCTAATTGCATCATACCTAATTATGATCTGCATTTGATTGTTTGTTTATTTCCCAATTCACGCAGAATGGCTAGTAGAACTTGAGGATAAGGGCATTGGACTGTTCAGCGACATCTCCAAATACCAAAAGAGAATAGTTTTTTATGATACAAAAGCTGGTTCTCAAAATTTGAATGCCAACTTGTTTTCTAAGCAAACAGATGAAGAGCTATTCTTCTTCGACAAGAATGAGGGCTCCACTGATGCATTGAAGGAGGATCAAGATGATGACATGGACATGATGGATGGTGCTTTCATAGCAGCTGCTCAGACCATGAAGGCTACTACTGCCAATGGAAGTAGAAAAAGGAAAGAATTGGGAGGGGATGATGAGTCGGGCCCACTGTTCAAATCACTCAAGTATAAGATAAACCCTTCAGTAAATGAAGGAGGTAGTAGCGGAAGTGAGGTCGAAAATCCCTCGTCAGATGATGAAATGGATGATACAGATTGATTAGTTGATGGAGAGAAAATACGAGGCTTCTGAGGGGTTTGTATCTTCTCACAATATGTTTCTGTCAATGTCTTCCTGAGAACAATCCTTCTTTTTGTCTTTTCTTTAATTTTAGAGTTTTGAGGAGATGTTCTTGTTATACCACTTTATCAGAGCTACTATTGAGGCTTAGTTATGGGACAATATGCTTCTTAGGTGCTTATCCTTTCTGCTTATGTCTCCCTAGTGTATACAATCAAAATGAATGAAAAAATTAGTTTAGTACTGGGTTGTTTTTCTCTAATCATATTCATAAGATGCAACTCAAATGGTTGAATTGGTCAAAAAATACACTTTACCTGTGTGACATGAGTTTCATCTCAAATGACAAAAGCAAAAGCAAAAGCAGTTGAATTTTTGACAAAAATGTGTTGCCAACAGAATGACTCAGCTAAGACAGCTTCAACTAATTATTTCACAAACATTCAGCTCTTTGTATTACACATGTATGCGTCGCATGAATTTCATCATATTCATTAGTAAACAACACTTTGCACAGCCTTCCAAACTAAAATGATAATTGCATACACTGAATGCTTTTATTAGAACTTGTATTTTCCTAAATCATTTTGAATGAGCTAATAGAGAAGCAGAGAACCCTTCCTCAGAAGAAACTGGAAGCACCTCTAGTTTGCATTCTCCTGACAAACTTTGTGAATTATTATTTGCTTGGTCTCTGCCTGATAGTTTGTTAATCAGCTCTGATAATATCCTTTCAATCTCTTCACCGTTGCTCCATCTATGCACCGTGGCTTTGACAAGATCAGTATTGTCAGATATGAGAACAGAGAGCGGGTATTTATCTCTCGGCATTACATAATCATCTTTGCAAAGCTTTAAAGAGGGGCAGTAATCCCCCTTTCCATCTCCTAGGTATATGATATTCTTCCTCCCTTCAGCATTAACTGGTGAAATAATTTTTTCGATGATTTTTCCCTGCATTTTTTCAAAATATATTTGTTACCAAGAATTTCGAAAGATCATATTTAAATATACAACTACTCAATGGAAACAATAATTAAATGTGAACCTTGCACATATTTGGAGGGCAAAGTGCACAGCCATGAGGAGAAATGCTATTGTGGAAAGACATGATTCGAAGCTTCCCTTCTTCATCAACAAAGCTTGGATTTGTATATATCTCAGTAAAACATTCGAAAATGCCATGGTGCTTGAGTATGGTCTCGATGAAAAACAGGTTAGCATCACTGACTACCCTCAAATCACACCTTCAATAGAAAGAAATTTTAAGTGTAAAAAACACAAGTAAATCAGTATCAGGCACTGGTTAAATTGATTTCCAAGTGATTAAGGCTAATAATCAGTAATTACCCAAGGGAGTAAGCTGATTTGATTGCAGAGACAATATGCGGATCCAAAAACATTTCCTTCAAAGAGTTAGCGATGTTGTCAATCGATTTTCCTTTCAAATGCAATTCTGTCATCACTCGATCCTGAATAAGAAATCAATGAAATCATCCAAGTTCTATTGTTGCATGATACATAATTAGAGAAAAAAGGAAGGGTGAGAATAAAAAAAGAACCATGAGGGAGTTCCAAGGGAGAGAGGGGCGGAGAAGGTCAAAGAGAGAAGAGGCGCCGAGCTGCGTCACCACCCAGTTATCGCTGTCACTTTCTATTATCGTCCTATCAAAATCAAATATTACCATCACACCCATTTCTCTTTTTTCTTTGTTCCTCTCAGCCAAACTCCAAATGGAGATATAAAGCAACTGGGTGTGTTTTTTTTGTGGGGGGCGGCGTTGGGTTGTTCTCCGAAATATAAAGCACGAAAAGTTAAAAGTTAGAGCGGTCTTCGAACCAAATTCGGTGCAACATCCAATCGTAGTCGTCCGATTTGCATCAATATTGATTTTTGATGCGAATCGAACGAATGTGATCTTGCACAGGACCGAATTCATTGGACCACTTGTGATGCTGTCAAACTTTTCAAAAAGAAAAAGTTGTGAGATGTGATGCTGCTTATTGGCCGTCTGCGAGTGCCGTGATTTTTATTATATCCAAAGTTAATTACAAATTAATAAATATATCCAACAACCATTGAAATTTATAAAACTACTCGTACCGGCTATTTTTTGGCCGGTTTTCATTATTTTCGGTACCGGCCAGAAAATAGCTGATACTAAATTTTTTTTTAGAGACAAATAGCAAAAATGTTGAAATCTAACACTAAAAAATCGATTTTTTTTAATATTTGTTACATTACTTTTTTTTAATATATAATTAGCATATTAATACTAAAATACACTAAATTACTTAAAATTATGTTAAATTACACTAAATTACGCTAAATTACAATAATTATGTTAAATTATGCTAAAATACAGTAAATTACGCTAAATTGCGTATGAACAGAGATGATATCTTCACTGAGAAGGTGAAAAACGACGACGAAACTTCAAACAGTCATAAAACGGCGCTCGAGTGTCCGATTTCAGCAAATGACCACTTTTCGAAAATATTGCGAAAATACGCATGTATCAGTGCCTACTTTGTTGGATTTTAAAATTCAAAATTGTCAAAAAACAAAGGGAAGAGTCTCAAAACTTCAGTTGAAGTTTCCGATTTATGATTTTCATTTCTATTGTTCAATCTACATAGCTCAGTAAATTAGTTATATAATAAACTTGTAGAATACCAATTTTTATTATTTTTGAAATTTTTTTACTATTTTTATGATTTATGAAAGATGGCACAAAATCGGCCCTATTCATACGTAGTTTAGCGTAATTTACCGTATTTTAGCATAATTTTAACATAATTATTGTAATTTAGCGTAATTTAGTGTAATTTAGCGTAATTTAACATAATTTCAAGTAATTTAGCGTATTTTAGTATAAATATGCTAATTATATATCAAAAAAAGTAATCTAACAAATATTTAAAAAAATTCGATTTTTTAGTGTTAGATTTCAACATTTTTGCTATTTGTCTCTAAAAAATATATATATATATATATATAGGAATTGGCTATGGTGCTACGCGTAGCATAGAGGGCCTCCGTGCTATGACTCAATATTTGAGTTTTCAAAATCCTAACGGTCGATCCGAACCGTTCAACATGATCTCCATATGAATATGTACTTGCAAACCAAATTTTACATTTTTTAGAATTTTTTTACTATTTTTTTAGATAGGTAAAAAATCACTTAATCTGAATAGTACAAAAATTTTCAAATCAAGTGATTTTCTACTTATCTAAAAAAATAGTAAAAAAATTCTAAAAAAAATGTAAAATTTGATTTGCAAGTACATATTCATATGGAGATCATGTTGAACAGTTCGGATCGACCGTTAGAATTTTGAAAGCTCAAATATTGAGCCGTAGCACGGAGGCCCTCTATGCTACGCGTAGCACCGTAGCCAATTCCTATATATATATATATTTAGTACCGGCCATTTTCTGGCCGGTACCGAAAACAATTAAAACCGGCCAAAAAATGACCGGTATGGGTAGTTTTATAAATTCCAATGGTTGTTGGGTATATTTATTAATTTGTAATTAACTTTGGATAATAATAGAAATGTCGGCTGCGAGTGCGATTGAATGATTGATCATTTTTTTTTAGCATAGACTAAATTATCAAACCTTTCAACTTTAAATATTTCAAATATTGACAAGGAATTTTCCGGATGAGTCTTAAACCTGTATCATCTATTTAAGAAGCGTTATTCTTAGACACTAAATTAAATTAAAGACTAGTTTGTAATAAATAAATTGTTTTTAAAAATTAAAAAAAATTATATATTGAGAAGGAATTTATATCAAACCTTTTTAATATAAACTTCTACATGGAAGAATCTAGTTGCTTCCATAATTGATCTGTTAATTCTAAAGTTGTGCTCCAGAATGGAGGGGAAACTCTCATTAAAGGGAAGGAAGGGGAGAGATCGGGAGTGAGGCTCACCTCCATATAATAGTGATTTTACATTCCAATTTGGAGGTGACGATTGTCGTCAAAAATCAACACAACACTGAGCTTTTTTTTTCCTCCGAACAGTGCTCGTTCACCTCTGCTCCCTCTCTGGTTCTTCTCTTTTGAAGCAGGTGAAACCGTCAGGCAGGTACAGTCTGGGGTGAGGCTCACCCCCGCACAGTGATTCTCCCTTTCCTTTCCTCCGCATCCCTTCGTCTGGAGCACAATCTAAGTGATACTACCTAGGATTGCAAATTAATCGCCCACAATGGGATCGATAAGCCTTAGTGTACAATTAGCATTTGTTGTCTTCTAACCTTTTTTTTAGTCTAAAGTGGAAGTACATGAATAAAATACATATTAGATGGATGTAGTTTCTTTAAGAATTAATTTTATAATTAGCATATTATTTTCACTTGTTAATTATTCATCTCATTTATATCTTATATTTACATGTTAAAATTAAAAACTAATTAATAATTATCAAATAAATTAATTTATAGTTTCTTAAATCTAGTTCACATAAATATCACACTAGTAAACATTTTAATATAAACTATAGTATGTACATAATATCATACAATATATACAGAAATTATACATTTGCTGGTTTCATAATTTAAGAAAAAAAAAACTATCATCTACTTATACAATGAATATCATATAAATCAATCTCGCTATCACACAAACATTACATGGAATGATTGTTAATTTTAAAAAAAATTAACCTTCTTTTTTTTTTGCGCCTAAGTTTCAGAAAAAAAAAAATCTTTTTTTCTCCACAAAAAACAAAAGAAGTATTCTCTCTCTGTCATATCATCTCTTCCTCCTTTTGAGCTGAACTCAAGGCCTTTTCTCCTTTTTACTTTTGTCACGTATAGAGATTGAGATAGGAGTAGGTACGATGGGCATCGGATCTACATTTAGCTTTAGGACCGTACAATTAGCATCAAGATCTATGCGCACGGAAATTGACACATACTTGCACGTATTTTGATAAGATCACACGAATCTTGATGCAGATCTAATGGTCATCACACCCATCGAACCAAGGTAGGTCCGATGCCCATCGGACCTACTCTGATTCCATAGAGATTAGGTAATGGACTTGATATTAATAAAGAAAAAGGTAATATAATGATGATAATTTAGAGCGGTCAGGCAACTCAGCCACTCAGGCCACTAGAAATTAATGTCCCACTCAGAGGCAGAGAGTACAAGATCGGCCGACATTTTTATTAATATCCAAAGTTAATTACAACCGAGATTTTTATATATAAGAAAATAAATAAATAAAATATTAAAAATAAGAAACTGTTCACCAGAATTTCAAAACTAAGAAGGACGCCACTCGGGATGGCGTCCCTCAGGGACGCCATCCCAGAAAACGTCCCGTGAAAAAAAAAAAAAAAAAAAGGGACGGGACGCCATCCCAGAAAACGTCCCGTAAAAAAAAAAAAAAAAAAAAAAATTTCTGCTGTGTTCAATCAGAAATCCAATAATTTTGATCAGATTCAAAATTTATTTTAGAGAAAATGGCTACATGGATTTTTGTGTTCTTTATATCAAAATAAAGGTATGAAAGTCTAGTTTCCAGATAATATAATTTCTCTATACAAAAATATTACAGATTGGTACAGTTTTAGCGATTAATTGACAGAGGTCAGAATTCAGAAAAGCTGAAATTCCATTGAGCAGTCCTATAATTTTGATCAGATTCAAAATTCATTTTAGAGAAAATGGCTACATGTATTTTTGTGTTCTTTATATCAAAATAAATATATGAAAGTCTAGTTTCCAGATAATATAATTTCTCTATACAAAAATATTACAGATTGGTACAGTTTTAGCGATTAATTGACAGAGGTCAGAATTCAGAAAAGCTGAAATTTCAGTGAGCAGTCCAATAATTCTGACCTCTGTCAATTAATCGCTAAAACTGTACCAATCTGTAATATTTTTGTATAGAGAAATTATATTATCTGGAAACTAGACTTTCATACCTTTATTTTGATATAAATAACACAAAAATCCATGTAGCCATTTTCTCTAAAATGAATTTTGAATCTGATCAAAATTATAGGACTGCTCAATGGAATTTCAGCTTTTCTGAATTCTGACCTCTGTCAATTAATCGCTAAAACTGTACCAATCTGTAATATTTTTGTATAGAGAAATTATATTATCTGGAAACTAGACTTTCATACCTTTATTTTGATATGAAGAACACAAAAATCCATGTAGCCATTTTCTCTAAAATAAATTTTGAATCTGATCAAAATTATTGGATTTCTGATTGAACACAGCAGAAATATTTTTTTTTTTTTTTTTTTTTTTTTTTTTTTTTACGGGACGTTTTCTGGGATGGCGTCCCGTCCCGTTTTTTTTTTTTTTTTTTTTTTTTATGGGACGTTTTCTGGGATGGCGTCCCGTCCCTTTTTTTTTTTTGTTTTTTTTTTTTTTTTCACGGGACGTTTTCTGGGATGGCGTCCCTCAGGGACGCCATCCCGAGTGGCGTCCTTCTTAGTTTTGAAATTCTGGTGAACAGTTTCTTATTTTTAATATTTTATTTATTTATTTTCTTATATATAAAAATCTCGGTAATTACAAGTTAATAAATATACCCAACAACTTTGGAAATTTATAAAACTATCCATACCGGTCATTTTCTGACCGGTTTTAATTATTTTCAGTATCGGCTAGAAAATGGCCTGTACTAATTTTTTTTAAGAGACAAATAGCAAACATGCTGAAATCTAACACTAAAAATTCGAATTTTTTTTAATATTTGTTATATTACGCTAAATTAGACTGATTTTGTGCCATCTTTCATAAATCATAAAAAATAGTAAAAAATTTCAAAAATAAATTTAGTATTCTCCATGTTTATTATATATATGATTTTTTATATAATTTAGAGTAAAATATTATGGATAATATAAATTGATTTTCATTTTCAACATAAAAATTTTCCATAATTATTTTTAATGTAATTGATTCTCATAGTTCAAAAGCCTAGCTCCCCTCTAACTCCCACCATACCAGTTACCGAACAAAATAAAAAGGCTAATTAAGTTCTAAAATACAATGATAATTATAAAATACATAACGAAAATTATAGTTTACATTCAATGGTTTGGTCTTTTTCATGGATAAGCATAGCGCAGATTGGTCCGTACTACTGATCAATATTTTTGTTTACAAAATTCTAACAGTTGAATCGAACGGTTCAATATGGTCTCCATATGAATATGTGCTTGTATATTAAATTTTACATTTCTTAGGAATTTTTTACTATTTTTAGATGGGTAGAAAATCTCTATTTTTGGATGGTCCATAATTTTCGGATCAAGTGATTTTCTACCCATCTAAAAAATGTAAAATTTAGTTTACAAGTACATATTCATATGAAGACCGTATTGAATGGTTTGGATCAATCGTTAGAACTTTCAAACCTAAAATTTGAGTCTATAGCACAGGTCAATAAGCGCTATGTATACCATAGCCTCACTCTTTAATTTTTATATATATATATTTTTTTTAAATAAAAAAGTTTGACTATTGAGCATCTTCCTACACCCAAGTTGTGCTTGTGCCAAACAAGCCCAATACGGTGCCATTGCCAGAAATGACCTATATATTTTTGTATTTAAAGAAATTTAATTGTAATATATTTAGGATATTAGTGTTGAAAATAAGCTACTTGAGTGTTGAGTTGTTGATTGTGTTCTTAATCATTAAAAATTGTAAACTTTATCAATATAATTGAGTGTCTGTTGGTGAAAACAATAATATATAATTATAAGCCTTCAAATCCATTAAAAAAAAAAAAGAAATTACAGGTTCAGCCCTGCTGATACTGTTGTTACTGTTGTTGGTTCTAGTACATAAAGAGTACCAGAACTTTCATGTAGGTACCAGTGCCAGTACAAGTTTCTGGTACTAAAATGTGTGTTGGCCAAAGTAAGAATATAATAAATTGCTAACACTTTCATGTTACCATTCTTTTCAAACCTTTTCTGAATCAGTGGTAGAATTGAATTAAACCTGATATCATTTCAACTAAACCCATTTAACATATTTTCTGGATTGTTGGACCTGCTTAGCAATCAAGGGCAATTTAGTCATTGGTTCTAAACTAATTGGTAAAGCTATATTTCTCCAACTTTGCATGAGGAAAAGATGGAAGAATGTCTTGTAAAATCATTTGTACCAACTGGTACGAGTTGTTTCAATTACTTCAGAATCTGCACTGCACACCATCTTAATTTGACAAAAATGCTGACATTGAAGAAGGGGCATCCGATGTTTGAATGCTTGTGTTTAAATATAAAAATAGGCATATCCAATTCATGGTTTAGAAGACAGATGGCATGTGATTATTGGTCCTCCTATATACGAAAGTTTCTAATTACAATGAAAAAAGTTACACCGCTCTGTGGCTGTGGGGCCACCTAAAATCCAGCTAATATGCTCAGTCAGATACAGATACATACAACCAATGAAAACACTCTAAAAGATGCCCAAAATCCATGCCCCTATCCTTTACCCATTCCCTGCAAAATCTATTTAAACTTCTCCACTCTGCACCATATCATTATCTCATCACCACCAGCAACCACTTAGCATTTCATCTAAATGGCTTCTTCCACAATGGCACTCTCCTCCCCGGCCTTTTTCGGCAAGGCCATGAAACCGGGTTCATCTGACATGATGCTTGGCGAGGCTCGTGTGACTATGCGCAAGACAGTTGGCAAGGCAAAACCTGCTGCAGCCTCTGGCAGCCCATGGTACGGCCCCGAACGCGTCAAGTACTTGGGACCGTTCTCTGGCGAGGCCCCATCCTACCTCACAGGTGAGTTCCCCGGCGACTATGGTTGGGACACCGCCGGCCTCTCAGCTGACCCCGAGACCTTCGCCAAGAACAGGGAACTAGAAGTCATCCACTGCAGATGGGCCATGTTGGGTGCATTGGGTTGTGTCTTCCCCGAACTGTTAGCCCGCAATGGGGTTAAATTCGGCGAGGCCGTGTGGTTCAAGGCCGGCTCCCAGATCTTCAGTGAAGGCGGGCTTGATTACTTGGGCAACCCGAGCCTGGTCCATGCACAAAGCATCCTGGCCATATGGGCCTGCCAGGTCATCCTCATGGGTGCGGTGGAAGGATACCGGATTGCAGGTGGGCCCTTGGGAGAGGTGATTGACCCGTTGTACCCGGGGGGCAGCTTTGACCCATTAGGACTGGCTGATGACCCAGAGGCCTTTGCCGAGTTGAAGGTAAAGGAGATCAAGAATGGCCGGTTGGCAATGTTTTCAATGTTCGGATTCTTTGTTCAGGCGATTGTGACAGGCAAGGGCCCGCTAGAGAACCTGGCTGATCACATCACCGATCCGGTGAACAACAATGCTTGGGCCTATGCTACCAACTTTGTACCTGGCAACTGAGGATGACCTGTGGTGATGAAGAGGGGTTTTCTGTTAAGCTGCTTTTGTAAAATGGGTGCATCATTGTTGGAGTTAGTTTGAGATTTAGTTTTTGGATTGGACAGTTTAAATGGCTTTCAGTTTCAGATACGATCGATGCAAGGTTCATGTAAACTATTAAAAAAGCAACTGGAAATTTAGAAAACAATGTTTTTGCTCAGTTCACATTTCCTAAGCAAAGTAACAAACTCATATTGCCAATTAAGAAATAAATATGGATAGACAACTGCACTAGAATAACTAAACTTGAAAGTAGCAATCCAATGTTGCCATCAAATTTTGTTCTTACACTGAACTGGAACCAGAGGTAACTATCTTCTCAGAATTTTGATTTGTGACATATCATATCTTATTTGCTGCAAAACAGAAGTACATAACAAAAAGAGAAAGCACCCTTGAGGCTGCTTGCCATCTACAGTTATCTATGCATATAACAGCTTTACAGCGAACATACACGTAAGTTTGCCTATCAGGGAATTATGACTTGTGAGAGCACATCTTTCTGAAATCAATTGTGCTGCAGTAGGTTGAAAATTATGTCTCGAGATGCCTTCTCTAACCTTGGCATGCGTCTCGGTATCATGCTGAAACATGCTAACCAATTGTTGTAACTCAAGCTTCCGCACTTGCACCTGCTCCTCAGTTACCGGGTCTTGCAACCCCAAATAGATGATGGCAATTCCGATAAGCATCAAACCCAGGAGGAAGAGAAGAATTGAAAATAGCAAAAAGGCATCAAACCCCAAATATAACAGCTTTACACCGAAAGTAAGAAAGTAAGAAACAAACGGCCCCACATAGTTTCTTGCTCCTCTATCATAACCCTTGTATCCTCTTTTATTCTTTCAAGCGTCGCTTTTGTACCAGTACCTCGTAAATACTGCACTAGCTCGAAAATTATCTCTTCCCTTGCATGAAGGGACCACTTTTACCCTTATAACCTGTAAAATTAGCCATCTTATATGCAGTTAAGAATGAAATAAAGTACAAGCAGAGCTCCAGTAGTTTGATAACCATTAATTTTACCAGGCTGATAACCTGTAAAAATTGCATTTCGTGTTCGGTTGCATTTATGTAGTTTAGATTGCATTTATAGGTTTTAATCTGCATTTTTTTTAATACACCCTTAATTGGTCGTGTGTTTGCGACCATATTGTGTTAAGAACTAACACTTATTTGTTAAGTCATGCCTATACCATCATTTATACATACTTGAGTGGCTAATCTTCTGATTTCTTCGTTAAATATTAGGCAAAGCATATTCAAATCTTCATGATTTCTGCTGCATACAGGCGTACATTTATTATTTAAGAGCGGTTGCAAAGAATATGTAAATAAAGGATTGGTTGTGTAAAACAGAAAAGGTACCCATTTACAAACTTCAACTCGATCTCATCTGCTGCTCCGAACACATACTTGCGCCACAACCAGCCATACATATTGTCAGAATGACAAGAATCCATATAATCAGGTAATTTTGTGCCGATAGATCTCACCCTGTAAACATCCATGTTTTTTTTAAATATCTAAAGATCCATGTAAATCCTACTTTTTAGTTGACCAGACAACAGTGCATAATAAATGAGACAAGATAAGGGAACTGTTCATAGTAATACAGTGAAAGATGTCAGAGTTTCCACAAAGTGATGATAACTACAATAGAATTGTATAAATGATAACAGAAACTAAGTACTGTTGCATGTCCCCAGTAAATTTAAGCAAGAAAATATCGAAAAGCAGAGCAAATGACCTGTCATCCCATCTAGCAAGCCGAGAGGCCAAATGCGCAATTACTTTATGTATAACTTCGGTGTCAGACTTCCATTAGCTGAAAGTAGCTCCTGAACACACTTGCTTTGTCAGAAAATGGTATTTCATATTGGTTATAAGTTCATTTTGTAAGACAAAAACATAATATTTTTAATCTCTTGCATATTTTATTGAGCCCTCCAGCCTCATGGTTCAGTAAGTTTGATGGCACAATAATCATCTTATAGATATTTGGTGTGGTAGAATAATTTAAGGACATGATTTTTTATTAATTTGATTAATACATTTGTTTGGTTTTGGAAGAATTTTAATGTGTTCTCACCAATCTATCACTTGAGTTAGAAGAGTCATCTAATGATTATTTACCTTGGGAGATATTAGTTGCTGTTAGTTTGGAGTTCCTTCCTGTGAAACACATTATGAGAAAGTTTTGAAATTTAGTTGAATTATAAAGAAACTGTCAGGAGAACTTGAGCCTTGCTCAACTTAGCATGGATAAATTAGTATCCTGTCAACTGTAATAACTCAAAAGAAAATGACACTGCTAACTGAAAATGCAGTAATAAAAATTTATATATTTTTACTGGATTACCTGAACTTCAGTTATACCCAAAACACCACTGTTAGTTCTGGGCCCCTTCACATGCAATGCAGTTATGAGAAAATTTTGGGCTTGCCACTGATTGCCCCAAAAGCTCAAATAGTAGGCCTCCAGCTACTCTTACCGGTACCTTAAAAATAATTTAACATTACCAATGAGCTGGTTTAGTAAAATTTTAAATCAGGCAATGTTACATATGGGACAAACTTTTAAATCTTTTATAGGGTACAGTGTAGTGTTTTGAAAACGGTCCGGGCCGGGCCGGTCCGGTCCAAACCCGCACAGTCTACGGGTTTGACGGTCCACGGGTCTGGCGGGTTTGACGGTCCAGTTCCGGGCGGGTTCAACTGGGGGGGCAGGACATTCCGTTTTTGGACCGTCCGGTCCACGGTCCACGGGTTGGACTGTCCGGTCCGGTTTTTCTTTATTAAGTTGGTTTATTGAGTTGATTTCCTATTTCTTTGCTTCATTATCACCATGGATAAACTAACTTAATAAAGAAAAATAGAAATCAACTCAATGTTTTTATTTTCCTATTTCAGAATATTTATATCATATGATTTTTTATCTATCTAAAAAAATAAAAATAAAACAATATATAAAATTTCGTCTATCATATGATTTTTTATCTATCTAAAACAATTTATATCATATGATTTTTTATCTATCATATGATTTTCCTATGTCGATTTGATTATTTAAACTTGTATTATGTAAATTAAATATAAAAAATCAACTCAAGTATAAGTTAAATGCAAAAGCTAGTAGTTTTAGACAACAATTGTTAGATAGTGTAGTGGATAAATGATATGGTGCTTATGCAAGAGATTGAAATAACATGAACCAAGTACTTGATATTTAAAATATGCTAAATTACTTGAAATTATGTAAAATTATGCTGAATTACACTAAATTACTCTAAATTACAATAATTATGTTAAATTATGTTAAATTACGCTAAATTACATATGAATATGGCCGATTTTTGTGCCATCTTTCATAAATCATAAAAAATAGTAAAAAAATTCCAAAAATAATAAAAATTGGTATTCTACAAGTTTATTACATAACTAATTTACTGAGCTACGTAGATTGAATAATAGAAATGAAAATCTTAATCGGAAACTTGAACTGAAGTTTTGAGGCTCTTCCATTTGTTTTTTGGTGATTCTGAATTTCAAAATCCGGCATCGCAAGTACTGATGCATGCGTATTTTTGCAAGCTTTCCGAAAGTGATCATTTGTTGAAATCGGACACTCGAGCGCCGTTTTATAACCGTTTGAAGTTTCGTCATCGTTTTTCGCCTTCTCAGTGAAGATATCGTACCTATTCGTACGTAATTTAGCGTAATTTACCGTATTTTAGCAAAATTTTACATAATTATTTTATATATTGTATTTAAATAATCATAACTTAAATCAAATTTGTATAAAAAATTGAAGGCTTAACATAAGAATATATTAAATACTATAGTTACTATTATATAACACAAACGAATTTTGGTGCAGTGGATAAAGCTTTTAGCACTTATATGGGAAGCCTGAGTTCGAGTCACGGCTGGGGCAGAAAAAATTTAGTTTTCGCAGCTCACAGGCGCGGTTCACGGCGCTGGTTCACAGGCGGCTCACGGATTCACGCAGACGCGGTTCACAGCTTTACGCGGGTTTGGGTCCGGATCCAACGGGTAAAGCACCCGGGTCTGACGGGTTGGTGGTCCGGTCCGGAACGGGTTGGCGGTCCGGTCCGGAACGGGTTGGCGGTCCGGTCCGGGTTGGCGGGTTAGGACGGTCCGGGTATAGGCGGGTCTGGTTTGAAAAAAAAAACCTTCCCGTTCCTGGACTGGACCATGCCGAACCACGGTCCGGGACGGGTTTGGGGCACGGTCCGGGCCGGTCCGGGAAAAACCGGCGGGTTCGGCGGTCCGGTCCGACAGTTCATGGGTTTTGTCAATACACTAGTACACTGTGTTTTAACTTTCTTTGAATCTATTCCCAATTTTCCACAAAAACTGGTTTCTGAATTGCTTGCTGGTGATAACACAAGATTACATGGTGTTTAGGGTTAGGCATTTTTTTATCATTGTATGTCTTGGAACAATGATCCAAATACTCTTGCCCCCGCTAACATGATAATTGTGACGCATGTCATTGTTAACTTTGATTTTTATAATTTACGCACGATAAGTTAATACTGTTTAATATGGGCAGTAGTAAAACTACCAGGAATTAGAACAAAGAACCTCATATAAAAGATGCTTCATTTTCTCACTCATAAGCCAGCTTTCGTCTCTCAAAGCGCAATACGTATAGCGGGATGAAGCCGGTGCGCATTTCTTAACCAGCTGTCAATAGCTGGGTGTCCAGCTGCAATGTGGCACCACCATGTGGGCCCCGCAGGTCTTTCAAAGTAAGGTTCCGCCACATCAGCAACAGTCAGGTCATCCCCAGCCTCTATTAGGTTGTTTATCGTCTCCTCATCCATATCCATACCAGAGTTTATTTTTCGTACCAGTTCTGATATCCGCCCCCACCCAATCGGTACACACTGACTCTCTGGTGCCCCCCTGAAAGGCTTCGAACTTACATTTACATCCTCCTCTTCAATTTTTAAGTTGATTAGAGGCACTGAATCCAACAAAGTGTATTTGTTTAGTGTTTGTTGTTCAAATGTACTGGTTTTCGATACCGGAGTCTTGGTTGGTACAGCAGAGTTGGCACGGGAAAGGTTCCTGTTTCGAACTAACTCGAACGCACATATTAGGCCATCAGTCCATAGGTCCGTACCGAGAATATCATTATTCTGTTTAACTTTGCTGATTTCTGTATTTTTGGTCACTATATTAGGCAACTCTGCCAAAATAAATTGAGCAAATTTTTCTTTTTAAATCTTGGCAGCATAAATTGAGCAAACTAATAGACATGTTACAGATGTCAGCAAAGTTCACTGCTTTACACAAAGAAAAGTAAGAGGAATGAAATTTGTAATTAGTCAACAGTATTCGTCATAGATAATAGTCATGCAACACTCTAAAATACATCAAAAAAAAAAAAAAATTGCTGAAACAATCATCTCCATTGTACCCAAATTAAATTAAGGAACACAAAAGTACCTTGGTATGCAGCTAAGTTGGAAGCAATACATAGAGAGCAGGGTAAAAGAGGAGAGAGGGGTGAGAGGCCAAGTTCAGGTTCCACTTCTATTCTATATTATTTTTTCCTATAAAATCCAGGGACCACCTTTGTAGTTTGTTCCCTTGCAACGTACAATCATGCATTAATGAAAAGGTTTCTCTTCTGTAAAAACAGTAATTAATTTATTTACTTCATTCCCTTGTGAACAAAATCAGTCAAAAACTCTTATTGATACAGTATTTGTTTTTTTTTTTTTTTCAAATTGCTACAGTTATGTAATTAATATGCACCTTACCATATGAAAAGAGCCACTTGAGGCGTAACTAATGATGCCTTTACAAAAGCAAACATACTGAGTTTCTGAGGATTAGCATCATAAACAAATTTGTTACAAATGAAAAGGTTGGTGTTACAAAATGAGGCTAAAATGAAATGGTTTCTCTTCTGTAAACAAATTAGCATCCAACTAACCATCCCATAATTGGTTAATTCTGCTAAATGACAATTTTAGTCACCATTTCATTTTAGCCTCATTTTATACAGTGGGCCCAGCTACCTCCAAATCGGAAGACACTGGGCACCACCACCTTGCTGTTATCCTACAGGATCTACTTTACCAACATCGGATCCTCTGCGTTACCTTGCTGTTTACAGTTTGAATATCAACCCTTCATTCTACATTAACTCTGTAATGTACGCTCGGATCATATTCAAACTCAAATGGTAAGGTACCTGAGGTGATATTAATTTTTACCTTACGGTCAGCTGACCACATTTATTATTATTTTTTTTTTGAAGAAATTTATGTATACCCCTTTAAATTATTACAATTATGTACTTTTCCTCTAAAATTCATAATAACATATTTACCCTTTTAAATTGCAGAAACTCACAAATTTATCCAACTTATTGCGTTTTCTATCAAAAGTCATTTTAAATTTTATGTCGTCCTCAACGGCCCCTCATGTCGGATAGACAAAGTTGGAAACCCGTTGTGATGGACTTTTTGGTAGTTATAAACTTCTCATTTTACCTTTTTATTACAAAATAAGAAAACATAGTCGGTGTAAGAAAAATATTCAGTTTATAATTTGTCAGTTTCCGAGGACAAGTGATTTATTTCTCTACTTATGACGCTAATATTTTGACATATGTATGTGTGCGCGTCAAAGGTAAGAAAATTAACCATTTGCCCTCACACTAGCCAATTAGAAGATCGAACATTTTTCTTTTACACTAACTCAATATTTTTTTTTTAGTAAAGTGTAAAATGAATTATAATAATAGAGAACCAACATTTGGTCTAGTAGCAAAGGCAATATATGCTCTCTGTGTGAAAGGTTACATGTTCGAAATCCGGAAGAGACAATCATTTGTGGATATTACATAGTTTGGTGGTTTGACCTCCAACTTTTACTAAAAAAAAAATGAATTATAATAGAAAATGCAATAAATTAAAATAAATATGCGAGTTCTTAAAATTTAGAAAAATAAGTATGATATTATGAATTTTGGAAAAAATACGTAATTTTGAGATTATTTTTATGATATACATGAAATTTTCCTTCTTTGAAATAAGAGACATTTTTGCCACCAGTTTCGTTACACCCCTGTTTTTTTTTTTTTTTTTTTTTGTATTTTTTTTTTTGTAATGTGCCCGTACCGTAGGCTTCATTGAAATAATATAAGAGCTGAGTTTACACATATCATCTGACGGAGTAGAACATTATTTACACCTGTTTCATTCAACTAACAAAGGGTACATTTAGATAGGAGCTATAATAGCTAAATGGTGAAATTTGATAATAGTAAATGAGAATAGAGAAAAAATAGTGATTTTCAAATTAGTGTGAAAATAGTGCTATTCGGATTAGTAAAAATTTTGTTTGGATTGTACATGTGGAATAGTGAATAACTGTAACTAATAAAGAATAGTGTCAATAAGATGCTAATTAAGAGGAAAGATGGACAAGTGGGATCTCAAATGAATTGTCACGACGTGGAGATAGCAGAAGTGGTGTCAAATTTGTCATTTCGAAATTGTGTTGGTGGTAATCCGAAAATGAAGCATTTTTTTTCTCTCTTCATACTTCCGAATAGTAGTTATTCCAACATTTACAAGGAATAGATAATAGCAGCTATTTTGAATATCAAAAACGTTGTTTGAATGCACATTGCTATTCTGAATAGCTACTATTCTAGAATAGCTTATATTCTTGTGTCATCCAAACATAGCCAAAGTGTTTAGTACATCACAGTAAATGAGGATATCTCTAGATGCCTATAAATGGCAATAAATTTGGGAAATAAATCTGTTGTTATTCCAAAGGGATAACAGTATTCTGTTATTCTGATCTCAGCTGTTGATCTTTGTCGAGATTCAGACACGACAAACTTTTTTCCTTGAGATTCGCGCATAAAAAAGTTTGAACGATTGGAATAAGAATAACAGGTCTTGTGATCCCTTTGGAATAACAGCATATTTGTATCCATAAATTTGAAGTGGTGTTGTTATTATCATTTGAATATAATTCAAATATGTTTCTCTTTTATAATAGCAATTTTATCTTGGGTCCGGTTAAAAAAATTGTACTGATAAACTGATTCCGGTCTATGAAAGAAATTTAAGATTTTTGCTTCTCTTCTCTACTTATTTTGCCTCCAAAAGGCTCGTTCGGCATCATAAATTAAGAGGTAGAGCTTAAAAATGTTGAGATCTTTCATATTCGACATTACGAAGGAGTAATGATGTAAGATGAGCGTGAATAATGTTAATTTAATTCAATTATCACACAAGACGCCGCATCCTTCGATTTCCTATTAATTTCACTCAGGGTGAGTTTGGATGCAACCCCAAGAATAACAAGAATAGCACTAACATGAAGTTAGCGCTATTCCATCGTTTGGATGGGTGAGTAAGAACAACGCTAACTTCAGAAATAACTCTATTCTTAAGGTGATTCAAACGTAGAATAGTGGAGAAGAATAATCACTAACCCAATAACAGTGCTAATCTCATGCTATTCTTGACGATCCAAACGCACCGTGAACAGTATTTGGGAGTATTTAATTGGCTCAGTTATGCTCAATAATCATCGTACATCATTTGGAATTTTTTTTTAATTCCATTTTTACTATTTTTTTTAGATAGGTAAAATCACTGTTGTTGGATGGTTCAATAATTTTGAAAAAAAAATTATTTTGTATTTATTTAAAGAAAATAGTAAAAATATTTCAAAAATATATAAATTTTGGTCTCCAAGCACATTTTAATATAGAGATCATGTTGAGCGGTTCAGATTAGCTGTTTAGACTTTGAAAACGATGATAATGATACGAGGTACGAATAAGACATGAAAAACAATGCATTTGAATCCTACTCTTTTGACAATTACAAATAAAATAAATTGAAGCAACATGTAAATTCAGTTTTATGTATACCCTTCAAAGATTTCAAAATTGTGTATTCTCCCTCTAAAATTCATAATATCACATTGACACTTCTTCATTTTAAAAAGTTACAAATTTACAAAATTTACCGACTCTTCTATTAAAATCTTCTTCTAATTTGTTAGTTTTCGAGGACAGATGATTTATTTCTCTACTTGTGACGCACACATAGTGACATTTAGACACACACTTATGTGTACGTCACATATAAAAAAATGAACTACCTACTTTCACAACCAAACAATTAGAAAACTATTCATTTCTCTTAAAACATGCTACATATTTTTATTTTTTTAATAAAAGATAATATAGTACTTTATAAATTTAAAATGAGTTTTAATAGAAAAATAATTAATTGAGTAAATTTGTGATTTTTTAAAACTTAGAATGGTAAATATAATATTACGAGTTTTAGATGGAAAATACGTAATTTCAATTTTCCAAGGGTACACATGAAATCCCCCATTTTATTATGGTTTTCTCCTCCATTGATGTATATGGGGATTTTATGTGTAAAAAGAGAAGCCTTCATAAGGTGCTAAGCATTACTGAGAGAGAGCACTACAGAGCATAGTGACAAATGAATTATTCGGATTTAAGTTCGACGACGTTAAAAATTTGTGATTCGAAAATAATTCAGATATAATTCGAAAATAATTCAGATATAATTCGGAAATGATTCGATATCACAAGGAAAGGAAAAAAAACCCAAAAAAAATTAAAAAAATTTCACATTTTTTCGCGCTTTATTCGCGAATAATTCGTGATTTGTATTTTATTCAGTGTTCAGTTCAGAAACATAAAAAAAAAAAATTATATGCAAATTATACCCGAATTATTCGCGTACTATGTTACTATGCTACAGAGAACATTGTAGATAATCCTGAAAATGTTCCAAACTTGAATTTAAATCCGTGGAGTAACGAAATAAAGAAAAAAAATCATACTCAATAGCTAGATATCACAATCATGGATTATTTATAAGTGACGCGAATATAACACAAATATAAAGATTTTTAAACATACAAAGATATATTCATACGTGGAAAACACTATTACATGTCATTATTTTTTACTTGCTGTTTATATATTACGTCAGTGTATCTTTATGCATTTATAGATTAAATGTCAAGCACATTCAAACATTGTGAACTATGATTTAAACCATACATGTGACATATCATAGAAACAAATTCTGCTAGAATTTGCTTTGCTAGGGTTTATGGTTCATGAGGTAGTGGTACACCTAGAGCAGGAGCAACCTTTTCTCTCGGCCCCAGCATTTATCATTTCCTCCCATGTCCATTTTTTTCTCTTTTATTACATCTCGCCATACTTTAACCCCCTTGCTTTCCTTTTACTGTTCCCTTCTACCTTTACACCACACAATCCCTCTTCTCTCACTCTCTCTCCATTGCAAAAGAAGCTCGCTCTTCTTTCTTTCATGGTCCTCTCTCCATCTCCAAACCCCAGTAGAGGTACAACAAAAAGGTAAGAGTAAGATAACGCTAACACTCACACTCACCTACTAATTCACCAAACTATCCCTTTCTCTCATCTCCCGACAGTGATTTTTTCTCTTCCACTTCAACTGTAGCTGCGTTTTGCTTCTCTTTTCCCTTTTCGCCCTTCCCTTTTGTTTATTTATTGCTTTGCTTTATCTTTAGTGCATGGTCTTTGTTGGACCTACCACCTACATTTCACATTTGGGCACATTTCTCTTGAAAACCACTCTTTCTCTCAGTTTTCTAATAGTTGGGAATCGATCTGTTTTTGGCTTCTATGGAATTAAATGGCGTAGAGGTTTTATTTTGGAAGATTAGATTCTTTTCTTTCCTGGGTTAAAGCCACCCAAAACAGATCGAATCCTTTAAAGAGGTAATAATGTTTTTTTCCTATTTCTTTTTCTTAGAGTGAAAATTTAGGTTTGTGAAAAATGTAAATGCTTTATTGCAGGGGCTTTAGTTAGATTTCACATGGAGACCATAGGTTTTAATTTCGGTCCTTCAAATTTTCTAATTCACCTCCAATTGGTTCATTTTTTTTATTTAATTAAGAATTCTAGATCTTTCTGTGTTAATTGTTACCTACACACTAGTGGGACTGATAGTGGTTCAGTAGTTTGCATTTATTGAGAATGATGTGTGTTATCACTATCCCCTTTCTGCATTAATGAGATTTATATATCACAATGTTATGAAGAGTTTCATCATGCATTTCCTTTTCTTTTTTTCATTTCTCTAAAAGACTGCCTTTTGGAGCAAAATTCATTTTGATAACCATATGTTCTTACGGAAGAAGTTATTCTCATAGTTTTGATTGCTAGCTAGATCGTGCAATGTAGCTTTGGAAAAAGAAAAAAATAGAGGGTTCCATGAACCTGAAAGTTTATATTGTAATGACAAAAAATGTGCTTATAAGCATTTCCTGAATCTAAGAGAAATAGGTCTTGTTTTCCTGTAGTTATACATATTTAAGGATATTTTTAATTTATTATTAAGAAACTAATTGAAAGAATGTTTTCTATCTGTAGCAACTTCGCTTTTCTAAGAATCTGCCTGACACAAAATTTCTACCTCTCATTTCAGATACCAAATATGTCAACCAGTGACAGGCTAAATTCTGAGCTCTCAACTCCTACCCCGCCTTTTGGTCTGAGATTATGGGTAGTAATTGGAATAAGCGTGTGCATGCTTATCCTCCTCATTCTCACCTTCCTCTGCATGTGGGCCATGTTTCGCAGACGTAGCCGTACGACTTTTACTTTTGACAAAGTTCCTGTATCCCAAATCCCTGATGTGTCGAAGGAAATATCTGTAGACCGGGTAGGGGGGTCCCATCACTCTCTCGCCCAAACCCTCCAAACAAACCATGATACGCATTATTACCCTGACAGCCATAACAGTAATCCTAACAACAATAGTTCTAGTAAGAATAATAATTCAGGAAAAATGCTGGCACACCTGGCAAGAAGTAAATCTAGCGATGCTGACAATCTGAGCCAGTGTAGCTCGGTGTACCACTTTGGGTCAGGTGATGAGAGTGGGTCAGGACCGGCAAGGAAGCAGAATTACCAGCATGCAGTTGTGTCGGCTTCACCTTTGGTTGGCTTGCCAGAGTTCTCACATCTTGGGTGGGGCCACTGGTTTACTCTTAGGGACTTGGAGCATTCAACAAATCGGTTTTGTAAGGAGAATGTGATTGGAGAAGGTGGTTATGGGGTTGTTTATCGGGGACGGTTAATAAACGGCACTGAGGTGGCAATTAAGAAGCTCCTTAACAACTTGTGAGTGCTTTACTTGTATTCTCTTTCTCTTGTCATTGGTATTGCACAGGTCTCGATTATTAGGTATTGTTTGAGGAGTTAGTTGTGTTTAGTCTAGTTCCACAATGAGCCATTGAGCTATTGGTATATTAGTAGTGGCTAGCGATGCAATTGTTGAATTGTGAACTTTTTCAGGGGTCAAGCTGAGAAAGAATTTCGGGTGGAGGTGGAAGCTATCGGCCATGTGAGGCATAAGAATCTGGTGCGGCTTCTTGGCTATTGTGTTGAAGGAATCCATAGGTACCATTTTTCTAGGTTATTCATTCTTATGATTTCTTGTAGGTGTTTCTTGTAGGTGGTTAGAATTTTTGGACCTGGTTGTGACGGTCTATTGATATTACAGCATTTTTTATGATGTGCATGATAGCACAGAAACCACATTATAGTATATGTTTTCATGTAGCCATCTTATAATGAGAGCACATGAGAAACACGTGATTATTGTTTGGAGATTCAAAAGTTGGCATTCTTATGTTTTGAAAATCAACAAACGTTTATTTCTGGTCAGGATTATTAGTTTGATCTGTCTTTACATGACAAATATTTACTATTATACTTTCCTTTGTGGTATTTTCCCTTTTCACAACGTTTCAAGATAATTGTCTGGCAATTGCCAAACCACTTGTAGCTCGGTGCAAACTCTCACAAAAGTGGGGTTGCATGTTGACTGAGAAAGGTAAAACGTGTGTAAACAGAAGATGTTAGTGTATGGATAATGTTATTGTCTGACATGATGAATGTATCATTTAGGATGCTAGTGTATGAATATGTGAACAATGGAAACTTGGAGCAGTGGCTTCATGGTGCCATGCGGCAACGTGGGGTACTCACTTGGGAGGCGCGAATGAAAATCATCATCGGCATTGCCAAAGCGTATGACTAATTATTTCATTTCTTTGACATTTCTACAAGAAGCACCGTGTTTTTTTTTCCCATTTTCGGTACATCCTTGCATTCAGGATCATGGAGATAAGTAACTTTTTCTTTTTTGGTAATTGTGATATATTTTTGTGGGTTCCTCGGTGGTTTTGCATGACAAGGTGGGTTTTTTCATAATTACCTAGAAGAAAAACAAATGTCGAATGTTATGTTTGCAAAATTCTCACTTTATTAGTTTAACTTGCATTCTTACAAGACTGATCATTTTTTTTTTCAACCAAAAAAGGCCACTAAAATGATATGATTTTGTAAAAAAGCAAAACACCATGCTGGACAGTAAATAGTAATGGTGTCTCTTTTTCTCATGTTGATCCCTTACTTGGATTAAGTAATTTTTTGTTTAAGCATTGGAGTAGTTCAGAATTTGACAAAACATGCAAATTTCTTTTCTTTTAATTCATTCTCTCTTAAATTAAATTTGTACATTGATGGCCTGATATTATTTCCCTTAGATGAAGTTAAGTTGCATAGAAGTTCTTAATAATTTTGAATACTTTTGGAAAATGCCTTCTAGGCTTGCTTATTTGCATGAGGCGATTGAGCCAAAGGTTGTGCACCGAGATATCAAATCAAGCAATATATTAATTGATGAAGATTTTAACGGCAAGCTCTCTGATTTTGGACTTGCAAAGCTTCTTGGTGCAGGAAAGAGCCATATTACAACTAGAGTCATGGGCACTTTTGGGTAAGCTTACTAAATTACATTTACACCTCTTGGGGATCATGCTGTAGTTATTTCTGCCGTACATAATTGTTGATGCAATTTTGTCACTAATAGTAGGCAAGTAATGTTGATTCTTTTTATGCTCTTATATCTTATGTAAGATAAAATACATATATATGTGTAATAGGAGAGCAGCGAAGGTAATTAGGTCATGTTTAGTTGCAAAATGGTTGAATCCAATATTAAGCGCACCATATTTACTTGTCTCATATCTTAAAATTGCTATTAGCAGTAGTATCTGTCGAGTCTTGTAGTCTTATAATGTTTCTGTGCTATGCTTGTTTGCACATATATGCATGAACATAAGATAAATGATGATTTTTATTTTTGACCTCTATATCTTATCGTAATATCTAAAATGCAAATGATGCAATTGTGGAAAAGCAAATGCGTGGGAAGTACTTTTGTCATATTTTTAATTGGAAGCTCTTATTTTCAATGGTGTTAGGGATGATTTGGCCATTTAAATTATTTTACCTGAGTTATTTACAATGAATACTTGGCTTATCTCTTGGTGTCAGTAGTAATGTGTAATCATCTCTAGTATTGATATCAACCTTTTCCTTCTTCCCAAATTTTTAAACAACATTCCAGGTACGTAGCTCCTGAATATGCAAATACTGGATTACTTAATGAGAAGAGTGATGTTTATAGCTTTGGTGTGCTCCTCTTAGAATCTGTCACAGGGAGGGATCCCGTGGACTATGGTCGGCCTCCTAATGAGGTATCATTTATTTAATAATTTTAATGTTAAGTTTTTGTTTATGCCCCTGGTCCTGGAGAACCTCAGAGTATTCCTCGTAATGACAAGTCCTGTATACACGCAGAATGCACAAGAAACATCTCTGCCTCACCCCTCCCTTCACCTTATACATAAAACTTCCAAATAAACCCCTTCTCGCTCATTCACGAGATAGATAGGATGAGGGGTTGCTTGGACCTCTTTTTGGATCATATTTGCTAATGGAGGCAACGCGATATCGTAGATCATATTTGCTAATGGAGGCAATGCGATATCGTATAGTTTGTGGGAAAGGTTGAGATAGTGGTTTGGAATTTTCCCAAAAGAACCAACCGGTCCCTGAACTGTCGTAAAAGAACCCAGTCTGCACTTGAGTTTGTTTGCTTGACTAACAACATTACTTTTGCTGACATACTGCAAGGCTCACCATGTGCACCCATCACATAGATCCATTGTGCTTGAGATTTGCAGAAAAGGAAAAACATCAGTTTATCCATACTAACAACATAGTTAATGATTACAAAAGATCGGTTAAGGATTGAAGAGAAAGTGAAAGTGGATATATTTTTTTAGAGAGGAATTGAGTCAAATAGTTAGTGTGGAAAGGCTAGGATACAAGTAACAGGTGTCAATCAAGCAAAACTGAGTCAATGGTTAGTTGCTTCTTTAGAAATTGGGGTACCAATTTGTTATCTTTCTGATCAAGGACCAAGTGAGTATGTTTTTTTGGAAGCTCAGGGACTGATATCTTAAATTTTATATGATTTTTTGTAATATTAAAAAGTTTCTATATGAAGAAATCCTAATTCATTAGAACAATGTTCTTTAGCCACCACCATCCCAACACACACACCAAGAAAACCTCGAAGCATCTCTGGACCTCAATACTCCTGTTGTTTAGAAAATGCCGTTGTTGCCCCCTGTTTTAGGTGCCTTTCGGATTCCCAAGCTGAGTTGGTTCCGGAAGTGCACCAACCATGAGTGAGCTAATATCCGCTGTTTGGACCTATGTAGCATGGTGAGTCGCTGTTATTCGTGCTTTATGATGCACAAAAACCATAGTTTGCCACACCAGCTTTGCCCTATGCTCAGATTAAGTTCCACCATGACTCACCATGACAGTAGCAGACCAGGGCCGGTTGCTTGGTCGTGGCCAGCAAACCACATTGGGACCTACAACTCACTGATCTGAGGTAGGTGTCACATTGATGGTCAATTGATACCAGTTGGTTCAGCTGAATTCATGGGAGAAAACTCAATCATGGGCAGATCAAGTCGTCGAGATGGGGCCTGGAGGTGGATTAATTGAGTGAACTTTTAAGGTATAAAAGGTCTAGAGGTGGCTTGTTCGAGGGAAATTTGAGGTGATATGGCTTTCGGAAGCAAGAACTTCACTTGTCTGACAGCTGACTGTTATTTGCCAGTAAGATACACTGCAGAACCTTACTAGGGAGGACTCTCGATAAAGCAGCTGACTTTTAGCAAAAGACACCGAGATGTGGATGCTTTTCTATTGCCATTTTGCTCTTCCGTTTCTTTTCTTTTCCTTTGTGTTTGGAGGAGGAGATGAGCAGCACGCTACTGTGGCTAAATTCTTGATTCTGAGTCGCCCCGCGTAGTTTCTGAATGCGGCTCTTTAAGTCTGATACAGGGAGCAAATGAACAAGGAGTGATAGTATAGCTCTTCAAAGATGGTTTTCATACATCTTTACGATAAAGACAAAGATTCAATTTGGCTGGAGTGCAAATTCAGATTTTCATGGACCCTAGCAGGGGCGGATCCATGCACAGTGAATGGGGGTCAATTGACCCCCATTTATTTGCAATTTTTTTTTGTACTTGTGCATGATTTTCTACGTAGTTTAGAGTAAAATGCTATGGATACTGTAAAACAAATTGGCCCCCATAGGCAACATGAAAATTTTATATGATTGACCCCTCATAGCTTGAAAGTCTGGCTCTGCCCCTGGACCCTAGTGCAGCTATATAAACTTTTAAGCGGAAACAGAGAACTTATAATATTTATTTTTGCTCTTGCATTGAAGGTGCATCTAGTGGAGTGGCTGAAGATGATGGTGGGAAACAGGAGAGCAGAGGAAGTGTTGGACCCTGACATGGAGGCAAAACCAGCCACTCGGGCCCTCAAACGGGCCCTCTTGGTTGCATTGCGTTGCGTGGACCCAGATTCTGACAAGCGCCCTACCATGGGCCATGTTGTTCGCATGCTTGAGGCTGAGGATGTCCCTTCTCGTGAGGTTGTTGTCTTTCAATTTTTTTCTTTTATGTCTGGTTGTCTGTATTATCACTGAAAAACAACTGGTACCGCCTTTGGGCCAAGATAAAATTAGTTATCCAACTAATACAGACCTAGTACTGGCACTGTAATGTAACAATAATGGTGATGTATTGGATTTGGTTGGAAAAGGGTACCTGACTTGTGAATTCCAACACCTTACTGTAAACGATTACAGTACAGTTTGAAATGCTAGAAATACTGTTTCACCTGCCCAGAACGGTACTGTTACAGGACCTCTATGCAATGGTATAGACTCTACGTGGTTGGTTGTAATTGTTTGTACTGGCAGGTGTAGTATGTGTAAACTTGAAATGATTGGTGCAATAACTGTAGCAGACCTGTGCCATTTTTTACATTAGCTGTCCTAAGCCAGTATGATATCTGCTAAGAATCTGAGACAGATTGAAATTTTTTGCTTTTACTTAAAACAACAAAACTTGGTCTCTATTATTTTTGACTTGTTATTTGAATTAAAGGATCGGCGGAGCAGGAGGGCCCATATGGCAGAGATAGAGTCCAAAGCAAGTTCAAGTGAAACTGATACAAGATCTGACCGTAGAGACTCTGGACCTTCTGGCAGATTTTAAACGAGGAAAGCTCAAATGTAATTCAAAATTGGTTGGGACACGGGAACCATTGAGGGGTTGGCAGAGGAGATTATTCGGCTGAGGAAACAAGCTAATTGCTGAGGGAATTTGAATTTGAAAATGTGAATTTATTGGTCCTATGTTTATCCAGCCTCTCTCTTGTATAGATTTGGTTCTGCTTGGTGCTTTTCATTTGGGTGTACAATTTCTTCTCCCTCCTTTTCTTTTTTTTTCTTTTTGTTATTTTAGCTTTTGCTTAAGATGGCGGTCTAATTGGTTTTGTGGTTGACATAGTGAGAGTTTAGTGTAGGATTCTGGCACCGGTGTACTTTCAAATTTGAATGACTTGAAATTTGTACTGTGCATTTTTTGTGTTTGAATTGTGCCCTGGGCCCTGGCAGATTACATTATGTATTTTCTAAAGAGCAAGTTCATTGTGGGCTTCTCTACAAATAGACAAGTTCATTGAAGATAGCTCAAAGTTATTCATATTTGGTATGAAAATTCCAAGTCACAACTTAGATTAGTTTCGTTTGATAAGAGTTTCAAATTAAGGAACACATTAAATTGTTAAAAGTTCCTAAAGAACATATTAAAATTATAATCACAATGGATCAATCCAAAATGAGGGTGCAAATAATTACTTCATGTCTTGTAGATCTATATAAATGGACTTAAATTTGAGATTACTTAGACTTTGCCTCTAGATTTAGGATCCGACTCTGCTGCTTTTCTTTAAGAAAAGTAGGTTTCTGCTTTTTCGATTTCAACCATTCAAAAATTTTCATTTGCGTATCTCGATAAAGAAATTTTTTCATGCACAAATCAACGAATTTGAATGGTTGAGATTGGAAAAGCAGGACCCTGCAGCAGAGTCTGTTCTCTAGATTTAGGCTAGTAGGTTGGATTGTGCTTGACGTAATTTGCTTGTATCAGACTATGTTTCTTTTGGTTTCAGTAATATGAAACGGGCAGTTATGCCTTTTATTAAAAAAAAAATTTTGAGATTACAAATTTACAATAATGCCAATGCCCTGTGTTAAATTTTTTATTCACAAAAGGAGATCGTTTAGATCTATTAATTTAAGTTGGGTCAGATTGTATCTTATTTGTGTTGTGTAGTGAAAAATTGTTCTTGAACCTTACATAATAATCAATATGATTGGCATACATCTTTTAATTGTACATATTTTTTCAATAATCTTATATTAATAAACTATTTATGAGTTATTTATTTTACAAGTCCTCAAACATAATTATCCAGGGATAAAAGGTTAGTGAAGAATGTGGGATGAATGAAAAATAAATAAATAAACTCCTACATGTAGAAGAAATAAAATATACCTCATTTTCAATAATAAATGTATTCCTCCCATGAATGACAATAAAACTCTGTCAACAAAAACAAAATAAAATTACAAATAAAAATATTCAAGCTTAATTTTTTAAACTGCTATAAATGTAACAATTTTGGTGATGCACAAGTTTTCATCCCACATCCTTCACTAATCTTTTATCCCTGGATATTTATGTTTGAGAACTTGTAAAATAAATAATTCATATATAGTTTATTCATATATGATCTCATTTTGTATCTTTATGAAGGAAGGGCATTATGGTCCAAATAAAATCTTACTCTCACCTCAATCGCTGCTTGAGCCAAGATGGTACAACTAAATTAAGAGCATGAAGTTATATAATTATTGATAAAAAAAATATTATAGTAGTAATAATAATGAATTTTTATCATCATAATAAATAACAATAGTAACAGTAATAATCTTATGAAAAATTATAATGACACTAATAATATTGATAATGATGATGATAACGATAATGGAGTCCGGCTAATATGCTTATATAAGAACTTCAACACCATATGCTTATAAGTCGTTTTTGCGTTTTCAAAGTTCATACAGTCAATGCTAACTGTTCAACATGATATCCATATTAAAATGTGATTAGAGACCAAATTATACATTTTTTGGAACTTTTTTACTTTTTTTTTATAGGTAGAAAATCATTGTTCTTTATGGTCCAGAATTTCCTGAAGAAATGAATTTTCTACCTACTTAAAAAAATAGTAAACAAATTTAAAAAATGTTAAATTTGGTCTCCAAGCACATTTTAATATGGATATCATGTTGAACGATGAATCGACTGTTTGAATTTTAAAAACACAAACACAACTTATAAACATATAATGTTAAAGTTTTTATATAAACTTATTTTACTTGTGAAGAATAAATCTCTTATTCCTCACTTTGAACTCCAACGGTTGGCTAGCAAGAATCAATGAATCCAACATTTTCAACTTTTTACGGTTACAGTGATAGATATAAATTTGTTTTACCATATTGGACGGACCTGGAGGCCTAGATTAAGCTGAGCCCACTTCCAAGTTACAAGTTACACGAATTCGTATCCTCTGCATTAACTCAAAAAGGAATCTTTTGAGTTAATATATCTTGACCATTCGATCTGTTTTAAGATTCGTGTGAACTAGATCTGCACTAATATTAAAGGGCCCCTATGTTATAAGCACGAGCTGGATTGGCTCCGTTTAAAATCAGACGGTTGAAATTCATTAACTCAAAAGATTCCATTTTGAGTTAATGCAGAGGATACGGATCCAAGTTACACCCCTCTAAAATCCACAAACCGGTGCGGTGCGGGTCTGCGGGGAGCAGTTATCGGATCAAACGGCCTCTTTAAGTTCATAGCCGACATTATCCGATCCGAAATCCGATACATCGTTCGCATGAGAGAAGAAGACTAGAAGAGCTGAAGAGGTCGTGACCTAGTTCTCTCCTTCTGCGATCCGATCCGCTTTCTCCGGCCATCGTCGCCGGAGCAAATTCCCATCACTCTAATTATAGCTGCAGTCTGACTGATTTCTCCTTCGTAAGCTTCTCGATTCCTAAACCCCTTATTTGATTCAGATACTCGATTTTCTGACATATTCTCTCCTTAGTCCTTACACTTACAATTATAACTCAATGAAATTAGCAGTTGTATATTACAGAGGAGTTAGTCAGTTCGAATTTTTGGAATGGATGCAAAATAATTTTTTAGTATTTTAGTAACAGCATCTCCTGGCGATCATATGGAAAGCACATACAATAGTCGAAATAGAGTTGCCTCAAAGTTTCAAGACAAGGACCCAATTCCAAATGTTGATGAAAAGGTAGGCACTGTCTTTTTGAAATATTTCAGGGAAATTCATGTCGACTTAGGAGTAAAAGTTTTGAAATATTTCTCCAAATCTGTACCGTGACCTGATTGATACTGAGATGGTATTAGTACTGGCACTTTCTGTTGAGGCCATGACACTCTTTACAAAGTAACAGATATTCTTTTGATACAATTTGTGAGTGTCTGATTGAATCTGAATCTCTCTCATGTTCAATTTTGTAGGAGCAGTCTGGTTTATTTTATCATGGGTCAGAAGAGGATGATTTCAGATTGCCAAAGCATCACCGGCCCACAGAGAACCTGGACACAGAAGATCTGGAGCAGGCTTCTCTAGATACCCAGCTGACATCATCAAATGTTGGCTTTCGACTCCTCCAGAAGATGGGTTGGAAAGGCAAGGGCCTCGGAAAAAACGAACAAGGTACCTTTTCTCCTTTGTTTCGTTCAAAAGGGAGCAGTAGTCTCTGTCTGTGCCCCTAGCAAATGCCATAATGGAGAGTGCTGGCAGAACCTCAACCTATCATCCGACCTTAACACCCTATAAAGTTAGGTGTTTATACCTATGCTGGCAAATGTCCAAAGTTCCACTTGACAGTGTTTAAATTTGTACTGTCATGTGTTTACAGTAAGAGTCAACAGTTATCACTTAATGCGATGCATAAATGTTTAAACTTCTAATATCAAGTGTATAAACTTTTACAATCAGGTGGTTGTAGTTAAGTGTTATACACATGCACTTCCAAGCGGTTATACTTAAGTGTTACCGTGTTTATATCTATTATCATACACAAATGTGTACGTGCAGTGTCCAGTGTTACTTGCACATCCAGGTGTTTATTGTTAGTGTTGTGGTGTTTATACTAATTCATTAGCGTCCTTGTAAAGAAATTCATATAATACTGCATCTCTTGAACATTAATCATGGACATGCCAAAAAAATCTACCACAAAGGTAAGAAAACTAGTGGTGTTAAAAGGAATTTTGCCAAAAGAGCAAGCAGAAGGGAGGAGAAAGGAGTATTTCAAAGTGGGAAGGTAGAGGATGGAATTGGGGGATAGAGGGGGGAGATCAAATAATTTCCTTTTCTATTTCTTCTTTTCATCTTCCCTTGTGTCCAATATGTGATGATAACAAGATAGATTGGCCTCTTTGGATATATTGTGAATGGAGTGATTGAAAAGATATTTGTCCTGTTTGTAATATGAGTATTGTGATATTTTCAACCCCTTTTAAGAGCTATATATGAAATGAGACTATCTTCCATTTCAAAAAAGAATGTACATTAATTGGACATATTTTCAACCCCTTTACTGTTTTCTTGATTTTTATCATTGTTTTTTTGACAGGCATAACAGAACCTATAAAAGCTGATGTTAGAGACTCCAAACTGGGAGTTGGGAAGCAAGAAGAAGACGAATACTTTACATCTGAGACAAATGTGCAAAGGAAGAAACTAGAAGTCGAGCTCGAAGAAACTGAAGAACATGTGCAAAAGCGTGAGGTATGTGCATGAAAGAAAAATACTACATAACTTAGAAATCACTATTTTGATGTCAGCAATTGATGTACTTAAAATAGACTCCTCAGACGATAACACTTATGTATCTAGAAAATTTTAACTTTCTTAGTGTTTCCATTTCATGTTAAATCCTTAGCAATATCTGAAACACACAGATGACACTTTATAAACGGCATGAGCACGAAAGATGTCCAAATTGCTTTCAAGAATCATATGGTTCCAGAATTGTTATGTCATCCAAAATAGCCTCCACAAGTCAAATTTAGTGGGAACAGGTCTGAAACGGGACTATAAAATCTGATATTTGATTAAGAGATTTGAAATTGATATCCTGGATCTGCAATTTAGGAGGAATTATCCATAAGCCAAGATTACAAATATTGTTCTGTTACGGAGCAATAAAGGAGAG
Source organism: Carex kokanica (assembly GCA_025461125.1). Taxonomy (NCBI): domain Eukaryota; kingdom Viridiplantae; phylum Streptophyta; class Magnoliopsida; order Poales; family Cyperaceae; genus Carex; species Carex kokanica. The sequence continues at coordinate 52,968 of JAJGRX010000244.1, forward strand.
ATTTTAGTGAGAGGAGATTGTAACTTTGTAAGCAAGCAAGAGGTGGTTCAGTAGAGCAGTTAGGGGTAGGGGTGTTAAATAGAATTTTGATTAGTAGAGATACCAACTGATTATCGTCAAAAGTTCTGGTGGATGGGGGATTCGTACAAGCAGCTGTGAATGAAATCTTAGTTTATTTAAATTCCCAAGATCCGTGTCTTTCTTAGTGCTTTAACCCTAAAATTTTTGGAGTTCTTGCAATTGGCTTTCTGAGCTGTGAAAAAGTGTAGTTACTTTTCTAGGTTCCAAATCATTACCTTCGAAAAAATCTTTGGAGAAGCAGTTTCTAGATGCACTTTAAGGAGGGTTTGTGAAATCTGACCATTATCCTTGAATTTTTTTTTATCATATTGACACTAGATACTTAGATAGTAATTTCGTTGAAGCACTTGGATCTAAAAAATCTAGATGCAAGCTTAGCAGTTATTATGATCAATTTAGGTCAGAGTTGGCATTCATAGTTGCCAACCTGAAATAATATGTTATACTTTGTCAGTTATATTTGGTGGTGTGTATTGCCTTTGGTTTGTTTGTTTTTGTGCTGCACGTGTATGACAATTCCAGGTGATGGCAGAAAGGGAGCACAGAATCCAGACAGAGGTCAAGGAAATAAAGAAGATTTTCTTTTGTGACCTCTGCCACAAGCAATACAACCTCGCTGTCGAATTTGAGGCTCATTTAAGTTCTTATGACCATAACCACCGGAAGGTTCGTGCAATTTTTTTCATTCATTTTTGCTTTCTTTTTCGAGTTTTGATTGGCCTTTTGTTTTTTCCTTTGATAAAATGGGGGTTCTGTGCAAATAACAATGGTATTTCTCATATATAACTAGCAATAAATAATTAAATGATGGAAAATTCACACATCCTGTTAGAAGTTTGAGTACTTATTCTTCCATGTTCGATTTAATTAGAATCAAACTGTTGACATATCCTGTTAATAGTTTTAGTAGTTATTCTTCCATGTTCAATTGAATTAGAATCAAACCGTTGATTTGCACACCATGTTCTACATTTGGATGAAGAATTGATATGACATAAAAGTTGGGCTGGTTTTATTTTTTCCTTCCTGGACATGACCTTGGTTTTGGCCATTTAGATCGTTATTCAAGTTTTGTTTCTTTCTAATTCTGATAGTGTTTTTCTTGTTTCTTTTGTTCTGTAGAGGTTCAAGGAGATGAAAGATATGCATGGGAGCAGCAGCAGCCGTGATGACAGGCTAAAAAGGGAACAATTGCGTCAGGAGAAGGAAATGGCCAAATTAGCACAGATGTAAATAACAATATAAAAATTTACATATAAATGATGATAACTTGTTCAAATTTAATGTAAAATCTCAGTAGTTTTTTTTATGATTTTATCATTTTTAGGGCCGATGCTCATAAAAGGCAAAAACAAGAAGAGTTAGAAGTTTCTGATAACAATGCTTCAAAATCAAATGCTTCAACAGTTACTGACTTGAATCAGAATCAGAGACAGGCTTTAAAGTTTGGCTTTTCAAGAGTAGCCTCTTCCAAGGTCAGTAAAAATAACAATATTTACTAAATTCTATAATTTATTTCTTTTGTTTATCCAGAATTAACTATGTTGTCATGTTGCGTGATATAATAGGCTTCTAATCGACTTCCTGCAAAGAAGCAAAAAGTTGTGACAAGAGTGCCTTCCGTATTTGGTAATGATACCGATGAAGAATGATTATTTTGTGATGTAAATTTGATCAATGGTTGAGAAGAACAATTTCTAGCCTGTTATGTTATAAAGTATGTACATGTGTTTTCATGTGCAACAAAAGATGTGTAGCTCTGTAAACAAAAATGCTGGTCTTCCCCTGCTTTGGTGTATTAGTATTGGTTGGGAACTTATTTACTGATAAATGATTGTGTGATATTTGGTTCAAGTTTTAGTCGTTCTGTTCTTTTTCTTGTTTGGAGCTATTCCTTGAGACTTTGAAAAACTTAATCACTGATCGTCAACAAATCACATTTATTATCGACTAAGGAGAGGTATTGGTTTTGGTTTAATCCAAATTGCACTGCAGAAATTTTTTGAATTGGGATCTGCTATTATTCTGAGAAAATAGCAGCATGTTATTCTCTCAGAATAACAGGAGGGATAACAGCAGATGGCTAAAATTTTAGATCGTTTATTTGAATTTTCTTTGAATTTTAGACATGGTTATCTCTCGACTTAAAAAGCCCGGCCCGGCCCGGCCAGAAATCTAAACTTGTCGCTCTCCTGAGGCTGTCATCCGATTGCGATAAACCCCCCATCAATCTTCTTTGACAGGGTGGGTTGGTTACATCTAAACCCTAGACATGGCTCTCGCTCCTCTCTCCTCGGTACATCGCGCCAATTCAATGCTCGCTTTCCTCTCGATATCAAACTTCAAGCTCCGACGGGTCAAAACCCTAAAGCTTCCTTCGCTCCGCCTTCTCTCCACCTCCACGTCTTTTCCCAACACATTCCACCCCTCCTCTCCCTCTCCTTCTAATCAGTGGTCCCCACCTCGCGCCAACCAGCGATCTCCACCTCAAGCAAACCAGTGGGGCCCACCTCCCGCAAACCAGCGATCTCCACCTAACACCAATCAGTGGTCCCCGCCTGCAACCAATCATTGGGCACCACTTCACAACCAGCATCAACAGCCTCCTCCACCGGTGACCCCGCCGCCTCCTTCTCCGTCTGATCTCGGTACCTTGGCCCATGGTGGGAAGGTCAAAGAAGCAATTGAACTACTCAGCCAAGGTGTACGTGCACCTGATCCACATACTTTCTTCTATCTGGTCTCATTTTGCACCGAGCCAAAATTGCTTGACGACCTCAAAAAGGTACATGACTACTTCCTGAGGTCCCCATTTCGTGGCGATTTGCAGATAAACAATAAAATTCTGGAGATGTATGGAAAATGTGGTGCCATGACTGATGCACGCCGTACATTTGATAATATGCCTAACAGAGACATGGAGTCTTGGCACATTATGATACATGGATATGCCGTAAATGGTCAAGGGGATGAGGGTTTGCAACTGTACGAGCAGTTGCGAAAATCTGGTGTTACCCCTAACACGCAAACCTTCGCATTAGTTTTATCGGCATGTGCTACTGCTGAAGCAGTAGAAGAAGGCTTCATACACTTTGAATCCATGAGCAAAGATTACGGTATTACCCCTGGGATTGAACATTATGTTGGCATTATTGAGTTATTAGGAAAGTCGGGGCATTTAAACGAGGCTGTGGAGTATATAGAGAACTTACCGTTCGAACCAACTGTTGAGATTTGGGAGACGTTGAGAAACATGGCCCACGCACAGGGAGACATAGACATGGAAGATTGGGTAGACGACATCTTGATCTCTCTCGACCCGTCAAAAGTGGACCTAAAAAAGATCCGGGCTCCGCCACCAAAAAGACGCCTCGGTATTAACATGCTAGATGGTAGAAACAGACTAGGAGAATACCGCCTACCCCCAAAAATCGAAAAAAAGACGGTGAAAGAGCAGGTATATGTGCCTGATACGAGATACGTATTACATGATATAGACCAAGAGGCCAAGGAGCAAGCACTCTTGTACCACAGCGAGAGATTGGCTATTGCATATGGCCTGATAAGCACCCCCGCAAGGACGCCCCTTAGGATCATCAAGAATTTGAGGATTTGCGGCGATTGCCACAATGCGATCAAGATCATGTCGAGAATTGTCGGGAGGGAGTTGATTGTGAGGGATAATAAGCGGTTCCACCATTTCAAGGACGGAAAATGCTCTTGCAATGATTACTGGTGAAATTATTCCAAGGTTTTGTTATTTTTTTTGTCCTAATCAGTTTTTTTTATTTTTTGGATTTGGAGATTGTGTACATTGAGATGGAGGTACTATATATAAAATATCTATCTTGATGCCTTTTTTGGGTAGTTACAAATGGATGAATTATAACTAAACTTGGCTAAAATTCTAAGGAGGATGAACAATCAGTTATATATTTACAAAAAAGGGTGGAGGCATGATACAAAACGCTAACATGCTTTAGCAGCTTTCTCTACGGCTACTAAAATGGAGAGTATATTTAAGTGCAATCTAAAACTGAGCTTCAATCATCAGTGTTGATCAGTTCACAATTCAAGTAAATTTTAAGATGATAATTGGATCCATAAAATTGATGGAGATGTTAACGTCTCTTATATTGTGGGCTTTCATAGATGGGCCTGGACTAGACCGGGTATTATCCATTTTGACAGAGCAGATTTTAATTCATGCAAACACAGTACACAGTTATTTTGATTCTATTGCTCATGCCCTGTATGAATTAAAAAAAAAAAAAAAAAAACTCTGTCAAAATGTGTGTATAATCCAATTTTTCAGACTACTGTTTTTTTGCCGGAAACAGGAACATTTAGGTAAACCTATATGTATTATTGAAGATTCCTGTTTCAAAAGAAAACAAAATTGGCAAGAATCCTTTGGATTTTCTTTTCTTGTCTGTTATGAAAGACAGACCATTGAGCCATGAATAATTATTGAATATAAGGTCGACGTGGAATATACTCTATATTTATATTGCTTCTTTAAACTGTCTAATTTTTATTCCCTTCCTGTTAATTAATATATATACCAAAATTCTATTTTTTTTTTTTAGCTTTTACAATATTTAGATACACAGTTTTGTGGTCTGGTAAAATCCAAGGATGATTTTGAATTTTGCCAGTAAACAGAAATCTGGTTATTGGTCTGTTCCAAAATTAAACATGGGCGAGCACTAACAGTGTCAGTCAGCGTAGAGGAATGTGTACTGGTAAGCAATGTAAGGAATTTGCATAGTTGGCAATTTGGCATGGCGTATTTTTCAGATAAAGGTAGATACATTATTACAATACACAGTTAATTCAGATGTGATGATTCTAAAATAGTGGCACATGACATGTTTGATGTATGGTTGGATAAGATCTTTTGTCTATATACCAATTGAATTCATCAACCAGTTTCTTAGTGGCCAGTGGCATTATTTTCTGTTTGTATCAACCAACCATTGCACAGCTTCTCTCCTCAATCCTCATACATATAGACTGGAGACATCCATTTAACATTTCTATGAACATCTTTGTTTTGTGTGTGTGTGTGTGTTTCATGCACAGTTGCATCTGCACCTCATGTCTGTGTTAGTATGGTGAAGTGGGGGAGAGGGGCACATGCAAAGATGCCCCAAAAATAAATGCGCCATTAAATAACAGAGGTCCAATCTCCAATGCACATGAAGTCATGAACGGATGGATGCATAGCTAAGCTAGGAGTTAGGAGTTAGGAGTTAGGACCATGAAAAACATACAATTTATTGCCTTACCAAAAAGAAGAAGAAATTGCATAGAAACCATGGGAGGGAGAAATCTGACATGGACAGCAGTTCTACTTCCTGCCATCGCCTCCAAACATCCACCCCATTGTTTTTATTTTTATGCATGTGTGCGTGTGGTGTGTCACAATATTTATTATTTAAAGCTCCTTCAAATATCCACCCCATTAGTAAATTGTTCATCTCCACCGTAAATATTTTTGCACCAACCCCCTGTTTTTAGAGACATTAAATGTAAACCTAAACTAGTTTGCGTAGCCCGGACGTGAATCTGTTAGCTTTAACATGTGCAATTTCCAAGTCCGTTTTTATTATTTTTCATTTTCATATGAGTGAGTAGAGTGGAAAAAACGTGCCGTGCTGTAACTAACACGCCGTGACTTTGGTCTCGTGCCATGCTGTGCCGTAACCAAGTTAATTTTTCACATGCCGTGACCAAAATGTCAAGGGTGGTCATGGCACGCGAATGGTCACACCACGTGAGTCACGTCGTGCCTAATGTGCCATGACCATATGTGACTCGCGTGACCATTTAATCATAATTTAGGTTAGTTTATTCAAGATTCACCATTAAATCAATATCTAATGGTCCTAATTATACGTGAATCGCGTGACTACGTGTCGTGCCATGCCGTGACTAAATTTTTCGCGTGACGTGTCGTGTCGTGCTGTGCCAAAGTTTCAAAAGATAGGCATGGCACGCGAATGGTTACGGCACGGGACACGCGAGTCATGGCACGCAACTGACACGCGTGCTGTGCCGTTCCGTGAAGGAGCCGGCTCCGCCGTGCCATTTTTCCCACTCTATGAGTGAGGCTATGGTACTATACCGTGCTATCGTCGATTCATGTCTCTATTTTTAAGTTTCAAATAGTCGATTCAAACCTTAAACATGATCTTCATATGAAAATTTATTTAGAAATTGAATTTTATATTTTTTTAGAACTATTTATTATTGTTGTCTCTAACGGTATCTAGAGGGGGTGAATATAGAAATGTTTGAGAATTTAAACCCTATTTATTATTGTTGTCCCTAAAGTCATTCGTGTGTGTAAGTATATCTATCTACGTATAGCTCTTGGCGGAATAAAAAACTTAAGTATTTAAATAAATAAATTACAGTACAGTAAATATATAGAGTTAGAGAAAGGGATACAGGAGTTGATAACGGAGTTCGGCCAACTAAAGGACCTACGTCTCCAGGGCAATGCAACTAAAACTAGACGTGCATTTCTATTACCCAATGCAAAAGGGAATACAAGTTGGAACCGGCGAGATAACACTCCAACGGCCCAAAGAACAGAGAAGTGAGCACAACAGCTTGAAGTAGGCGAGCAACAAAAGGATTTAAGTCCAGACAATCACTAACTTTCACTCTAATTTCACACTGATCAATTTAGGTGAAGTATATTTGAGGTTGCTGGAAAGATAATTAAAGTTTAAGCACAAGCAACAGTACATTAGGCTAAACCTCTCAAAGGATTTCAAAAGTTCTATTTGTGAGAGTATTCTCTGTCTTACTTAGACAGACGACAAAACTCACTATTTATAATGAGATTCAAAATGTTTGCCAACGGCTCTATGCAGATCACATGATATTAACATATTTTACTTGTGTCTAGTTTTCAATATTGACCGACCTGATTAATTTAAATTTTGAATTGGACTTCCAGGTTAAACTCAGACAGTCACAACCTCATATATAATTTATCATACTTTTGAATATAAATTAAAAATAATTAAAATATTAAAATACGATCTTTATAATATTTATAATTTTAATCACTATAATTTTTCATAATCTTCGTGATTCATGATTCGCATGTGATCAATATGTACGAGGGAAAATTGTTAATTACTTGATGTTGATTTTGTCCTGTGAATTGCATCTGTCAGTGTCAGTGTCATATCAGTGTCCTTTCCCAAATAAAATGTTGCTCATATTGACCGATACATGATTGAAGTGTGTGGTTGATTTATGAATCATTTATGCATGATAATGGGCCGGATTATAAAAAATTTGTGTTGAAGTCTGAGATCCAAAAATTAGATGGAATTTCATATTACCTCTCAAAAAATTTAAAATTACGTATTTCCTCTTTTAAAATTCATAATATCATATTTAGTTTTTCAAATTTCAAAAACTTTATTGACTTTTCTATTGTTTTAAATTTATCAAATATCCACCTTACCTTTTTTTATTTAAGAAATAAAAAATATGTAACATATTTTAGAGAAATATTTAGTCTTTTAATTGATCAATTTCAGAAGGAGGAATGTTTTTCTTACACAAACTATTTATTTATATTTTTAAATAAAGGATAACATTGGTGCTTTATAAATTTAAAATGAGTTTTAATATATAAGTCAATAAATTGAGTAAATTTGTGAGTTTTTAAATTTATAAGTGTACATATTATATTATGAATTTTAGAGAAAAAAATACATAATTTAAAAACTTTTGAGAAATATCCATGAAACTTCCATTAAAAATTAAAGTACAACTACAACCTAGCTGTTACATTTTCTATTCAATCAAGTCCTGAAAAAAATTGCTTGTGATTATTCAGATTTTTTAGAATCTTTTGTTATTTTAGTCTCATCTCCTGATTTAGTTGGAATCTAAACACATAAATACACATAAATTACATTTGATTTTCTCTTTCATGTATGGAACAGTAGCGTTGCTATAAAAAAAATTACTATTCTTACCTGTTATTTACACAAATTTAATTTCGTTCCTCTGATAATTATTCGCCTGCATTTTTTGAAATCTTGTCTTATTAACATGAGTCATGAGTCATGACTGGTGAAATACTGAGCCATCTTTTCGGAAGTACAGTTAAACAAATGATTAACCTTTTCTCAAAAAGATACAAATTAATTAATAAACAATTCATACTTTATCTTACATAGCCTCCACTTGTACGGCCATTTTTTTTAATATCCAACATTAAATATAAATTATTAAATATACACACTTGATTGAATATTTAGGCCGGCCAAACTTTGTCCTGTTGAATTTTGTAAAGCGCCGGTCGGATCTTTTTGTTTTTTTATGTGAAATAGTTGATAATTTAATATTTTAATGTATAATTAGCATAATTTTGTTTATTTTAGCAAAATTTAGTTTATTTTAGTATAATTTAGTACTGCATTTGAATACACCGATGCTTGACATCTAAAAGGGTCGTGTTATGCATTGAAAAAAGTAACCCACAGCCTATGTTATTAGGATACTCCAATATAGGCTCCATACATGTATCGGATACGTATCAGATACCAGTACGCGTTCGATACGGCACCGATACGTATCGGATACGTCATCTCGCGTATCGGCTTACGTGACGTATCCTTAATTCCTCAATACGGTCTCCGATACGGATTGACTCGCTGGGATACACCTCTGACACGTCTAGATACGTCTGGGATACAGATGGTCCACCGTACACCGCGCATACAACCCGAACAACGCATGGTACGCTGAGGAGAATCGAACCCTGGAACTGTGGCATCATACTCATACCGCATTACCACTACACTACTTCGTGTTTGTTGTTAAAAGACAGCATCTATTGTATATAATGTACAATTAGCTATAGTTTTGTATTTTAATATTTAATTTTTATAATTTGAATTAATAATATAATTAAATAATAAAAAATTATATATATAATAGACACATCGTATCCTTGATTTTTGAAAATTGCCGTATCACTGTATCCGCATTGTATCCGATACGAGACCCGTATCCATGCAACATAGCCCACATCATATTATAGTGTTAACACATCAAAATTTAAACTTTAATATTAGACCAAAAAAGTAACGTACCTCGCAAGAAGCTAGTGAGACTCGGTGCTTGCAATGGCGCATCCATATAAGAGAACTGAAATGCTCTATGCTATCAACTAGAATCGACTCATCATCAGCAACTGGTACCAGCCAAGGTCGAGTCCTAGGCCGTTCTCTAGCCATTCTAATTTCATAACAATTGACGGTAAATTAAGCTAAATTTTGCTAATTATACTAAAATATACAAAAGTATGCTAATTATACTAAAATATACTAAATTATGCTAATTATACTGAAATATACTAAATTATGCTAAATTTGACTAATTATACTTAATTATACTAAATTATGCGAACTTATACTAATTATACTAAATTATATTAAATTATGCTAATTATGTTAATTGTATTAAAATATAAAAGGACTATGCTAAATTATGCTAATTATACTAAATTATACTAAATTATGTTAAATATACTAAAATAAACTAAATTATACTAAATAAAAATAAGATACACTAAATTAGTAAATTATACTAAAATATGCTAATTATACTAAAATATACTACATTATGCTAAATATACTAAATAAAAATAAGATATACTAAATTATACTAAAATATGCTAATTATACTAAAATATACTAAATTATGCTAAATATAATAAAAAAATTAAGATATACTAAATTATGCTAATTATACTAAAATATACTAAATTATGCTAATTATACTAAATTATACTAAAATATACTAAATTATGCTAATTATACTAATTATACTAAATTATGCTAAATTATGCTAATTAAACTAAATTATACTAAAATATACTTAATTATGCTAATATTCTACAATATACTAAATTATGCTAATTATACTAAATTATGCTAAGATATACTAAATTACACTAAAATATGCTAATTATACTCAAATATACTAAATTATGCTAATCTTACTAAATTTACTAAATTAAACTAATTAAAACTATTCTAACAATTTATAAACATTTTGGACTTAAAATAAATTTTTAAAAAATATAGGGACTTACTTGCAAATGTGGAAAGAGCAAGAGAAATTTTGAAGAAAGAGAGAAAGTGAGGAGAGAGAGTATGAAATTTGTTAGAATGAAAATTTGAAAAAAAAAAAACGAACCCCTGTCTAGATCTATATAAACCAAAGATTTAAATAGCGTTTACCGCGTCATAGCAGAACGGTTAAAAAAACAGCGCTATGCCCATATAGCGTCGCTATAGAGCTAAATAGCGTGCTATAGCGCCGATAGCGCCATAGCTTTTATGGTTCGAAAATACTTTAGCAGCGCGCTGTTTAGAACCCTGATATAAACATCCCGGCCGGCCATTTTTTTCCCGGTCCATTTATTTAATCAACCGGTCAAACTTTTCCCAGTCTGAGTACTTTTAAAATTATCCAGCCAAGGTGGGTATATTTGATAATTTATATTTAATGTTGGATATTAAAAAAAAAATCGGCTTGTACGGTATCTTTTAAGAACTTGGTCACTGAAATTTTAATTGATATATGGCGAGAGTTGTGCTAGTGCAAGAAAATATACATTATTTTTCATGAATTAACTAAGTTATGAAGTATGCAAAAAAGAAATTCAAAAATAGACAAAAATATGATTATATATAGATCTTTATCCAATTTTTAAAATTTATAAATAAACAGTTATTTGTCTCTAGTTTAGTGTGGTTGCACCACGTAGATATATGGTTTCATAAATCGTGAAGTCCTCATTCCTTTGAATAACAGATACCTGATCCGTATCGTATTTGATAAGACGAGTACATGATCTGATTCTTAAATCGATTGTGACCAAATTAAAAAATGTTTGTGTTTTATTATTCAGTTTCATGAAGTTATTATTTAGTTTGTACACATTATTATTCAGTTCGTATAAACTTATTATGAACCAATTCGATTGAAAAAAACGATGATGGTAGTGCTAAAATTGACATCACCTAAACATTTTGAATTATATTATTTTGACGAGATTGACTATGGTGAGTTGTGAAGTAAAACGTCATTTTACTTCACGCTCATACTCCATTTTGAAAATCTAAACAACCGATCCGAACCGCGCAACATGTTCTCCGTATTGAAATGTGCTTGGAGACCAAATTTTATATTTTTTGGAATTTTTTTACTATTTATTAAGCCACTTTGAAAATCCCAGATCCGGATGAACAGTAAAAAACAGTAAAAAATTCTGGACCATTCGATCAGCGATTTTCAAAGTGGATTAATAAATAGTAAAAAATTCCAAAAATTATAAAATTTGGTCTCCAAGCACATTTCAATATGGAGAACATGTTGAGCGGTTTGGATCGAGCGTTTAGATTTTCAAAATAAAAATATGAGCGTGAAGTAAAAATAACATCTTACTTCGCAACTCACCATAGCCCAGCTCTTATTTTGATATTCAAATTTTGGAAAATTATATAAATTATATGCATCTCAATCAAACAGTAAAATGGTCTTGAATGTTGAACAAAAATTAATTGGCTCAAAAAATGCAGCACCGAGACACGTGCAATGCAACACCCTTATGGACCAATGAGCCCCATACCCAGCTAAACGTGCACTATCATTAACCAAGAAATTCCAAAATTAAATAAGGATTAGATGAATGATTTAAAAATATTATGGCCATGTCATGTCTGAGAATTAGCAAGGAAAGAAAACAAGGCCATCATCCTTGAGATAGGAGTATGTCCGATGGGCATCGGACCTACTTTTAGGTTCAATTGACTTTAGAACCGTACGATTAGCATTAAATCTGAGCGCACGGAAATTGATACATACTCGCACGGATTTGATGCGGAGTACACGAATCTTGATGCTGATCGGATGGTCATCACACCCATCGAACCAAAGTAGATCCGATGAGCATCGGACCTACTCTGAATTCATCATCCTTTGGAGTTTGGACTGAGCGATAGCAACATGGCCCCATGCACCCCAATCAATTCCCAACAACCAGACTTTGAGCCCCTCTTCAATCTCAATCTCATTATTCAACTTTTTTAACTTACATGCATCTATTTATTTAATTTTGTCGGTGTGACTAGTGGTGGCTATGGAGTATGGACCGTCATTTTTATTTATATCCAAAGTTAATTAGAAATTAATAAAAATGTTCAGGTTCATTTGGTTTTATTAAAAATATCCATGCTGGTCATTTTTTGGCCGGTTTTCATTTTTTTCGGTACCGGCCAAAAAATAACCGGTACCTTCTTATTCATATGTAATTTAGCATAATTTACCGTATTTTAGCGTAATTTTACATAATTATTGTAATTTAGCGTAATTTAGTGTAATTCAGCGTAAATTAACATAATTTCAAGTAATTTAGCGTATTTTAGCATAAATATGCTAATTATATATCAAAAAAGTAATTTAACAAATATTAAAAAATCAATTTTTTAGTGTTATATTTCAGCATTTTAGCTATTTGTCTATAAAAAAAAAAACAGAAAGGTACTGGCCATTTTCTGGCCGGTACTGAAAAAATGAAAACCGACCAAAAAATAGCCAGTATGGACATTTTTAATAAATCCAAAGAACCTGGGCATTTTTATTAATTTCTAATTAACTTTGGATAAAAATAAAAATGACGGGGCTATGGAGCACCCCAATTTTTCATATTTAATTTAATTGACATGATGCCAATAAAGACGTTGCAACATACATAATCCATCCTTTTATTCATAAATAAAAGTCAACTACCGTTGCAACGACATCTAATCGTGCAAGATATGGGGCGCCAGTTGGGGACGTGTAACGTGCCTGCTTCCATATGGTTCCGTTTAGATTAACATTTAACCATTTAACACGGACAGACACATGTATTAAAATTATCAAAGGGATTTTTAAACTACTAATTTAATTTAATTTGTGATTATCAATTGATGTGCCAAAAGGGTGCCTCTCGAATTCAGTGCCAGAGGTTTCGAATTTTGTCGTTATTCGTCCACGTGTCAGCTCGTGGTTGGTTCCACTTAGCTCTTACTTAACAGATATCCGAACTGTAAGCGGGTTCCCGAACCCGGTATAGGTAAGGACCTGTATCCTCTGTGGTACCGTACAGAGTACGGTAAATCAGATTTACTCTCAGCCGGTGCCTATTCGGGAGATTGAAGGGGCAGTATTATTTGTGCTTTGAGATTCGTGCAAAGTTAAAAAGAACGATCCGGATCCTCACTGTATTCTGTGTAGTTCTTAGAGGATACGAATTCGTATAGGTAATAGGTATACCGAGAGCACGGTCAAATTGCAACATGAGCAATAACAAATGCTGATATCAATCAATCAAAACAAGTTAAGGCGACCGCCAGGACCCATCCATCGGGCCCCACCTATCTATTTTGGTCGGGCCAATACCATGTGGTCCCGCTCACCGCCCTCCGAGTTCGTTCAAACTTGTAAAAAGGTGGCTGTGGTAAGGCCCCTGTCTTTGAATTTATTTACGAGTATGCCACCAACTGAGTCCATGTGCGCGGGAACTGTTGGTCAAACTGTGCCCCCCCCCGTTTTCAAATTATTATGTGCTGTTAATTAAGTTAAGATTTGAGAGGCTGAAGGGTCGTTAAAATAATCCAATAGGAGAAGACTACAAATTATAGAGGCATGAAGTCTTCATTTGGAATTTTGGAATATTAATTAAAAAGTGATACCAGATTCTAGCATTGTACGGTATTATTATTATAAAAGAGGCTACTTTGTTGTAATTTAACATCATTGTACAACTGACTTTCAAGAAAATCATGATTATGTGTAAAGGGTTTTCGCTTTTAGAAAAGAAAATTGTGCTATTTCAATGAAAAAGAGGGAAGAATTGTAAAATTTATGCACCTCTCCAAAATGTCCTTGATTTAACAACCCCTGTCACAAATTTCTAGAAGATAGTAACAAATAATTTTTTAGAAGAATTATGGACCATTCAAAAATAATAATTTTTTACTTATCCAGAAGATAGTAACAAATTTTTAAAAAAATATTAAATTTTACCTCAAGTCCATTTTAATATGGAGATCGTGTTGAATGGTTTAGATCGACTGTTTGAACTTTAAAAATATAAATAAAAATATAAAGTGTGATTGAAGCACGAGTACATTGAGATGTTTTAACCCTGCTCATATTTCAATTTAATGGTTTTGAGTTCCACCCAGCTATTTAATATTCACAAAATAATTCTCGTTCGGATTTCGAACCTGTGACTTTTCACACAGAATTTGAATAAATACACAAAATTTCAAAACGAATTAGAATTTCAAAACTGAATATTTATTTTAATATGTTCCCATTACCATTTCAATGAGTACAAGTTTTCTTAAATTTATTTGTTGGTTTTCAAGCTAGTAAAATATTATTCCGTATAATTCTGTGAGAAGTGAAGTTGGTTGTGTTTGAAAAGTGGTGAGAATAGATCTGAATTTTCCATTTGTATACGTTATTATTGTTTATTTACCAGGTTGAGAGTTGAATGTCATAAAGCCACAACTAGAAACAAGAATCAACTAAAAAGACCTGAATTCATTATTTAATAAATCTACGGAGCAAGCACAGCTAACAAAGAACAAAATTCACATATACAGAGAGGCGATTGAAAATTTCAACAAGATTTTGTGTCAAATTTTATTGGACGGTTCAAATTTAAACTCAAAATTTGAGTTACCAAGTGTTATGAATTTACCGTTCATCCCCGCGACACTGCGCAGGTTGCTTACATTTTGTGTTTTAAAAATTATCTTATGTTAGATTATTTTTACATGTTAACTTTATGAATTGAATGTTCTATGCATTTTGTTACATGAGTTTTATATTTATTTTTATAAGTATTCAAGAAGATGTTTTTTTATCTTGAACCATAGAACTCTATACGATGACAAACATAAACCTCTAAAATGTTCACAAACTTGGTTATTAGCATGAAACACTAATATTCCATGATAAGTTTGCCATGTTAATTAAAATACACTGTAATTCTATAAATATTGATAAAGACTTATTGTTTAATAACATGAGTATATGAAATGTTTCATATACTGAACAGACCTAACAAATGAAAATGTTATATGGAGAATTAACTCAAGTTAAGGAGCAGGTAAGGTTTTGCTCTTTTATTAAGGAGAATTATACTACGAAGGTTACACAAAGAAAACCCTAGTGTGTTTGTATACAAGGAGAAGTGGAGAGGTTCTTCATTAAGTAATTTTCTGAAAATTCTTTCCTTCTCTTCCTTTCTCTCGAGTCGGCGCCTCTCTTCTTGTCATATTATTAGTCTCTCTAATAAAAAATTATTAGAAGAACAAGAAGGGTTATTAACTATGTTCTAAGCTTATATTAGATTAAGATATCTAGCAAGGTTTTTCTAATAATTGATGAATGAGTAGATAATTATTTGTGCATATGAATTACTTGAATAGAATTAGTATAATAAAGTAGATCCATCAATACATGTAAAATGGTAAAAAAAAAAAAAAATTTACCACCTTAACGTGTCATGGAATCCTTCAAAGGGAACATAATATTTCTTTTTATATCCTATACGATCACAATCCACACGAATATTAAAGAGGCCTCGTGTATTTCAACTATTCAAATACGTTTTGTATGAATCTCAAAGAAAAAATAATATTGGCCCTTGCGCTATCTCTGAATAGACACCGCACACATGGGTCACACACTCAGTGAGATATCTGAGAGGATACGTATTTTTTTTTCAAAGCTTGGTAGTGGCTACCATGGTTATCCATTTTCCTTTAAATATGGATTTTTGTGTTTTTCTTTGCCTCCATTTTCCTTTGTCAATGTAAATACCTTCTGTATTGAACTCTTTTGATTGTTTTAAATGAAAAATTGGAGGCTAATCTATCTCCTACTAAGCTAAAACAAAAAAAAATTGCAACCAGAGACAAGCCAAAGGCCAAAAATTGGTCAAATTAATAGCCTTATAGGCATATGCTACACAGGCACAGGCACCGGACCTACTTCCTTGGATAGTTGGATGTGTCTTTAATTTTATTAATGTACCTTTTTGCCTCACTCGGTCACTCCCCTTTTAGGGACAACAAAACCATCATACAATTATAAAAGATTAATAGAAGGGTTTGGATTTGACTTTTGAGTCCATAAAATATTTGAGGATAAAAGTTACAATAAACAGATATTTGAAGAGGAAGCATGGATAACATTCTTTTTTAGTGACATCGGATAATACTGTATATTTTAAAAAAAATTAAAGTCTAAATGATTAATTCAAACTGTTCAATATGATGGATATATTAAAATGTGCTTGCATATCAAATTTTATATTTTTTTTTGAATTTTTTACTATTTATTAAGTATTTTACAAAATCGTTGTTTTAAGACCATTGAATTTTTGTAACTATCGTAATAAATAGTAAAAAAATTCAAAAAAAATGTAAAATTTGATCTGCAAGCACGTTTTAATATATCCATCATGTTATACGGTTTGTATCGACTGTTTAGACTTTGAAAATGTAGAGTGTCATCCGATGTCACAAAAAAAAAAAAATGTCATTCGATCCCTCCTCTATTTGAATGCAACAGATGAATCTAATCGAAATAAGCAATTGAAAACAAAAATTGTTTAAGATAAGGTAAGTTTCTGTTGGGAAAAAAAAATTAGAATTTCCTATATAGAAACTTAATGATTTTTGCTATATTAAATACTTAAATCTATGTTTCTTTAATAATTTTCATACAAAATAACGGATAGTCCAAAACTTATTTAATGTATTGAAACATTGCCCAAACTTATTATGTTCAACAACTACATTGTCTTGAAAATTTAGCTTATCGGGTACAGATAAGGGTAATAATTTTTTTTCGTTATCTTACACATTATCTAACAATATAACTTTTAAAAATAAAATTACATATATAGATATATATTTGTATGAAAATAATACATTATACAATAAAGTTTTGTTTTACTAAATTTTCATAATACAAATTAGTTGTATTTATTATTTTTTTTCTTTTTTATAGAAAATATAAATCGCTGTTTTTATAAAAATTCTGCACCATTGGAAAACAGCGATTTTCAAACCATCTTAATAAATAGTAAAAAAATTCCAAAAAATGTAAAATTTGGTCTCCAAGCACATTTTAATATAGATTGAACATCTAACGGTTTGGAAATTTCGTTTGAAGTCAATTCGATAGGTTTTAGAGTCGAGCTCACGGAAGGACTTGGTGAGCTTAGGAACACCCTAGTTCTACTCATCCGAATTTTTTATTTATATCCAAAAAATAATGGAAATTTCAAAAAATATCCATGTTATCTTGAAAATTCGAAAAATACCCAAACCGGAAATTGAACTCCAAATCCGGAAATTTTTTTTCCGGATTTAACATTTTTTTTTTTTTTTTTTTTTTAGAAAGAGATTCCGGATAAAAAAATTTAACTTAACAAATTTTTTTTTTTTTTTTTAAGAGAAAAATAGCTAAAATACTAAAATCTAACGCTAAAAAATCGAATTATTTTTTAAATATTTGTTTCATTAATTTAAAAAATTTCAAAATGGTGTAGAATAATTTAGAAATTATCAAAATAGCTAAAATACTTAAATCTAACACTAAAAAATCAAATTGTTTTTTTAAATATTTGCTAGATTACATTTTTTTATATATAATTAGCATATTTATACTAAAACAAGCCAAATTACTTGATTTATGCTGAATTACACTAAATTACAATAATTATGTAGAATTATGCTAGAATACGGTAAAGTACACTAAATTACGTACGAATAGGGATAATATCTTCACTGAGAAGGCGAAAAAACGACGACGAAACTTCAAACGGCCATAAAACGGCGCTCGAGTGTCCGATTTCAGCAAATGACCACTTTTCGGAAAGCTTGCGAAAATGCGCATGCGTTTGGACTCGCTTTGCCAGTTTTCCAAATTCATAATCGCCAAAAAACAAATAGAAGAGCCTCAAAACTTCAGTTGAAGTTTCCGATTAAGATTTTCATTTCTATTATTCAATCTACGTAGCTCAGTAAATTAGTTATGTAATAAACTTTTAGAACACCAAATTTTATTAGATGCCACAAAATAAGCCCCATTTATACGTAATTTAGCGTAATTTATCGTATTTTAGTAAATTTACCGTATTTTAGCACAAAATCGGCCCTATTTGTAGTAAAAAAACAATTCGATTTTTTAGCGTTTCTACACCATTTTGAAAATTTTTAAATTAATGAAACAAATATTTAAAAAAACAATTCGATTTTTTAGCGTTAGATTTCAGTATTTTAGCTATTTTTCTCTTAAAAAAAAATTTTATTTAGTTCGGAAAAAAATTTCCGGAATCTTTAAAAAAAAAAAAAAAAAAAAACTTGTTAAGTTAAATTTTTTTATCCGGAATCTCTAAAAAATAAAAATAAATAAAAAAAAAAATGTTAAATCCGGAAAAAAAATTTCCGGAAACACTAAAAAAAAAAAAAATGTTAAACCCGGAAAAAAATTTTCCGGAAACTCTAAAAAAAAAAAAAAAAAAAAAATGTTAAATCCGGAAATTTTTTTTCCGGATTTGGAGTTCAATTTCCGGAAAATGTTTTTCCGGATTTAGAGGCCAAATCCGGAAAAAAAATTTCCGATTTGGGTATTTTTCGAATTTTCAAGATAACATGGATATTTTTTGAAATTTCCATTATTTTTTGGATATAAATAAAAAATTCGGTCTACTCATTATTTATTACAGTGCAATATAATCTGAAAATTTGGAATTGGCCCCTCTGTAATCTCAGATGATGCCAGTGTGTGAATGACGACAGATTGACAAAATAAAAACATTAAAAAAAAAACAAAGCAAGAATGACAAATTGCACGACTTTAACATGTCTTTTAGGTAAAAGATAAAATCTGAGCCAGCATGATTTTGCTGCTCCCTCCGGCCTCCATCAATCTGTCATCTTTCACTGTTTTTCGCAACAACACCTCAATAACACACACACACACACACACGAGGAGAGATCGGATTACTAACTTTTTTTTTTGGACACATTTTGACACCTAAGTTCAAATAATCGATCCAAACCGTTCAATATGATGGATACATTAAAATGTGCTTGGAGATCAATTTTTGCATTTTTTTGAATTTTTTTACTATTATTAAGATGGTTACAAAATCGTTGTTTTCAGACCATTGAAAAAAATAGTAAAAAAATTCTAATAAATGTAAAATTTGGTTTGCAAGTATATATTCATATGGAGATCATGTTGAACGGTTCGGATCGACCGTTAGGCTTTTGAAAACTCAAATATTGAGCCGTAGCACGGAGGCTCTCTATGCTACGCGTAGCACCGTAGCCAATTCCTATATATATATATATATTCTTATCTATTCTATTCTATTCACCTCTTACTTTTTAATGTCAACAATGAATAGTGTATTAATGGAAAATATGATGCCGTAATTAAAATAAAATCTGTCTTATTTTTTCACCACATTTTAGGAATAAAATAAATCACTGAATTGAATGTGTATTTATGAAAAATCCATCCGCAACATGTATTATTTGTAAATTTTTGGTTAAAACTTGACAAGAAAGTCGGTGTTTCGCTGCACGGCATGGCTCGTTTTCATAGACTTGTTTGTTAATTGCTATATGGAGGAGTCTGAATCTGCTGCGATTCCGAGACGGATCGCAGGATCCTAAAATTCCGAATCAATAGTTCAAAATCTTTTGTGCGCAGATCTCGAAAACTTTTTGGAAAAGTAAATTTTCATGCACGCATCTCGAAAAATATCAACAGTTGAGATCGGGGATCGTAGGGTCCTGTGATTTTCGAGAATCACAGCAGATTTATTTTCCTATATGGAGTTGGGTATGGTTCGAATGCCAGCTGGTTGCTATCTTCGATGTCTCAATCGTATCTCGCATCTTTATTTTCATTTTTAAATTCTAAATAGTTGAGCAGAACTGTCTAATATAATATATATATTAAAATGTGTTTGGAGACCAAATTTTATCCTTTTCAGAACTTTTTACTAATTATTTTATAAATAGGTAGAAATTAAATCACTGATTTTCCAACGATTATGGACCATCCATAAATAGTAATTTTGTACCTATCTAAAAAACAGTGATTTTATAAATTGGTCTCCAAGCACATTTTAGATCATGATGAACGGTCAGGGCCGGTCTTGAAGATTTTGGGGCCTGGGGCAAGAGAAAAATTTAGGCCCTTTATATATACAAATTTTTATGAGACTGGCTAATTCGTTTGCATAAGTACTTCAACACCTACAGTTTCAAAATCCAAATAGTCGATCCGAACCGTTCAATATGATATCCATATTAAAACGGGCTTGGAGACCAAAATTTTCATTTTCTGGAACTTTTTTTTACTATTTTCTAAGATAGATAGAAAATTCAGAAGATTTAGAAGATTCTGGACCATAAAAAACAATGATTTTCTACCTACCTTAAAAAATAGTAAAAAAATTCAAAAAATGTAAAATTTGGTCTCCAAACACGCTTTAATATGGATATCATGTTGAACGGTTTGGATCGACTATTTGAACTTTTAAAACGCAAAAACGACTTATAAGCATATGGTGTTGAAGTACTTATAGAAACCTATTAGCCGGTCACATTTATTATTGATATGCCAAAAAATAATACATATTTATAGAAAAGTTTGGGCCCTTTATATATACAAAATTTGGACTCTAATATTTTATTTATTTTTAATATATACATATTAATATTTTTTAATATATATACAAACTAATTTTTTTTGGCTCTTGAATCTTGAGGTTCGGGGCGGTCGCCCTGGGTGCCCTATGTGAACGGCTCCGATCGATTGGTTTGACTATGAAAACAGAGATTAAAGATGTAACTTGTGAGCCACACAAAGCCCAAAAAAGTTATAATTTTGTTTAACTTGTTAAATAAAATTTAGTAACAATAATTTGAAGGAAGATAATATTTATTTATTGTGTGAGAGATAGCATAAAATTATTTTATGACAAGAGGTTTTGGAAAAATAATAATAAGAAACCTGATTCCTGAAGCGGCGCATCTTTTTAGTGCTTGGTGAATTGTTATCTTTCACTATTCCTCGCAATAACATTTTTATTATCCCCCGCTTGTTTTCATGTAAAGAGGTCTACTTTTGTTTTCTAGGGCTATCTATGATAGCAGTGTACAGTGTACGGCAATAGCGCCGTACAAGTAATTGAGTACGTGTCAGCAAAAAGGCTTCTCCCCAAACTCATATCTGTCATCATTTGTATTTCTTTGTAGCAGAAGTGCAGAAGCAGAGCAACTCCAGGCGCACGCAGGCTTTCCATCCAAAACTAATAAACAACCCTCACGTGATCCCAGATACGCAATCAAATTTCAAATTCTACACCGTCCGATCCTCCGTTACAAAACTAATCGGAGCGGTCTATCCATTTCCCCATTTAGTCATAACTCATAAGGTCGGGAATAGCGCCCCGAATAAGTCCGAGACAGAGATAGGAGTAGGTCCGATGGGCATCGGACCTACATTTAGGTTCAATGAGCTCTATGACCGTACAATTAACATCAAGATCTATGCGCACGGAAATTGATACAGACTTGCACGGATTTTGATACAGAGCACACGAATCTTGATGCAGATTGAATGGTCATCACACCCATCAAACCAAGGTAGGTCCGATGGGCTCTAATTCCGGACATATCTATCATATCTGGGATTAGGGGTGAGTAAATCGCTCATAACTCGCTCGCTAAATACTCATTAACAACTCGCTATAACTTGCTCATTTACTTAATGAGCCGAGCATGAGCATACCCCAACTCGCTCATTAGCTCATTAAGAACTGAGTTACATAAATCCTGCCACATCTAATCCCTTGATTATTTTTTTTGGAATGGCCCAAGAAGCAAGTTTGAAGCATACATGCCATAGAATTGCTGAGATAAAGAAAGCAAGCCCCAGAACCATCCGTAATATCCATTAACATATTAACTACAGGCCCAGACCCAGCTACTATAGCTTAAAGCCTTTAACGGGAGTGAATAATAATGAATATTATTTGGTTTTGAACTTTTAGCTAAAAATTTTGGAAAGTTTTCGGCACGACTGCAAAATCTCATAACTCGGCAACTCGCTCATTAACAACTCGTTTTAACTCGCTCATTAACAACTCGCTCATTAAGCTAATGAGCCGAGCATGAGCATACTCTAACTCGCTTATGCTCGCTCATTAATCAGCCCTATATGAGATAACTATCAATTCCAAGTGGGCATACAAATACAATGCCATTGCCAGCTCTTCCCATTCCAAAACGATGGTCCCTGTTTTTGGGACCGTACGATCAGATCTGAACCAGGAAATGATTTCCGACGGTCAGGATCCTCAGAAAACTATAAATAGCCTCTGCATGCATTACAGCATGTACTTTATCACGACAGGCATCGTGTTGACTGTTGAAACATAAAATAAAATGTAAAAATATCTACATGGGTCAAAAACCTACAGACGAAGTAAGCCGTGATTTTTATTTATATCCAAAGTTAATTACAAAATAATAAAAATATCCAGAACTGCTGGTTTTTATTAAAAATGTCCAAACCGGTCATTAAATGACCAGTCCTTGATTAATTTTTTTTTACCCTATAAGTACCCATTTTTTTCTCTTTCCCCTCACAATTCCCTTCATTCCCCTGCCGAATTTTGTAGGTAATTTTTTTATTTAATTTTTAATTAAATTTATTTTTTTATATTTTTTATATTATTTTTAATTATTTTTCGGTAACTGTGTAAATTAGTAACTTGACAACTGTTTACCATTTTGAAAATGTAGTTTGATTGCAATGACCTTCATTTCATTATACTGTGGTTGGAGTGCAAGGGAAGCCATCTGGAAGCCAACTGAAGATGTCAACTAGTAGGCGTACAACAAGGGCATCTGGAAGTCAAGTAGGGCTGTCTGGAAGCCAAGCAGAGCCATCTAGTAGACAATTTGGTAGGCTATCTACCGGAAGCGGGTTTTTTCGCGGATTTAGTTTTAGGCATTGTAGTAACAGGTGATTTATCCTTATTATGTATACCTGTTTATTTATATGTTATAAACTTTTTATTTTTAATTTATGTGGATTTTTTAATAACACAATTTGTGTAGACTTTACTGAATTGAATGATACGTTTGCGAATTTAATTGTGACTCTAAATTATTTTTAATTACACAATTCTTTCTGCGAATTTAATTTACACGAGATTCGGCAGAATACAGGAGAGAGAGAAAAATGAATATTTATAAGGTAAATAAATAAATAAATAAAATGAAGAACCAGCTATTTAATAGCTAGTTTGGACATTTTTAATAAAATTCAGCGGCTCTGTCCATTTTTATTATTTTGTAATTAATTTTGAATATTAATAAAAATCTCGGGAAGTAAGCAGCTGTAAGTTTCATATAATAAATATTGTTTTGAATCCATCAAATCAAAATTTAATGATGATAAAATATCTCATGTTGGTACCATCGTTATGTCATCTGTCTGACTCTCTTCAATAAATAAATGCAAAGAGGGTCGCCAACTCTAATTAAAATGCTTTATGCTTTGCAGAATTGCAGGTGATTATAATATTGTATGTTTTAGAGCGGGTCCCACTAGTGCAGAAATTGTTGAAATTCTTATTTTTGTCTCAAACTCTACGCGTTGATTCATTACGAATTATGCGGTCTCGAGTTTTAAAAGAAATTATTAAAAATAACAATCTAACTTTTAATTAAATCATAATCTGATACACAATTAAATCTTGTCAAACAACGGTTTCTTAACACGGATTAAGATCTCTTAGTATATTTTTGTCCGGATCTTAATTCTCTGTCCGGACTTTAAGACACCTCTACCTCTTTCTTTAGTTTCATTAGTTTTTATCAGTGTTCTAAATATCGGCAATATAGCGCCGCTATAGTGTTTTTGGACCCCAAACGCTAGGCTATGACATCAAAATGTGCTATTTGCGCTACGGCCGCTATACAATATGGACTTTTTTAAGCAATTTATATGGGTTTTAAATAAAGACCCAAAAAGCTCAAACCGAAATTGAATTTGTTGCTACTTGATACAGATAAATCAATTTGAAATTGGAAATAGAAATAGAAATTTGAATAGAAAAAAAGTTCAAATCGAAATTGAAATTTGAATAAAAAAAAATAGATTATGTCATGAATCATGATGCTTAAGATATTTTTAATAGAAAAAATCGATAGTTTATGAAATTACTATGAATATTTTGAACCGCAATTTGGATTTTGTACGAGTTCAGTATGAATATTATAATTTCTTAATTAGTTTGGTTGTTATTTATTGTTCTATGAGACTTTAGATAATCTTGATATTTAGTACAAATATTGAATATACATAATGTAAAAAAAAAACGCTATGTGGCATAGCTTTCGCTATAGCAACGCTATTCGCTATAGCTTTTTTTGTAGCCTTCCCGCTATGACGCTATAAACTCTATTTAGAACCTTAGTTTTTATCCATGAATTAAGACAACCGAACATCGATTCCTTAGCGCTTCTAAAGCTCTTAATCCTTCACTCTTAATCTCTTGTTACCGAACGAACGATCCCTTAGAAAAAAGAATTCTAGAGTTAGCCTGTAATTGTTCAAATCTCGAATCTTAGTAGGAGAGTAGACCTAAGATTATACAGACTGTTGGAGTGAAGGAAATGGAAGTCTCCATTGTGCAGACTATGTCGACGCAGACTTAATTCTCGTGCAACCTTAAATCTGTGCAGACTGTGTCTGTTAGACAGTAATTTTTTTAAATAAATTTAAGAAAGAAGGAAAGTTGTTTATTTTTTATAAACAAATTTATTATTTTCGAGTTAGATAATAATATATTTAGTAAATTACATTACCGAGATAAAAGTACTCAAAATAATTTCTCCTCTTTTTCGTGCAAACATAAGAGATTTCTTTACCGCAAATTGTAAGGTTTTTATATGAGTGTACAAGCATCGGCGTTACATTCAATTATTTGCAATGGCAGATGAATGTAATATTATTGGGATTAACCATAGTATAAAACATCCACGCATCATTAATGTTTTTGCAATAATACATAGATGCACTGTTTTAGAAACTTTAAACAAGCATAACATTTGATCAGAAACTCTGATATCAGCATATGACTACTTTTCGAAAAGCTCGTGAAGAGATCTACAATCATCTCCTCGTACAACTCGGAAATACTAAGTTTGTTTTTGAAAAAAATGTTATTTAGTGTTTCAAAACTTGAGTTAAAGTTTTTTTACCCTGGGTGGTTATCTATTTTTCTTTTATTTCAAATAGAAACAATTCATCCGAGGGAATTTAATTTGACAATAATATAAAAATTAGTGATTTGTTGAATTGTTGTGATTCATTGGGTATCAACCCAACCAAATTAAATGCTAATTAGTGATTCATTGACAATAATATAAAATTAGTGATTCTTATGATTGGGTGATAATAAAAAATGGCAAGAATATAAAATTAGTGATTTGTTGATTCACTAATTTCAAACAGAAACAATTATCATTGGGTGATTCTTATGATTGAATGCGATGTAAATTTGTTGGATTATTATACCTTTAAAAAAACAACTGACGCCTCTTCCGTTATGCTCTGACAATTCATACAAATTCAATCCCGGAATATAGAGTAGATTTCTCAAATTAAAAAATCAGATAAATTTTAAAGATAAATATGGTTCAGTATCTCCATTCTTATATTTACCACTTAAATGTTCTAATCTGTCAACAACAATAATTAAAAGATGAAATTTTGAATTGAATATTAGCTCTCCAATCAAATAGTTTGCCTTTGATTTTATGCATCTTTTTTATATTTATTTACGTGTAGAATTCTAAATTTATTCAGACACTTATCCGTAACAAGTACTTGTCACAAGTTTATTTAGTCCTCATTCTTTTAGTCCTGATTTCTTTTTATTTTTTAAATGTTAATTTCTGGATTGATTGATAATTGATAATCATGTATTCATTTTCTTTTCATTTTTTATATTATATAAGGAATGTCAATTGTGAATTGAAATAATAATGATCAATGAAATAATTTTCCCTGATAAAAGGGTGCAAAAGGTTTCAAATTACAAAATGACATAATATGGGTCAAATTACATGATGAATTAAAGAAATATTTGATCTCTTTTTTTATTGAATAATTTTTGTTTACATTTGTATATTTTTTTATGAAAATATGTCATGATAAATTTTTTATCTTATAATATATCCTTGTTGGTCTAAACACTATTTTTTTTTTCTTATACTGTTATGCAAGCATACCAGAATGTTCTACCTTTGCGCCATTTCAAATCAGATAAAAAATTATATATATATACACGAAGCGTGCACGATATTAAGAGAATCACATCTTCCAAGATATTCACAATTATATTCAGTAAGGAGGACTTGTCACCACTCACCAAATATGAAATAAATGAATGCATTACATTTATTACATGGTATTCAGACGCGGCGCCTTACAACAAGCAACAGTTTGAATTTTTATTATTATTTAGAATATTTTGTACTCAGGCTCAGGCACACTGTTCTATTTTCTCTTTATTTATTATACTGAATAATTTTTGTCAGTTGCCGCATTTTTTAAAGTGGATCGTAATCGAATCGCTTTAAATTTGAAGGACCATTTATTAAATTTTCCTGCCGCCCCGAGAAAAGCGTGATGGCATATCGTAATAATATCATTTAACAAAGGGTATTTGCATAGGCACCTGTTCTATTCTACCGCGACCTGCTCTGCTGTAATACAAAGAGAAAAAAAACATAGCGAAATAATTAGCGAGAGGTTTGTTTCTTTTCTTCATTGCGCGATTTTTATTTCTATTCTTGGTTTCCTCTCTTTCCTTCCAATGGCGATCTAGATTTCTTTCCTTCCCTTTTGTCGGGAGATTTCCAGGCAGTCTTTTACCAAATCGTGCGCCATTGACCTCTCGCTTCCTCTATGGATTTCAATCGATCTCAATAGATGGAACTTGATGCGTCGTAAGAAGGAATTGAGTATCGATTGAAGCTCTAATCCATTTTTAAGCAGGAATTTGAGGTAGGATAAAGAGAAAACAAGGGAAAAGACGAAAAACTTGGAGGCTTTTATTGAAAAAGGAGCTGAGGTTGTTTGTACTGTACAATCGGTTGGGTTCGCATCACTTTTTTTTTTCTCTCTCTGTCGTTTTCTCGCACCAGGCGTGGTACATTCACGAAAACAGTGCCCTTGTTTCCTTCCAATTTTTATTTCAATTTCTCCTGATTTTTCACCCTCTCTCACTTGTTATACTATACTAACTATAAAGCTCGGATCTTTCCTCCATTCAGCAAGTAAAAACTAAAAACCCCACCACTACGAATCAAACACCAGAGACCGCAATCAGACCTTTTCCACATCTGAGGCCTCTCAGTTATTGCTCTCTTTCTTCAAACAGTGATAGCTACAGTTCCGCCTTCATGATTTCCAAGCGCACCTCCATTTACAAATAGGGTTGGTGCCTTCTTTAATTCTCTCTTCTTCCTTGTCTGGAGATGGGTTCAGTACAGCAACAGAGGGGGAAAGGAGTGGCGGAGAAGGGGTTGTCAGATTCTTCGTCTTCAACTGAGAAGGTGGTAGTGGCAGTGAAAGCATCAAAAGAGATTTCTCGAACTGCTCTTGTTTGGGCTCTTAGGCATGTCGTTCAGCCTGGTGATTGCATAATTCTTTTAGTTGTGATCCCTCCACAGAGCTCAGGTCTGATTTTCCTTTTTATTTTGTAAAAAACTGATGTTAGATGCTACACCCTGTTAAGTTACCCCATTTGGTTTTCTAGTTCAACCTAAGATGTTGAACAAAACATATTTATTGGTAATTCTTTGTAGTTTAAGTATTTAATTTTGTTCCTCTCAATTTGTTCTCTATTAACAATCTTAGAATGAAGTAGCAAAGTCTATCCAAAAGTGTTTGACTTTAACTTGTAGATGTCTCCTTTTTGTAAATTTAAGTTGAGAGGTTGTTTGAATTAAAGTTTAAAGTGACCACTTCTTCCAACACTAGTCAGATTGTTATTTTAGTCTGGTGGGATTTCACTTTTTGTACATATACATCTTTTCATTTTCTTAACGGTAATCTGACCTTGACATAATTTTCAATTAAAACCATTTGGACCACTCCATTGTGAAACTTTTGTGATTTTAATGTTTTCCAAGTATAACCATTTGTATTCTTGTGATGTTCAGGGAGGAAATTTTGGGGATTTCCTAGATTTGCAGGGGACTGTGCAAGCGGCCACAGGAAGTCTAATTCAGTTACCGCCACATTGGATCAGAAATCTGATATTTCAGAAACTTGTTCCCAAATGATGCTTCAACTCCATGATGTCTATGATCCAAACAAGGTTAGACTTGTAACTAGCATGATCTACATATTTTTCACCTTTTGCTTCACCACATTTGTTATCTTGTGTTCACTTCTAATTTTTGAAAATATTTAATTTTTTGTGTAGATAAATGTGAAGATAAAAATCGTATCTGGCTCTCCAACTGGTGCGGTGGCTGCTGAATCAAAGCGGACCCATGCAAGTTGGGTTGTATTAGACAAGTACTATTTCCTCTCTTTGACTCTCTCTAATCTTTTTACAGAATTTTAACTAAGTATACATATTCAATTTCTATCGTTTTTCTTTGGCATTTCAAAGGGAACTTAAGCAAGAGGAGAGGAGATGCATGGAAGAGCTACAATGCAACATAGTGGTAATGAAACGATCACAACCCAAAGTTCTAAGGTTGAATCTTATCAGTTCACCTGACAAGGGGACCCATGCGTCAGCCCCAAATTTACCTCCTGATCCAAACAAGTCAACTGAGAAACTGAATGCCAATACAGCCAAAGAGCCAAGAAGCACTATCCGCGGGCCTGCAGTGACTCCCACTAGCAGCCCTGAGCTGGAAACCTCCTTTACTGGTACTGAGGCTGGTACCTCCTCAGTTTCCAGCTCAGATCCTGCCACCTCACCTTTTTCCCCTTGTGAAAACAATCTGAAAATGGAGGTAAAAACACAACCTAAAGACGGAACTACCCGTGCCAATTTGGAGGTGGCCACATCAGACTCTGACAGCACTGGTAGCTTAAGTCCTGGTGGTACAATCTCAGCCTTCAGACCATGGATGGCTGAGATCTTATGTCGCGGGAGCTCTACTTCCAAGCGTGTGCTACAAAACTCCCAGTCAAACCAAATCAAAGCTGAGATTGGCAGCATAAGTAATCGATCGGACTCGAGTCTTTCTAGAAGCATCAGGGATGCCGTATCTCTATCCCGTACTGCACCACCAGGCCCACCTCCCCTGTGCTCCATCTGCCAACACAAGGCACCGGTTTTCGGAAAACCGCCTAGGTGGTTCTCATATGCTGAGCTGGAGCTAGCAACTGGTGGTTTCTCACAAGCAAATTTTTTAGCTGAAGGTGGATTTGGGTCTGTTCACCGGGGGATACTTCCTGATGGACAGGCTGTAGCTGTGAAGCAGCACAAACTTGCAAGCACACAAGGAGATAATGAGTTCTGCTCTGAAGTCGAGGTATTGAGCTGTGCTCAGCATAGGAATGTGGTGATGTTGATTGGGTTTTGTGTTGAGGATAGGAGGAGATTGCTTGTTTATGAGTATATATGCAACGGGTCACTGGATTCACATCTTTATGGTAGGTAGACATATCTAATGTCAATTCTTAAGATTTATCTAGGTTATGTTTTTGGTTAGAAAATGGAACTCGAACCTATTTTGTGTTGCATTAGGAATGTTCAAAATGAGATTCAGGTCTTAAAATCTAGAATTTTTAAAATCTATTCCTGCAATGGAACTTCAACATATTTGTAGTACAGAAACTTTCTTGGGGTTCCACTGGATTTTCTTACCTTGGGATTGAGCTTCTATATCTTTGTCTGTAAACTGGGTTTCTGATAGGAATAGAGCTCTCTAATTCATTTTACCAGAGCAGTTTCTCTAATCAAAATGTGGGCTTTCAACTGTTGTAACTATGTTTTACATCAATTGTTGCTTCCTTTTTATTCCAATCAAGTCCTCCAACCAAAAGGCCTTTGTATATAAACAAATTCTTCATCTATACTAGCTGCTATTCTAATTTTGTTTTCATATGGTTGGATTCAGGTCGTAAAAACAGAGAGACATTGGAGTGGTCGGCTCGGCAAAAAATAGCAGTTGGAGCAGCAAGGGGGCTTCGGTATCTGCACGAGGAGTGCAGAGTCGGGTGCATCATCCACCGCGACATGCGTCCCAACAATATCCTTCTTACTCATGATTTTGAGCCCTTGGTACTTGATCTTGATTTCTCTCTTAGTATTCGTTTCTCAACTTCAATATACCTTGTTTGATCTTAAGCTAAAACTTCTTTTATTTAACTTTGACTCTGACAATTTCTTCTTCTCTTATGTTGTTCTTTTAAGGTTGGGGACTTCGGATTGGCAAGGTGGCAACCGGACGGTGACATGGGTGTTGAGACGAGAGTCATCGGTACTTTTGGGTGGGTTAATTTTCTTTTTGTCAATGACAAGGTTGAATCGTGTAATATAATTTTGTATTTTTTTGTTTGAAATTTGGTATTTTTGATGATTCTTGTGTAGTTATATGGCACCGGAGTATGCACAGAGTGGGCAAATAACGGAGAAAGCGGATGTGTATTCTTTTGGTGTGGTACTAGTTGAACTGGTCACGGGTCGAAAAGCAGTTGACATTAACCGACCAAAGGGGCAACAATTTCTTACTGAATGGGTTAGTAACTTTCCTTTACCGCAAGGTTTAACACCTGGTTCTCATATGAAACTTAGATGTGTTGTAATATTTGACTGAGTGCAGGCACGGCCTTTACTGGAGGAGTATGATATTGAAAAGTTGATAGATCCTCGCCTTGGCAACCGGTACAATGAGCATGAGGTGTATTGTATGCTGCATGCTGCATCACTCTGTATCAGGCGTGACCCACATTCCAGGCCTCGCATGTCCCAGGTACCCTTTTTTCCCCTTGGAATGTCCATAACTAGCTAGCTAGCACTTGGTTATTTATTTTTTCCCTCTAATAGCAGTTAAGCTCACATTTTTGTGAATAGGTACTAAGGATTTTGGAGGGAGATGTAGTGATGGATTCAGGATACATCTCAACCCCTAGTTACGATGTAGGAAATAGAAGTAGACGTATAATGACAGATACAAAGAAACCACAGCAAGAGAAAGAGAAAGAGAAAAACAAAGAGTATTTGGGCCCGTATGTTAGAAGGGAAGCGGTCTTATGAGGTTTTGAAGGCAGCTTGGGATCTTGATGCATCAAGGAAGGGGGAATTGTGTATTCTTTATTCCTCTTTAAAGCTTAATTTTTTTGTTTTAATTCCTACGGGTGAGTTGTGCAACTTTTTGATGTTTTGGTTGGTTTGGAAATTTGTAAAAAGGGGTAAGTTTTTGTTAAGAATGAATTACGAAGTAGCTTTTATCTTTCGTTAAAACTAAAGAATGGTACTTGTTTGAAGAATCTTGCAAACGCGTATCATAATAGGAGCGTAGTAATCTATAATATATAATTAATTAATTAATTATAAATCATAAAGATGGATAAGTTTAAAGTTTTCTCATTCATGCCGTGTCATGAATTAAGTGATCAGAAAGTGTAACCGGTGCAGTGTTAGTAGATGGGAGTTGTTGAACGACACAGCTTCACCTACGTAGTAGTGCTGCCAGACCTAGTAGTAGTAGGCTATTTCTCTCTCTCTCTCTCTCTCAGGCTTTCTTCAATTCTGAACTTAACCAGTTCTGATTCTGGCTCTGCTCATCCATTACTCTGCACCACACATGAAAATTATTGATTGATTCATGACAAAACGACAAGCAGTATGCAACTGGATGAAAAGATTGACATGATTACGAAAAATATATTAAAATGCATCAAGTATAAATTATTTAGTGGTTCATGAAAAAATAATAAAATAGAATTAAAAAATATTAAACATGTACTATTGTTATTTCCAAATCTCGTTTCATAACCCAATATATCATAGAGATCAGTACTAATACTGTCCGATCAATACTAATATATGTGCGCATGGATTTTAATGCGGAGCGCACACATTTTAATGCAGATCTGACGGTTATTAAATCCATCAAACCAAAGTAGGTCGGATGGGCATCGGACCTAAATTTACTCATTTATGATATCCTTTTGATCTGCTTCGGGTTTCATAAATTAAGGCAAATAAAAGAAGTAAAAAAGAAAGAAAAAAGATGGTCAATCTTGATCTCGAACCATTCAGAAAATGATTGAAAATAAGTAGAGAAGAAATGAAGAATATAAAAATCGCTTCATCATTAATAATTGGTTATTTAACCATTTGGTTTTCTATAATAAGTTTTAAGAAAATACATATATATAAAAATTATAAAAAATGATTTCAAAAGGTATTATACAAATACCAATCACTAGGATTAGTAAAAGTAAACAGAATTTATGTCAACCAAATCGTCATTGAATGAAATCAATAAATCCAGTTAACTAATAAGCATGTAAATAAATTTGACAATTATTCCAATCAGCGTTAATTGAATAATTTTTTTTCTTAAAAAAAAATAACATCATTTAAATCTAGCATAAAATCTTTTAAATTGCTAATATGATATGTTAATTGCTAATATAATTGCTGGATTGTAGATCGATTTCTAAAAAAACAAATTTGCTTATAAAATAAACGATTTCTTTTGGACATGCTGGTACTCTCTTTCTTTCCTATTGGCTCTGACCCAATTTCTGAGATGGAGGGGTTAAAAAATTAAAAGGAACTTAATTTTTAAACAGTGCTTTATAGCTGTTTTTTATTTTTTGCGGATTGATGGATTGGAGATGCTCTTAATCCCCATTTTTCCATTCACATATCAACATTATCGTAATTCTGACATGCGGCCAATCATCATCTCTTAAAAGAACTCAATACCATGTTCACATATAATCCGTATAAATGTATATAAATGCACATTTAAATGTCAAAATAAAACCATTTGATATAATCTATATCATTTTCTCAATACACATGTAAAAATAAAATAAAAACTACTCAATTTAAAGTTATTAATCCTAATAATGCAAATCATTGTTCTTTAACCCAAACAACTTGAATCTAGTCTAAAATCAAATTTAATGAAATCACCTTTTTTCCAAAATTCTTATTTTTTTTTCTAAAATAAAAGCATTTTTTGAACAAAAAAAGCTTTAAATGTAGAGAAATTTAGATATATACCCATCATAACTTCATTAATTAGATATTTACCCATCAAAACTTCAAATTTAGTTATTTCTCCATTCAAACCCATCTATTTTATTTATATCTCCATTTAGTGATTTAATTAATTAAAAATATTATTAAAATTGATAAAACAAATGAGATGACGCTTTTGTTCTTAAATTCAAATCTATGCTGTGCTCTTCCTTTCCTTCACTGACGACTCGGATA
Organism: Carex kokanica; assembly: GCA_025461125.1. Lineage (NCBI taxonomy): Eukaryota > Viridiplantae > Streptophyta > Magnoliopsida > Poales > Cyperaceae > Carex > Carex kokanica. The sequence goes on from JAJGRX010000244.1 coordinate 86,701, forward strand.
ATAAGGGCCTGTTCGGCGCAATTACTGTGCGCGTGGGAAAAAAAATTCAGTCTGAGGTTGTGTTTTCTGTTCCACGCGCACAGTAATCGGTAGTTCAAAAATTCCCGAATCCCGAATCCCGTTCCCATTTCCGTTCCCCTCCGTCTGCCGAACATGCCCTAAGTCTCTTCCAGTTCAAGAGCTCTCCAGCACTAAACGCGATCAAAGAATTGAAGTTAGAGACAAAATATATATATACACATATTTTTAACCACAACTAAATGAGTAGTTAGTATTTCCTTTATTCTAATTAATCATAGATACAGTGAACCCAGTTCAATACATGAACTTCCATACAACTAACGCCTATTTTCAGGTAAGAATCTATGGTTATTTTGTATCAGCATCAGAACACCTGAACTGCATACTATTAAGCAACTCCAACAACTGAAATAAACAAGGTCCAGATTAGAGTAGAGAGAGAAAGAAACTAACAAGCATTGCATGTTTGTTACACAAATACATAACCCACAGGGTACAATCACAAGAACATTAACCAAATAAATGCCAAAATTGTACCTAACAGACAACTGTACTCCCTATCACAGGACAATGTTCAGTGCGCATCACACCCATATGTTTTCACTTTGTAATATACATACATCTGTATAAAGAGCAAATAAAAATTTGAAGTTGTATAGTGACTCTATATCTGTGCATTAGTCTAATGCCAAAATTCCAGTCGAATTCAGACCAATGCAAATCTAGGTTAGACAGTTCTGACCACTTCATGTGAATTTCAGATATAGAGTCACTCAGGTAAGGTTTACTGTATTTCAGATTAAATATGTTTCAGTTGGGTTCGGATCTCAGGTTAATGGGGTCCATGTTAAAGAGGTTTTATCTGAGAATTTCTGGTCGTGATTGGGGTCTACTAGTCGATAATTCTTGAAAATTTTATGAGGTTGTGTTTGTGCATAGAGAGAAAACCAGAGAAGATGACGTGCCTCGCTAAAAGTGTGTGAGACTCGGTAGTATCAGCTACATGTAACTCCAGGGCCAATAATTTCAACAGCCACCTTCTCAGTAAATGGTTCAATAAAAAAACTCTCTTCAAACTAAAGTAAATATATATAAAAATAATTTGCAGCAAGTAAAAGCGCACATGAGTTTTAGAGGTTTCTTCTATCCATATACCTATCCTAGTGGTCAAATTGCAAGCAATAAAAAATAGATTTGTGACCTTACCTGATGGAGTGTACTGAGTACTGACACGGAGCTTATGACTGCTATTCCCTTTTGGAAGTGGAGCAACACCAATTGTTTCAATATGCTGCAATTGAATTACAAAATAATAGATAAATTGACATTGCAATTACATACATATTCCTGCACAAATAACAATCTTTCTAAAGAACAGGTAAGAACCTTGCAAAAGTCTCGGAGAGAAGTTACAGAGGGTTTAGGGTTCCACTCAATTTCTCCTCACACTTTCCCCAAATCAAGCGGTTCGATGAAGCTGCTTTCCAATTGGCACTATTCTCCCTCCCTTTCCCTCTGAGAAAAGGTGCCCCATTCCGATTATTTCAGTTGGTTATGGGTCCATGCTTAACTCGTATAAAAGATGCACCAAGGAAAGATAACTTTATGTTTCCAATAAAGAAAAATTATGTATGAACTGGGTTTTTTACGGGAGAAAAAGACAGTGCGGACGCCAATCAAATTAGTTGATACCATTTCAGTTGCTACTGTAAGAACAGACCTTATATTTGGTATTGGTACAATGAAAACAGCAAAACCATAATGCAATTAATCCTCAAGTCTATCAAATTTTGGCTAGTCCTCATCGCACAACTATCACTCAATTCAGCCACAGTACCAATTTACTAGAAATAGCAAATATGAAGGGTCTACTTATATCATGTTAAGGTTTATCTCAGGTTCTGCAACTGGTTTTCACACTCTTCAGGTTTCAGGAAGATCAAGTACGTCTTGCAGAATTTCCGATTTAGGTTTTGGTTTGTAGGCAGTTTTGGGTCATTTCTTTTTGGTAATGTAGCCACAAGTTTGATATGGGAGGGAATGTTGAAATAAGACAAACATGATTAAAGCATAGTTAGCCGCTTATTCCCACTATAAATGCTCATTATCCAACAAACAGAGTTCAATGGCACTCCAAAATAAAGACCACGCCACATAATGAAAGCCTGTAATAATAAAGCTAACCTGTAATAGAATTCAATTTAGGCTGCAATTTTTTCTACGCTCCCTCCACACGATTCTCCACATCATAACTTAAAAGCAAATGTGCAATATTCAGCACAGGACGGGAAATGTTTTCAATAAGCATCTACAATTAAAAAGGAAAAAAAAGAGCAAAACCAGAAAGACAACAAATGACATCAGTAAGACAAATATATCAGCAAACCAAATGGACTTCAATTTTCGGGGGCAAAACAAAGCAATTCTTTGTGCAATTAATCCTTAGAATACTAACTACGTCAAGTATATAATTGAACTTCAATCGTCATCCATTTCACCCAAATTAGCCCTAGCTAGTTCGTTACTAGACTCCTTGAGTGCCATTGACCACCATACAAATACTACGCAATGCAATTCTAACTAAAGTTGAAATAGAACTAAAACCTGAAGTATGAGGAGACCAATGTCATCTTTCTGTTCTTCTAAAGCTTGAGTCTCATCAAACCGGTACCCCAAACAAGTCGCATAATCTTCCACCTAAGACTTCGCTGCACCCATTTTGATTAGGATCTGTACCACCGCTTATTCGAGAACTGTCAGAAGGGGTTTCCAACATTAAAAACATAGTTTCTTCCACCAAAGACAGGTAATAAGACGTACCTCAAAATCCTCATGAACTTTACTGAACATTGCTGAAAGAATCTAGTACTGTTGCACAGACATGCATACAGGCCACTCCAAAAGACTAAAAATGATTTCATAATTGAATTAGACCAAAGACAATAATACAGAAGGAATTGTGTTTGAATCAGAGAAGAGGAAAGAAGCCAGTACTTTCATCAGTTCCAAAGCTTGTAATTGTGCCTCCAGAGATTAGTGATGGGTCAATGGAAGCACTTTTATAATTCAAATCCTTTGTCCAGAACAAGCTTAGCACCCTGTTAGTAGTGTTTGAAGCAAGTGAGGTGTAGTATTATAGTTACTTTCAGAGCAACAGAGACAAGAAACCTTACCTCTACCTAACGCATCCAACGGATCAACAAGGTTGGACCTTTCATTGCCACTATATGCAACTCAAAACAAAACTAGATGAGAAAAAAGGCAAAATTAACAATGAAAAATACTCACATATGGAAGTGCTCAGAGCAAGCAAGCACCAATTCCCATTTCTCACAGGGATCAGCATAGGCCCTCTGAGCGGAAGGTCCGAAGACTTGCTCATGAAAAAACTTGTAGATCCCCCGAAACCTTAAGATGGAACAAAAATGAAATGTAGTTCAAGTGAGTACACACGACCCTTGGTGCAAATAAAATGTGTTCGATAATTTGCCTGAGAGAAGCAAACATGACAGACTTACACGTGACGGCTCGGAACGCCAGTGTCGTCATTCATAGCCATGCAAATGGTGGGGGGGGGGCATGGTATCCGGTCGCAACAAAGGTGGCCATCTGGTGCTGCCAAGTCACACCTCAGGGAAACTGTTAAGATGGAGCATAGATATCAAAGAGCAGTAAAATTTATAATGAATATGTAGAGAATGTTCTCGCTATTAGATTGAGGCAGAATGGGTGACATAAAGTAAACTTGGCTTACACATTTCTTTCAAGAAATCATCTTTCAGAAAACAATCCTTAAAAGAGAAATTCAACTAGTATGAAGAGTAACAGCCCAAAAAAGCGAAACAGACTAGTAAAGCCAGAATATATATGACAAGAAAATGTGCTTTTTATTTCACAAGTTATTATCTGAAAAGAAAAACCTAGTAAATATAAGATTCAACCTAATAACCAGATCATATGCTTATCAACAATTTACCCTATCTGCTGGCTTGAGATTTATTTCCACCCATTGGATATGAAAAATAAAACATCACTAGGAAATTTTAAATTTGAACTGGATCCAATGGATGGATCAAAACGAGTCTAAAAAAAAGGATTCATCGATTAAATTCAAAGAAAAGAGGTTAACCTGACTTTGTGTGTGAAGGAATATATAGCACAATTACCCTTGTTTCATAAATGTGTTGCTCCATAGAAGTAAGAAATTTATCTTAAATAAATAAGAGAACGAAAAAAGATAAATTGATCGGTTTTTGCAAAATCACAAAATTCTTGAATAGCAAGAAATGAAGGTCGCAAGTCGCAACAAAGAGTGTGTGTGTGTGTTTGTGACAGAGGGAGAGAACTTAAGTTCTTGTACGAGTTCTAATTTGGTACTTCTTTCTCAGATAGTCACTTATTTCATACAACTAAGATGTTCGTTGAAACCTTGAACTTCTCTCTCAGATAGTCACGACTTGATGATGTAATATTGATTGCAACTAGTGAATCCAGTGATATCAGAATGTCATGACTTATGTCATACAACTAGTGAATTCAGTGATTCAAACATATCCAAGGGATATTAGATATACAACCTCAAAAGTAGCAAAGCAAGTTACATGCTCCTTGCTATATGTGCTTGTTGCTAAATTCAATCAAGTCCTTCATGCGTTACCATCTCTGATTTCTACAGATGTACCATTTACACATGAATTAGTCACAGCTACAATGAGACATGTAGCTTAGGGTAGCACCTTAGCACCTTTTAATATACTAGTAGCTTAAATACCTAAAACTGTTAAAAATAAACCAACACTGTTCAGTGATTGAAAAATATAATAATGAAAGAATATTGCAGAGCATTGTAATTAAAAAAAAATGTTGCAGTAACAAATGATGAAGAGGGTTAACAAAATAATTTAATAAAATAGTCTAAAGCATTGAAACATATATTATTTTTATTATTATTATAAACTACCTGTAGGCTTGATATTAAACACTAGAAGTTATGTTACAAGAAGATTTTATTATCAACTATAATGCTGGCAGTAATTTATCAACTCTCAACTTATTGCATTTTACACTATCATTTCTATACAATTTGTCGTATTACTATCACAACACTTGTGAACTAGTCTTCTGCCTAGTTCTGATATACACAAATCATGTTAATAAAAAAAAGCATACAAAAGTTACTAATTTTGATTGTGAGAGGAAGAAAAGGAAAACGAGGGGAAGAAGGTAACTGAGAGAGAGTGGGAGGGAGAGGGAGAGGGAGAGGGAGGAGAAAATTGCCGCCCACAAAGGTATTTTGTTAATAATTTTAAAGGAGGAGAATTACCTTTCACCAAAAACGGGGTGTGATGGTAGATCCATGTCATTACATTCAGGCATCATATCTTTTGGCATTCTATAAAGTGTACAAGTTGCTATCATTCACCAAAAAGCGTCGGTCACAGGGAAAGCATTCTAATTGGAAATCAAACTAAGAGACAATAGTACAATAATTATATCAATGGATGTATAAAAATAATGCAATTTGAGAGCCAAAATGAAATCTATGCACCCACCAAATTTGAATCCTTAGTATAAACAAGTACGCTTATGTTAACGTCAATTTGAAGGTTGTTTAATCTGACCTAACTAAGATATTATCTTGATGGTACCCAAATGCGAACATATATTACTCGCAAATTGTTCGACGTTTTCCCAAAGCACATATCAAATTTCCTTGTTGGATAATTAAGATTTTGCTCTTTGGTACGCTGAGGCTGCTACTTGCGCGTATTGAGAGCATCTAATCTCTGAAACTCTTAGAGTTTCTAATCTGATGTGGCAATTGCTAAATCAGTTTCAGGAATGTAGATGAATTTCTTATTTAGCAACTTTGCTCAATAATTTTTTAATAAGAAATCATTTATAAACTGTAACGTGGCGAAATAATTCGCTGAGATTTCTTTCTCTTGCAAATATATCTTAATAAGAAATTTTATAAGTTGTGACGTAACAATTAGAAAACTCTAATTTTAGTTTCAGAGATGTGGAGGCTTAAAAATTAAGAGAGGTTTAATTTTTAAAAAACAGTTAACAGTTATTTAGAAACTCTAATAGTTTCAGGGATGTAGATGCTCTGAGATACTTAAAACTCTCCTAAAAATTGTATATTAAAAGAAAGCCCATTATTCCCGAGCATCTAGAAAGAAGTGTTTTCAATACGTTTCATGATTAAAGGATATTGTTAATAGCTACAAAGAATGAATGAAAAAAAATTACATAATCATCCATCACACTGAACAAGTGCCAGCATGTAATCCTAGATTAAAAAAACAGAAAACCAGAGAGGAATAATAATTGAAGTGAAACAAAACTAGAAATTTAGAATCCACTACAGACGCCCAAAAACAAAATCACTGGCACAGAGTACAACCACAAAGTATTTTATGGAGACACCAAACATTGCTATCCCTGTGACAGACGTTGTCTGCTCTGATGTACATTGGACAACACTAGAAAAACTACCACAGACTCAGACACAACACAACACAACACAACACAACAACAAAAAACTCAAATCCAACCTTGCATAATGTAAAATTATGACATTAACCTTCGCAAATAATTTTAAATAAGTAAACTAATGGTACTTCACTTCCCACCAAGAGAAGGGAACTGGTTTTGGTCAGCAATGGACGGTGCTGCTGCTACAGGTCCCCTGTTTCTTCCCATGTTCTCTCCCCTGAAGGAGCCACGATCACCTCTACCTCTCCCTCCACCACGGCCACGATTGCGGCCATAGAAGCTCTCTCCTTCGGCAGGCTTCAGGAACTCGTTGATGTTCAAAGACTACAAGGAAAAAAAAAATTATGTCCAAGGAAATTACAATCAACCAAATGTGTTGAAATTTCCAGACTTGCCCAATCAACACAATATTAGAATCTGTAAATCTGCAAAAGAAACATGCTGCAGACCAATAACACTTGAGAACAATCCAAGTAGTGCAACTCATCCAAGTAATTTCCCAAAGTTCCAAAACTACCCATTTTGCTCAAACAGTCGTTAGGGCAAGAAAAAGGATTAGTTTGGGCATATTCTAAAAAAAAGTTGTAATATATTGAACCAGATTTATTTGACATCTGTTACAACTGACAACACTAATCACAATCCAAATATTTAAAATGGTGATATATTCTTATTGTTTAGATAGGCCTGGTATCACATTTGGTGCAATTTAAGTAAAGCTGAACCATTAATTTTTCTCAAATTGATTGATGGACGGCCAAATCCATTTTTAAATCCAACCAAATTCAATACACAGCCCATCTTAACTTCCATAATAGATAACATAGGTAATTTTTTTATTTCTACAAGTGTACTGTTAGTTGTCACAATTGTCAATTAAATTTATCAAAATATAAATTACTCCTTAAAGTAAGGGATTAAGGTGACCACAGTTGCAGTTTCTATTGATTTTATACTCTTTTGTGGAGCACAAGGATTGGAAAAAAGAGACTAAATCTAAATACCTTCTTGGCCTTCTCCTCAGCACTCTCTTTCTTCTTGGATTCCTTATCAGCACCCTAAAGGAAATTACATAACATGTTTAAACAAATAAATGCAAGTGCAAATGATAGCAAGTAGAAAAACAGCAAACTGACTGACCAGCTTGATGAACACCTCATCATTGTTCTTCTTGACAGAAAGAACTTGCATGGACTGCAATTCCTTGTCCACCTCAACTTTCCTCTCCTCTGCTTTCAGTGCCAGAACTGCTCTCCTCTTCTCTTCCAATACCTTCTCATACTCCTCCAGGGTCATCTCCTACAAAGAGTTCAACAAATTAATTTTGACATCATAAACAAATGCACAATGGTTAAATTCTACAACAAAAAGAGCTTAGCGAAGTTTATTTTTTTTACATTTATATAGTTCTATTAAGAGAACTATGTACAGCAGAATCCTGAATTGATACATAAAAGATTAAAGTTGCCGAATCCTAGATTGCTGCTGCAATAAATATAGGCCGGGTGAAATAGAGAACTCACTATTCTAACAAGTAAGACCCATTGGATCAGCCGGGCAAATATCTTTAGCAAAAGAAAACTAATGGGAATACATAAACATACAAACCAGCATCCACAACCTAAATGCAAAAGCACAAGACCTGGTATATATAAAGAGTGACAATAGCAACAGTTTTGGTGTAATATTTATTAGAAACAAGATTGTGCACTGAAAAGATGCCTGCTAAAAGATTAATAGATTGTATACATGAAAGAAAAGAAAAGATATGTACCTTATCTTCCTCCTTTTCCTGCTCAACCTCATTAGTAGCATCACCCTCTTTCTCTTTGGCAGCCTCATCAGATGCTGGGACATCCTCCAGGCCCACTTCCTTTTCAGCAGTTTTCTCTTCAGAATTCATATTCTCCTCAGCCTCCCTACAGATTTCAAGCAATGAATATAAACACAACACCGACAATAAATTAAAAGGAAAAAAAGAAGCAAAAACCAAACAATAAAACTAACTTGTCCGGGTTCTCCTCAGTAGATGTGCCCCAGTTAGCCCGGCCAGCACCATCCTTCTTCATTCCGTACCCACGCCCGGTACCGCTGTGGCGGTCATATGACCTACGTGGCCTACCTTCCTCGCCTTCCTCACCATTTCCATACCCAGCCCGGCGGGGGCCACCACGGTAAGGCCCACGTGGCCCACGGGGACCACGCTCACCACTTTGGCCTTCTTCAGTGCCAGCTGCAACTGTCCCATTGTCTGCAGCAGCACTATCAGGTCCTCTTGCGTAGCCATTAGTGTTGGAAAAGTCACGGTAGGAACGGTCACGGTCACCGTACCCACGCCCGCCACGGCCACCACCGCGGCCAGCACCACCACGGCCACCACGTGCTGGAGCAGAGTTGTTTCTGGCTTCCTTGACTGCATCAAGAATAAAAAACAAAAAACAAAAGGATTGTGATTAGTTTCATTAGTTCTTACTTTTTACAGAACAAAAACACTTCCTCATTGTTTTACAAGATGAGCTACCATCCAAAACAAAATGCTGAAGTTTCCACGAAGTTAGCTAAAGAAATGAGAAATTTCGGCTTCTATAATAAAACTTTTCAACTGTTGTCTAGTAACAAATTAATTCTCAGCACAGAATGTACTTATATTGTTAGATGAACCAGTTTGTTAGGGAATACAGTAATAATTTATATTGAAGAATAATACACTGATAGTACCAACAAGCTATAAAATATTTTGGAAGAACAAATCCGTAAAATTTAGTATGTTTTCATTAATTCGTAAGTTCTAAACCGAGTTCCAACATTACTACAGTGCTATGAACTTGAAATTAAATTCAGCCGACTTTCAGCACAATAGCACCAAATCTTATAACATTCAGCAAATTTCAAGGCAATCATTGAGTGAACTCCTGAACTCTGTTTTATAACCAATATTAAATAAAAACCTAGGCTTACATTCAGCTCACAATTAGACTGCACAACTATAATCAATATAAGAAACGTGTACTCTAATCTTACCAGCCTGAGCGGGAGGGAGAGGCTTTGTGGGAAGCTTCGCACCAGATGTCGGTGCCGGCGCCGCCACCGGGGCAGCGGCCTTCTTAGCGGCAATCTTCTTCTCTGTGGCCGCGATCAGAAGCGACGGATCGTCGCTCTCAACATCTTCGAGCAGATCGAATGGGTTCAAGGTTGACATCTTAGCACAGAGAGAAACACCGACTGGCTACTGATCACTAAATCAAGATTTTTAGATAAACTTGATAACTAATGGCATAAGCAAATAGCTCTAGAATGAATCGCCATGGCAGAAGAATAAATGATAGAGATAGAGAGAGAGTGTAGCGTACAGCTAGGGTTTGGACTTTGGAGGAGGGGTGTGAGCCTGTGAGGTAAGGAGGAGAAGTAGTGGGTAAAACCCTAGCCGCAATCTCTGCGTACAATCCCCTTTTGTTCTCTCTTTCTTGGATTAGTTTATTCAGGAAATAATAGACGTTATTCAGATTTTTACTATCATGTACATAAAGATGACGTGTCATACATTACTTTGTATAATATCCAATGACAAAGCATCAAAGAGGCAACACTGCGTTGCAGTTATGATTTGGAGTGCATTTTATTACATAATATTTCTTAATAGTTAATTGGAGCGGGTGATCAATTTACTACATTGGTCATGGAGCTTTGCTGGTATTTACGAGGAGACAACACAGCTTATCCGGGTGGCGAGCTGGCGGCCGGGGGTAGTCTGGGAATTTATTGGCCCTTCCATCCTCGATAGTCGATAGTGGAAAGATGATGCTGTCAGTTACAGGACCGTGAGATGATGACTCAACGGACCAAGTTATTCGATTCTTCGTGCTTCCAAGTTAAATAGATAAGCTGTTCATCCGACAGTTGAGCAAGCAGCTAAGAAGCTAAGAAGCACTCTGAACGTCCCAGATTTTGTTTCCTTTTTTTTCCCCTGTTTTGTCGGGGAATCACGAAAATTCAACGACTAAAAGGCCGTTTTGGGCCTATATTTTGAAGCCCGATTTGAAGTGTCTTTTAACATTCTAGACTAAGACCAGGTTCTGGTAAAAAAAAAGAATAGAAAATGAATTGTTGAATATGAAATTAACAAAATATGGGAGCGTCTGGAGTACGCAATCATTCAAAATTTTATTCTTTAATTCTGTATCAACTTAATTTACTACTATTTTATTTATTTTTATTATTAGACAATAACTAAAACTAGATTTTTTTTTTTTACCTTATCCAATCACTACCTAGGTTGGAACAAGTTAGTTGATAGTTGATAGGATCCCCTTTTTTACGCCCCCTATGTCCCTGATTTAGATTTGCAAATTATTATCGAGAATTCACTGTTAGAATGGAAAAAATTAGCAGATGAGGAATCTACTGATTCCAATTCATTTTTTTGAATTGAAAATCTAGATTCCAAATTCACCTCGGCCGAATTGGTTCGAATTTCGACCAGACAGTTCAAATCTAAACAGAAATATTATGTTACCTCAGAGGATATGGATTCCTTAATCTCCGTGATTTTTATTTATATCCAAAGTTATTTACAAAATAATAAAAATGTCCAGAACTACTGGTTTTTATTAAAAATGCTCAAATCGGCCGGTCCTTGATTTTTTTTTAGAAAAATGTTGAAATATAACACTAAAAAATCAATTTTTTTTAAATATTTGTTAAATTACTTTTTTGATAACATATTTATACTAAAATACGCTAAATTACTTGAAATTATGTTAATTTATGCTGATTTACACTAAATTACTTGAAATTATGTTAATTTTTTTAAGAGACAAATAGCTAAAATGCTGAAATATAACACTAAAAAATCGATTTTTTTAAAATATTTGTTAGATTACTTTTTTGATATATAATTAGCATATTTATACTAAAATACGCTAAATTACTTGAAATTATGTTAATTTATGCTGATTTACACTAAATTACTTGAAATTACAATAATTATGTAGAATTATGCTAAAATATGGTAAATTACGCTAAATTACGTATGAATAGGGACGATTTTGTGCCATCTTTCATCAATCATAAAAAATAGTATAAAAATTCCAAAAATAATAAAAATTGGTATTCTACAAGTTCATTATATAACTAATTTACTGAGCTACGTAGATTGAACAATAGAAATGAAAATCTTAATCGGAAACTTCAACTGAAGTTTTGAGGCTCTTTCCTTTGTTTTTTGGCGATTCTGAATTTCAAAATCCGGCATTGCAAGCACTAATGCATGCGTATTTTTGCAAGCTTTCCGAAAAGTGGTCATTTGCTAAAATCGGACACTCGAGCGCCGTTTTATGGCCGTTTGAAGTTTCGTCGTCGTTTTTCGTCTTCTCAGTGAAGATATCATCCCTATTCATATGTAATTTAGCGTAATTTACCGTATTTTAGCATAATTCTATAAATTATTGCAATTTAGCGTAATTTAGTGTAAATTAACATAATATCAAGTAATTTAGTGTATTTTAGTATAAATATGCTAATTATATATCAAAAAAGTAATCTAACAAATATTTAAAAAAAAATCGATCTTTTAGTGTTAGATTTTAGCATTTTAGCTATTTGTATCTTAAAAAAAAAAATCAAGGACCGGCCATTTAATAGCCGGTTTGGGCATTTTTATTATTTTGTAATTAACTTTGGAGGTAAATAAAAATCACGGATTAATCTAGACCGTCCATTAATTACCCATTGCACCCCTCTAATAGCTAAGGGGATACATCCAAATTTTCCACGGCAACGGACCAAAATCCATCAATTGTCTGATCTAAGTCATTCAATTTATGTCAAGATTCGTGTGATCAGATTTAAATCTGCAATAATCTCAACTGTTCAATAATTTTAAATTATTTGTACGAATTTCAATACAAATTACATTGCTTAGACCGGACATGGAACAAATTGTGGCCTAATGACTATCGTAGTCCTTCCCTTCCTATGTAAAACTATTTTGAAATTGGAGCAATTATCAAACAAAAAATTCATATGGTTTTCATCCCAAAGATATTGACAGAACTAGTTTAGCTTCATGCAGCATAAAATCAGGATAGCCATGTTAATATCTTTACCCACTTCCAAATTTGGCAAAAACGAAAGGAGCAAAATGAGTATTGTCCAGAGTCCACACACATATATACTTAAAAAGGAGAAACACTTGCATAGATTCAGAGAAGAGAAGGGGCATATGCTTTTAGGTCCAAAAGGAGCACTTCCTCTGCTTGAGGAAACTTAATTTAATTCCTTCCACCATACAACAATGGCAAGGAAATGCTCTCACTGTGGTGACCATGGCCATAACCAAAGAACATGCAACAGCTCCATAGAAGAAGATGCGGTACGAGGTACAAAATTAGGGAGCTTGAGGCTGTTTGGAGTGCAACTAGACTTGTCACCACATAATTCAACTTTCAAAAGTAGCTATAGCATGAATTGCTTGAGCTCTTCTTCTTTTCTTTCTTCAACACCTGCTTCTGCTTCTGCTTCTGCTTCTCCTTCCTCCTCCTTTTCTTCGGTGCTCGTTTCAATTGATGAGCAGGGTTCAATTGGGTACCTCTCGGATGGTCTAGTCGGTGTCACCCAAGAGAGAAAGAAAGGTTTCATAGTTAATTTCTAATGTTTTTAGAAATATCTATAATCATATATTTACTTGTTTATTTCTAATGTTTTTATTTCAGTTAAAGATATCTTAAGATTTCTCTTCTGTCACAAGTCACAACCTTATATGAATAAATTATTACAGCTAATTAGTGATTTTCCTTCTGCTAGCTTCATGACAACTTAATTTTTCTTCTATGCCAAGCTTAATTTTGTTTTAACATAGGTGTACCATGGAGTGAAGAAGAGCATAGATTATTCCTCGTAGGATTGGAGAAGTTGGGAAAAGGAGACTGGAGGGGCATCTCTAGAAATTTCGTGACCACACGCACACCTACTCAAGTTGCGAGCCATGCGCAAAAGTTCTTTCTTCGACAAAGTAATTTGAACACTTCAAAGAAACGACGGTTCAGCCTTCTTGACACGGTTAGTATCTACTGATTGGTACCTGGTATTGTCATATAGGACAGAAACCAGAAACCAATACCATACCAGTATTTATAAAATCTGTGAACCAACTATTAATATATATATAGTATGGTAAAGTATATTGGTGATACATGAAATGTTTTTAATCAACTATATATATATACCAATTGCTTGCCATGTTAGTTGTAACAAATGATCACATGTCTTCCTTGCAATTTAGGTCATCAGTTCAGAAGCAGCAGTTATGAATGGAAATTCAAAGTTGAAGGATTTGTACTACTCTTCTCAAATGTCTAATTTAAATCTAGATTTTCAAGTGGCCTCCAAAAAGTTTGGCATAGATCTCAACCATAGCGACATTGATGATTGTTAACATGAGAGTAAAACTAGCTTGTATCTAAGAAGTAATTAATTTTCTAAACGGATATAATTGTAATTCCGAATTCTTGAGATATAATCTGAAGTGCCCTTGATTTCTTCAGCTATGAGATTGTTTGTTTTTTGGTGTTAATTATTTTCTCTCCTTAATTTCTTTACTAAATGTTAGTACTTAAAATATTATCCAAAAGATAAACTTGACTTAAAAAATTATGTTATTTCCAAAACAAGATATTGTGTTTGACATCAAAGGGGGTCCCATACTAGCAGGATCCCTTTTTTGGCTTGGCATATACTGTGATTTTGATTGAACAGTGAAGGTAGGCATAAAGGTAGATGGATGCTTACTATATATAATCATGATCAACTATTAAATGGATAGTTTTACTTTGGTTAGGATCACACTAATCTTTGGATATGTTAGTTTATTAATAAAGAAAAGCCAGTGCTAGCTCTAATAATACAAACACCATGTTATTGTTCCCACATCATCCAGTATATATATAGCATAAGTTAGGTACATATCCAAAATCCCACTTTTTAGATATCACTCTTTATGTGGAAGGAAGGTCATGGGTTCAATATTCAATATTTGGGTTGATTTAAGAATTTTGATCTCTATATCATGCCGAAATTTTTAAATGTAGCACTAATAAAAAAAAAAAAAACCAAAAAGGCACCAAATCTGGAAAATTTCAGAAGTAGCACGGCCGCAGATTGGCTGAGCGGCCTCATTTACTGGGGACCGCATTTTGGCTGAGCGGTCCCAGAAATGGGCCGCATTTCGACTGAGCAGACCCAGGGCCGCATTTCGGTTGACTGGTCCCCTATTTTTTTTTATTTGAAACGAAATTTGTTTTTGGTGTTTTGTTAGTTTGTTATAAAAATGATTGTATTGTTTAAGTTTTAATTTGTAATGTTGTTTAAATTGATGTATTTTGTCGTAACGTATTTTAATGTCGTTCGTTTGAAATATTTTATATATGTCGTTTGTTTCAAATATTTTTTTTGTACGAGGAGATAATGATATAATGAACAAAATAAATAAATAACCAAAACAAATAACAAAGCAACAAAATAAATAAGTGACATAATCTAACAAATAAGTCCAGTATCTTACATAATCTACAAATCATACATCTTCCTCTGCTTCTTCTTCCTGAACCCTCGACCCCGCCTGGAGAGTGGCGTCTCGTCAGTATCTTAATTAAATTTTGGTACAAGTCCAGTTTAATATTGGTGCTCAAACATTAATTTTGATAAAATAAACCTAATTAAATTTTGGTACAAGTCTAGTTAACTCAAACAATTAATTTTGGTAAAATAAACCTATTTAATTTTTGGTACAAGTCTAGTTTAAGCATTGGTGCTAAAACAATTGATTTTGGTAAAATAAACCTATTTAATTTTTGGTACAAGTCTAGTTTAAGCATTGGTGCTAAAACAATTAATTTTGGTTAAATAAACCTATTTAATTTTTGGTACAAGTCTATTTCAATTTTATTGGTCGGACAATTAAAATTTGGTACAATTCTAATTCTAAACCCTAATCCTAAATCTAAACCTAAATCCTAAACCTAATTACTACCCTAAACTAAAAAATTAAACTAGAAAAGAAGAAGAAAACTTACCCGAGTACGAAGGGATTTGAAACTTCTTGAATCGACACTAAAAATGAAACTGGCGGTCCCCTTTTATAGGCTCCGCAGGGGACCGCTCAGCCGAAATGCGGCCCCATTTCTGGAGCCGCTCAGCCAAAATGCGATCCCCAGTAAATGGGGCCGCTCAGCCAATCTGCGGCCGTGCTACTTCTGAAATTTTCCAAATTTGGTGCTTTTTTTTGTGCTACAATTAAAAATTTCGGCTATATCATGATAAAGTATTTGTTAAAAATTTGAAAAAATTGTACTACTGAATGGTTGTTATATCATTATTGGTTCTCTTGAATTTCATTCCAATGACTTGATTTGGTTCCACCAAAGCAACAATTCATTGGCATCTATCTCCACACCCTCTAAAAGAAGATATATAAAATAATGTGCTTGCTCTTAAAATTTACCATGACAAGGCACTGTTATTATTTTGATGAAACATCAATAATTGCACCATGGGGCCTGGTTAACTCATGACCTTTTGCTTACAGATTAGTTTTACTGTTAGGTATTTACAGGACGTCAGCTTTTAATGCATTTGGTGAGAAAAACTTCCAAAAAAAGAAAAGAAAAAGAGGACCTTTGCCAGAGAAGTGTTTATCCTGAAAAGGACAAGGTGTCTTTTATATACCCTTCCTTTTCAATTTGTAACCTAATCTTTGGGAAGGCATGAAATTATAATTGGGCCCCTCAAGCTTGCTGAAATTAAGATTCTCTCTGCTTCCCTTACAAGCATTGTCTTCTCTAGACCTACTGGTTTTTCCTTAAAAAAAAAAAAATTGTAAAAAATTGTCTCTTCTCTAATTAATGTGAAATTCTGAACTGAATACAGTCATAAGAAGCCATATCCGATATTAACTTAATGCAAATGTAATTTAAACAATTTAATACAACAATTTAACAGTACAACAGTATATCCAAGGACCAGTGCTCACTTTTAATTTTTAAAATCATCAGTAAGTGTATTACTATTTTTTAAGATTTGATGAATTTAATACATTAATGCAAAAATAAAGCATGTGGTAGTGGTACTGTGGTTGTACAAGCACTCAACTGGTAAAATACTGATACCAATTAATGCTTGCTCTAGTAAGGGGAGAGCAAATGGGGATTGATTATGTCAAAAATACATCAAATTAAATGGTCATAATTTTATGACAAGTACTAAGTAGCTGAATTGTAATAAATAATAAATAAGGTTGATTTGATCAAAGGGACACGTCAAAATATGAGATCTAAAAAGACTATTTGGCATCATATTTTGGGACCCATTTTAATATTTTCATTTGTCATTTTACCCATTAAGGGATACCGGGACCACCTTTATTAATTTTCCTCTTTTGTCAGCTATCTCAGCTCATGTTTCTTTTGTTCCTTTCAACCAATTTAATTATTACTAATACAGAGATAAGAAATCTCAAGTGCTTAAAACTTATCAAGACAGGTGGCATAAGAATAGTGGAACAGTTTGGGAAATTTTGCTTAAATAATATAATAAGAGGAGGGATCCAATTACACCATTTTTTTTGATACATCTTGACACTGTTTTTTTTATAGATCAATGGTCTGAAAACAATGATTTTGTAACTATCTTAAGAAATAGAAAAAAAATTCAAAAAAATGTAAAATTTGATCTCCAAGCAGATTTTAATATATTCATCATGTTGAATGGTTTGAATGGACTATTTGGACTTTGAAAATTGTAGGTGTCAAAATTTGTCAAAAAAATGGTGTAATCCGATCCTTCCTCATATAATAAAGCCTTCTTTTGTACAGAACCAAAAAGCCAACTTTCTTTTTTTGCATACATCCACACAATTTTCTTAAATTATAATGCAAACAACTCTTACCTTACCTGATAAAGTAAGTAAACATTTAATTACATTTGTTTATGTAGTATATATTTTTATTTTTTTTAAATAATTGTTTATGTAGAGCATTGAACTGGTATGTTTGAAATATTGTAATATTAAACAATTTAAGTTCTATTTTGATTTAAAAACCGAGATCTTTTTATTATGCAAGTACTATTAGAATTTATATTATATTATGTTATAATTATTAGTATCTAGTTGTGGTTATTGATCTAACTACATAAAACTAGTAATTAGATCTTAAAAAAAATTGTCGGTATTAAAAGTTAACGGCCAATTTAATCGTTTAACTGTTAAATCGTTAAAAGGACATTCTGTTGTTAAATGTCATAAAATATTTTTAAAAACTTGCTTCAAACTTCCATTCTTATATTATGCATGTAAATGTCTTCATCCGTCAACGGCTGTGATTAAAATATTAATCTTTGGATTGAATATCAGCCATCTAATCAAATTATCTATCTTTTTTTTATTAAATGCATCTTTTTTACGTGTAGAAGTCTAAATTTAGTTAGAGATGTACTCGCCACACGTATTGTCACAAGTAATGTCAAGAATTGAGCAAATGAAATTAGCATTAAATTTTTGTTACCATATCTCTCTCCAACTTTGATTGGAGCATAAAAACATTAATTTCTCAGATAGCATATCCCATTTCTGAATTGCCTACCTCTTATTCATTTTTGGAAGAGAACAAAAAAGGCATATTATTGATTTATTCTCTAGGAGCTTTCCACATTTAATTTAATTTAATTATAATGCAAAAATTGTGTATGCACTTACATGCAAAAAATGTTGTTGTATTAAAAGTTTAAAACAGTATTTGTTGTTGTTTCTTTTATTATTATTTATTATTTGCCTCTCTGTTCAATTTTAATTTTAAATCTTATAATATGTCTCGTTGCAACGCACGGGTACAATACTAGTACACCAAGCTATATATGTTGTTAACATGCATCTTAGAGATTAAGCAATACTTAATAAGTTCATAATGCATCCTGAAAATAGAAACCCAGAAAAGATTTAAATCTAGACAGGGAAAGCGCAAATTAAGACACTTTTTAGGGATAGTGACATGCCAACAATACATACCTGTCTCCTCTCCTCCCATGACCAGTTGCTTTCTTAGTTAGGTCTCTCGTCTCTGTATATATATAACCCCTAAATTTTGGAATAGTTTTGTCTATTCTGGTTTTCAAAATCTCTATCAACAATATTTTCCAAGCTTTAAAACTTCAACAACTTTATTGCTTTGAAAATAATCATAAGGTTGGGGGAGAGCAATCAATTGCACACATGGCATTAAACACAAAGGGTTCAGAATAAAATATAACATGCATGTGCCTCAAATCACATTAAGACATCTGTTAAGGGATAACAGGCTAAAGTTTGGTTGCCAATGGGGTATCCCATTTACATGGAGCTCCTCGTGCTTTGCATTTGTATCTTTTTTTCATTTTATATATTAATTTGCAAGATATTAGTCATAGTCATAGATAAATCCCCCAGTTCTAATCTAATCGCTGTAACTTGTACTGAGCCAATCATGCAACACAAATGATTATTTGATGGACAGTTATCTTCCCACTGTACCAGTACCAGTACCAGTACAATTTTCATGTAGAAGAAAAGGTTGGGATTCAGTAGCTCAGTGAAACTGTAAACCCGAAATTACCCCCAGATTCGTCTTATCTCTATATTTACGAAAATTGGAGTATCCAAGTATAAGTAAACTGTAAATTTCAGATTGATTGGTTTAGATGGAGTGTAATTTTAGAAGAGGACCCAAGTATAACTGTATAAGTAAACTGGTTATATTAGTGTACATTTCGGGCCTGTTCGGCTGCACAGTGGGAACGGGAACGGGAATAGGAAATTTTTGAACTGGATTTTACTGTTCATGTGGGAAAAAAAAAATTCAGTCTGAGTGAATTTTTTTTTTCCCATGTGAACAGTAATTTCCTATTTACTGCCGAACAGGGCCTTCAGATTGAATGTATAATTCGTCTTATCTCTATATCAACTGTAAATTTTAATATTTTATCTCATCCTCTGCATTTAGTTAAAAAAAAAAAAATCTGTTTAATAGGTATAAGGTAATACATGAAGAACATCCTCTGCATCTAATCAAAAAGTTCTTTTTAATTAATAGGAAAAATAGTCTACCAGCAAATATATTAAAAATTATAAAGAGCTCAGAGCACAGATCAGAAATATATGAGAAGAGCAAACAGGTTTACTGGCATAGCAACGAACCTGATCCTAAACCAAAGAGAAAGTAAATAAAAACTTTCAGCACAAATAAAGCCAACACTCAGCCACTCAATTTATAACTCTTGACACAACAAATAGGTCGCTAAATATCATACATATAAAGTTTTAGGAAACTAATAAAAAAATAACAAGGGCGATACAGAACGTAAACATAACATCAATTAACATGCTTAATATTAATCATTGTAAATTATAAGGATTTATTCGAACAAATAGTTGTAACATTGCACAATCAATGCACCTGGAGGCTCTACTTGTAACAAAACATGAATGCCTGTTTGTTAAAACATAAATGCCTGTTTGACAGAGAATCTTACTGGTACTCGCTGGGTAGCCCTGAAAAGAAGCATAGCCCTGCTACATGCTACCAGATAACCTTTGTAACAAAATGAATTCGTGTACACTAATTAAAGAGGTATCAGTATCACTCACCTTTAGACAATTCTATACATTAGAAAGGAGAAAAGCAAAGTCGTTTTTATTATCTACATGAGTTCACGACAATATGTTTCTATACAAGGTAGCCTAGACTTTAATTATACCAATGCAAAAGCCTTCTGACATTGTCTTTTATATCATCCCTTCTTAGCTTAGCGATGGCACGTTTCTCTAATTTTCTTATCCACTCTTTTGACAAATTAAAATGCTGGCCAACTTCCTCCAGTGATCTACATGTTCCATCACTAAGGCCATATCTTTGTGCTATTATTTGTTTTTCTCTTGGATTTAACTCCTCCAAGATAAATAGAAGCTCCTCATTCAATATTTTTCTATTTATGGAACTACGCCCTTCTAGAGATTTATCAGGAATTATATCCTGCAATTATGAGAAAAATGGTTGAATTTAGAGTGCTAGTCCAATATCAAATTAGAAGTATCATAAAAACAGAACCCGGAAAACTTAGTAGAGCGAAAGCTATTTGTTGTAATCCTCAGAATTTCATAAACAATACCATGTAAGTTTCTATCAGATTAGTGAGCATGGTCTTTCTGGGTCAAACCAGGTGGCACAAGACTTGGGAACGTAAAATTATTTTGGCCTATGGTATTTTGTGGACGCTTAACTCATAAAAAAGTTGGATTTTGTAATCTAATTTGTTTTACTTTTTTTTATACACACTTTTCCTTCACACCACATTCTTTTTCCAACAAATAGAAAGACCATGCAAATTTCATAATGTAACATGCATGGATGGTTAAATTGTCATCTGAAAATTAATAAAGAAAAGGGTGGTACCTTAAATGAAATGCTCGAACCATGTTTAAAAGGTTTCTCCAAAGACCTAATAGACCGAGAACACCTCCTAGCTAATCTAACTTTGGCCAAAGTAAAACCGGTAAATTTAGCTGTCTCTTCATCACTTGGATACCTCCCTAAATTGAAATATAGTTCCCTCTGCATCTTTTCTATCTTTTGAACCATACACTCTGCCCTTACCTTGAAAAGGATAAAGCTGGAATTAAAAATGATTTGCTTGTATATCTTACAATTACATCACATGGAAAACGTTTCACTCTTTGAATAAGTCTTATTTTTATTTTTATTTCCAAAATTTCAGCAAAATTCAAGTCAAGCAAGAACAGATGGTGGTTCACGTCTGCATGGACAGGTTATGGAATGATGTGATACAATGTCAAATACAGTAGGGAAATCAAATTTTGTTGGCTTAACCTTGCAATTTATTTTGTTTGGGTGTTACTTCATAGAACCCTGAAAAAGTCAATTTATTTTTCCAGACAGTGCTAAATATAGGCTAGCAGTGACAAAAAAAGAACGACTTTGATTTTTCAGCCGGTTGTATCACAAAAAATTAAACACTCATAATAGGTACTTACTGACAATCTGAATATTCTAGAATTCTGAGCTATAAATTCAAAAATAGCCTTTCTGATCCAATGTCGAATATAAGTTGAGAATCTGTATCCCTTGTTGCTGTCAAATTTCTCAGCACCTTTCAACACACCCAGATTCCCAGCCTACAATAAAGAAGAAAAGATGAAGCAATCTTCAATATCTCTTTCAAAACTATTTTCATCATTTTGACATAATTATGTTACAACTGTACCATAACTTATAAGTGGGTGAAGAAATTATGTTAGAGAGTAAAAAACTGCAATAGTTTTTTTCTGTTTGTTTTTTTGTACTAACCATTGGTCTAACAGAGAACGTTTGATAAACAACAAAAATTTAAAATGTTTTTCCAATAGAATAAAGATAACCTGTACTAAATCGTCAGGGCCAATTCCCAATCCTCGATATTTCTTGACAAGGAATATCACCAGTGGTTGTGTACACTGTACAAGCTGATCTCTACAATATTGACCATGTATCAGTAGTCGACTCAGGGTTCCTGTATCAGTTTTAACCGCCTTTGCCCAGTCAGCATAGCTAACAGGTTGACCTGTCTCCTTTTCTATCACCTCACGAATCCTTTCAAGTTCAGAAGCTACCTAGAAAAGTAAACTCTCTTTTATTAGCCCAAGCAAATTGCAACATGTACTGATTACCAAGGTCGGTCCAATTTGGGAGAGTACTATTGAGTTCATGACAATCAGTTCAGTAGTGGTATGTATAAGCTGGTATATACCACTACTGACAGTATGATAACTCTTGTTTTCAGCAGTATAAAAAAATGGCAGATTAACCTATTACCTTAACGCCCTCTGAAAATTCACATTCTTCTTTTGCAGTACAGTGATTTCTACTTCTCCACCCAAACAAGAGAATCCGCTGACGGTACTTTTGCAATTTTTTAAAATTTGTATGTGGTGTGGAAGCAAATGGCTCAGTCTCAGTCACTCTCTTACGTGATGCTTTAATTCTCTTTAATTTTCTCTCTTGACTCTTTCCGCTCCTAACAATGATTACTTTGTCCTTTGGTTTCTCCACTGGTACCTCTAATTGTAGGAAATCAGGTTTTAGAGGTGTTGATGCAAGATTTTGAGAGAGACAGTCATGATATAATTTCAGGGGTCCTAGCTGCTTTATCTGTAGTATAATATCTCTCTCCAAGAGTTCCAATTCTTTACTGGCCAAATTTCCATCTATTTCATTGAGGTTTTCCATCAATAAGCCCAATTGAATTGAAAGAGAGGTGCTTTCCTCATGTAGAGAGTTACTGTAAAAGTTTGCCTGAAATCAGAGCAATTTGTTTCTCAGTTTTTTTGGGGTACAGTTAAAATAAGAAGGAAATCAAATTCATGAATTACCTTTGATTTTATAGCATCAGTAGATGAACAAGCAGACTCTTTTACACTGCTAAGATGAAGTTTCTTGGATTCCTCTGGCAACAGTAAGGCCGTGGTTCTTGACTTGGCATTTCCATCTAAGAAGCATTTCATCAAACGTGTTATGTGCATGTACTTACCCTTACCAAAGAAAAGGAGATAAGAAAATTAGAATCAAGGACCACTTAACTTACAGAGAGAAATAGTGGAAAAGAGGTGGTCGTGTGGCTTGGGTAACTGACTGGTGGGTCCATGAGAGGCGCACGCACAGCACTTTGGTACTATAGCCATGAATTACGAAGCTATCTCTACCCTTTTGCAGCTTCGCTTTGTGACCGCGCAGGAAGATATTTTAGGAGTCCTTTCATTCACGCATGAAAATTTGAACTTCACATGATATATGACACATTGACATATTGACATGAGATGAGATACAGGAATTTAAATTAGTCGCTCTTAAATATCTTTTCATATTGAATGTACAATTTCAAAAGTTTCTTTACTAAAACCAATAAGTTGCCGTGGTGTAGTGGTTATCACGTCAGTCTTACACACTGAAGGTCCCCAGTTCGATCCTGGGCGGCAGCAATTTCTTTTTTTAAATTGTTTTTACAACTTATACATCTCTCTAGATCCGGCTTTAGGGTTAAATTGTTTTTTAAAATTTGTCTTATTAAGATCCGGGCTAAATGGGCTATATAAGGTTTGGATAACCTGTCTTAACGGGCTATAAGGTTTTCGTGGTTACAAACTGGGCTAGAATTTTATGAAAATAAAAATTTAGAAGTGGGAGAAATTAGTACTAGAGTTTAGCTGGTTGGATCCACATGTTTATCTTCATGAGTTCAGATCCCTCTAGAGTAACGAATTAGTGGATCCGGATCGTTTTTTTAACAGACACAAATTTTAGAGGGGAACCGACCCTATATCTTTAATAGCATTGGACTGAGTTAGGTTTGACTGAGAGTAAATATAGACCGCAAAGTTGTGGGATACTTGTTGTAGAGTAACTCCAGTTTTTATTTTGGATCCGGACAAGTTGAGTATTCGGATCAATTCGACTCAAATTTGAATTTGCGGGATTTCTTTAAAATTTGTATAGATTTTGATCGGACGGTCCAGATTCAAACTCAAAGTTTAAGTTGCTTTAGAGTACATATATCTTCATCGCATATCAGAGGTTTAAATAGTGTTTATCGCGTTATAGCGGAACGGCTAAAAAACGGCTATATTCATATTGCTCCGTTATAGCACGCTATAGCGCAATATTGCGTGCTATTTAGAACCCTGTCGCATACACATCTTGCGTGCTATTTAGAACCATTTATGGTCTGAAAACGCTATAGCATCATTATTGTGTGCTATTTAGAACCCTGTCGCATATACATCTTGTTTGTCATTAGTTTTCTTTTAATTTATTTTTGCAATAGTGGGAAGTTTTGCTTTGAAAAATTAAACTAAGCCTTGTGCTTTGTCAATGTCAAGTCAATTTATTCATTTATCAACATTTGGTGTTTTTTAAGAGATAAAGATGTTGTTAATCCTCTCTAAAAAAATCTTCTTACAGAATTGCAAACTTGTAACCTCTTACACGAAAACCATTATTTTTTAATTACCCGATTAAACATTTAGTGTTATTTAAGATTCCTTTTGAAATGTCCTACATAGCAAAATGTCACTCTCCTTTTATTTTTCAGCAACACATTTACACCATTTATTATTTGCTGATTTGAAACCTTTTATTACCACTCAGACTCAGTACTTGATTACATAAAAACTTTTGGGCCTATGTTTTCCAACGAAAGCCCAACTAATCTATAAGGGCGCTAAAGCCCAACTAAAAATATTATTCATGATAACATGTTATCATGTTTGAGAATCAATCATGAGTGAGGCTACGGTACTATGCATAGCACGGATTGGTCCTTGCTACGGTTTAATATTTGAGTTTTCAAAATTCTAACGGTCCATCCGAACCGTTCAACATGATTATAAAATGAATATGTACTTGCAAACCAAATTTTTCATTTTTTCGAATTTTTTACTATTTTTTAGATAGGTAGAAAATCACTGTTTTTGGATGGTCCACAATTTTCAGATCAAGTGATTTTCTACCTATCTAAACAAATAGTAAAAAAAGTTTGAAAAAATATAAAATTTGGTTTGCAAGTACATATTCATTTTATAATCATGTTGAACGGTTCGGATCGATCGTTAGGATTTTGAAAACTCAAATATTGAGCCGTAGCACGGACCAATCCGTGCTATGCATAGTACCGTAGCCTCACTCATCAATCATATAAAAATTTTGTATGGAGAAAGAATATCAATTTTACCGTACTATGACATATTACTCTAAACTATATAAAAAATTATACATAAATATAATTTTTTTTAAATGCTCCTTTTCAATCCGCCTTTGCGTTCAGCATTCCATTATTTGATTCAGTATATGTTATTACAGTGTTTGATTTAGTATATATTGCAACGACTATCATAATTCAAAAAAAGCAATCACAGCTTTTATTTATATAAAGAAAATTATTTTCAAAATAAGTTATTCCCGTCAAACGGGATTCCATTTAATAAATTATTTTCAAAATAAGTTATAAAGAAAACAGGATTCCATTTAATAAATTAAATTAGATTTTTTTTTTCCCTGAGCGTTGCTTGTTAGCGAGAAAAAAAGATGGAAATGAAAACCAATAACATTTAACATCTTATGTGAACTTATTGACCTCAATAATTTGTCTACATCGAGATATTAATACAATACAAATAAATTTATGCACATATAAAAAATATAATTAGAAACTATTTAATATAATTCGCTATTTTTCTGATCATAATGAGGTATAAATTGATTAGAAACATGAACAGATGTACAAAAACTCAATGTAAATGCATTTGACTTGATTTTTTTGCACAACATTTTCGGTACATGCTTGATTTAGTATAGATAAATTTATGCACACATAAAAGACATAATTTTTTTTTTTCAAAGTAGTGAATTCAAAATTCACCGATTTCATTAGAAATCAAGAGGGCTAAATTTAAGTACCTAAAACTCAACCATAATGTCAGTTACAAACATATACCACCAAAATATCAACAAATACACCTAAACAGCTTAACCCAACAATAAAAGAAACCTGCAACAACAAAATAGAACTGTTCTAAACAAAAAACCTGCACAAAACAAACAAAAGCCCAATTTTTTTTAAATATACCATTTTCTGAAAAAATAAACAAAAACACCACAAAATTTGGGATTTTCTAATTCTACCGAGGCCGCAGAACACCCGTGCCGCCATGCGGCCCCATTTAATGGGGTCCACAATATGCCGTTGCGGCTCTAGCCAGAGGACCGCACAATGCCCCTGCGACCCCAGGGTCCGCACTATTGCCAAGCGGCCCCCCCTTTTTTAATCTGAAATCTGTTATTTGTGTTTTGGTTTTTGTTTTTAAAATTGTTTTATTTGTTTAGGTTTTAGTTTTTAAAATTGTTTTATTTGTTTTGGGTTTTGTTTTAAATGTTGTTTATTTGTAAAATATGTTTCGCTTGTAGGATCAAATATTTTGAAAATGTCGTTCGTTTGAAATATTGTTTGTGTATGAAGAGATAATGATATAATAAACAAACTAAATAAATAACAAAAAAACAAATAAAATAAATAACAAAGCAACAAAATAAATAAGTGACAGATAAATCCCAGTATCTGACAAAACATCTAACAAAGTACAAATCAAAGCCTACGGGTCACGACTAAATACCGTCCTTGCCTTTTTTATAAATATGACTAATTTAGAACTTACCCCAGTGGTAGCCTCTAGAATCTGGTGCTCCTCGTTCAGGTTGTTGGGATTTCACGTGTATGCCTATATGGTGAGAATTTAAAATTTTCCTATCACCACTTGGCTCAATACACAAAAAATCTTATTTATACAACAAAAGCAAACAAGATTTTCTTCATTAAACTAATGTGTACTAAAATAAATTAATCTCATCTAATTTATTGCTAAAGATGATGTATACCTTTACCAAAAAAGATTGTCATCTTGATGGAGAGAAGCCGGTTTCCCTTCTAGTTCTCGTATTTTTCTTGGAAGCGCCTCTTGGTTCACCTTGAACCTAAACAACGAACTACCACACCTCTTAGATAGATGGATGTGAAGTTCAAGACTTAGATCCAACCACATCTTGATCTTCAAATCAATAAACAATTTAGGTTCTTGGTGGCTAAACCTAATCAAGAAGAGATGAAAGAAGATTTCGGCCTAGGGTTCAAGAACCACCTTGATTTTGGCCTAGATCTAAAATTGGCTGCTGCTGTCCAAATTTCGGCCAAGGAAGGAGGCAGACAAATTCAATTAATTTTCCTTAATTACATCCCTTTAAATAGGCAAGGGGTTAGGGCTACTATTTGTGTAAAGTTTAAACTATTTACACAAATGGCACTAGCCTTATTTAGCCATTTTATCATCTTTAATATAATTTTGTGATTGGTTTAATAAATTAATTTATGAATAAATAATATAAATAATATTATTATATTATGCAATATTCTTATTATTCTTATAAAGCATTTAAACATTATACCAAATAATATTTGCATAACTTCACAAATTTATTTATGGTCTAAGCATGTCATATTATGACATTTTATTTTATCATTTCATTTCATGTATTTTATCTTATACATCATTATGAAATATAAAATACTTGTTGTTTCTCTTCAGTTGGTGTGACCGTATAGATGATTTATGTCATCTTGGCAATAATATAAAACTTTATATTATTGAATATAAGAGGTTCTATCATTACATTATAGTTATTCAAACGACATAATAATCATTTACTCAATCCACTAATTTCGTGTTTATCCTTGTCACATGATATTATGAATAATATGCAAAATAGGATCGTGTCATTCTTGCATTATATTATTTTTCTTGATTTCTCAAGTGAATTATAATTATAACTACATCAGTTATATTGTATGCGATATAATTCCACTTTACCAAGGGGCCCAGTAATATCATAACTCATTTAGGGACAATGATAATATTAACATATAGATTTTTCCCGCATAAGTTGTACACAACGAACTACTATTTTATTCCTATCAGAAGATAGTATTTAAATAGCAATCACATTATATACTTCTCATGTGAAAAACCTACACATCTCATATCTTAGATTCTAAAGACACAATGGAAACATTAATGATACAAAACACAATGTATATAATGTTCCATTCATTTAGGTCATGTTCAATATATAAAATACACATTTTTATATATTCACGTTATTAAATAATAATCTTTTATCAACATTTATAGAACTTCAATGTACTTTAATCGACATGACAATCTTTCTCGGTAATTAATGTTCCTCCTTAATTACCATGATTGTGAACATATTTAGTGATTAAATGTTTCTCATCTTAGGAGTTCTATGGTTCAAGACCAAAAACATAAATTATGACCAATTATCATCGGTATGTCTAGAAATGACCTTCTCTGTAATCATAAATGTTAGATAAACATATACTTGCATTAAATATAAATTAATAATAAAAGTATAAATTAGTAACAAAAAATATTTTATCGATAACAGGTAAGCCCCCACAGACAGCTGACATCTTCCAATGTCACTGTGCACTCTCCAACCGGAAGATGAAAAGTATTCGTCTCGAGCCTCCACCTCTCAACGAGAACAGTGATCAACCTTTTATCAATATGACAATGAGTAACATTGTTCACAGTGGCGAAGCCACATTCACGCAGGGGTAGGCACTTGCCTACCCCTGGAATTTTTTTTTTTTTCGGACCAGGAAATTTTGGGCCTGAACGGGAAATTTTGGGCTTTTGCCTACCCCTGTTTTGAACTTTGCCTATCCCTGGCCCGGCCCTTTGCTACGCGGAGCTTAAACGCGAAGAAGAAACGCGGCCCTGCGAAGCAGAAACGCGAAGAAGAATTAACGCGGCCCTGCGCTACGCGAAGCAGAAACGCGAAGAAGAAACGCGTCTGCGCGAAGAAGAAACGCGAAGCTTCGCCACTGGAAGCAGAAACCCGTCTGCGCCGCTGCGCGAAGAAGAAAAGGCGCCTTGCCGCCTTGCCGCCTTGCATACCCCTGCTCCGCTTCGCCACTGATTTCAGGTTTCATTCAATATCTTCCCTTTTAATTCAATTTCTTCGCCACTGTTTGGTACCGATTCAGTACAGCAGTACTGGTACCGAACTACCGCCTTGAATTGAGAGTATAGTTGATTCAGTACAGCAGTACAGCAAAGGGCCGGGCCAGGGATTGTTTGGTACCGATTCAGTACAGCAGTACTGATTCAGTACAGCAGTACTGATTCAGTACAGCAGTACAGCAGTACTGGTACCGAGCTACAGCAGTACTGGTACCGAACTACTGTTTGGTACCGATTCAATTGAGAGTATAGTTGATCTGTTAAATTTAGGCAATAAAGTTAGGCAAAGAAGTTAAGCTCTAAGTTTGATTGAATTGCAATAAAGTTAGGCAATAAAGTTAGGGTCTGATCTTTGCAATAAAGTTAGGCTCCAATAATTGAGTAAATTTAGCTTCAATAATTGGGTTAGGGTCTGATCTTGTTGATTGAATTGTTTGAATTGTCTAATTTTTTTTTAAAATTTGTTAATAGAGAATGAATAGATACTACAAGACAGAACCTAAATTTCCAATAGATTCATCTTCACAAGAATCACAACAAATAGGGTCTAGCTTAGGCCCTAATCATTCTTCTTCCTCACAAGGATCACAGCAAATAGGATCTAGCTTAGGCCCTATTCGTTCTTCATCTTCACAAGAACCTCCTTATGATCCCGCTTCAAGGCCACCTATATCTCAATATCCACCAAATGAGAAGGATAATATACGTAGATATTATCTTGGCAAAGGGCCATGTCAACCAAACAATCACGATTTTCCCCAAAGAAACATAAGTGGTACTTTAAGAAGGTTTAACAACTCTTGGTTTGGTCAATACCCCAATTGGTTGGAGTATAGCATTGCTAAAGATGCGGCATTCTGTCTTTGTTGCTATCTATTTAGACCAGAAAATCTTGGATCAGGTGGAGGAACGAAGTTTGTAGGAGAGGGCTATCGAAATTGGAAATGTAAGAAAGGGTTTGATGAACATGTCGGTGATGTAAATAGTGAGCACAATCAGGCTCAAATGAAGTGTATGGATTTGATGAGTGAAAGACGGAGCATCCAAACTCTCATTCAGAGACAAAGTGTTAGTGAAGGGATGGATTATCGAGTGCAGTTAAAAACCTCTATAGGTGTTGTTCGATTTCTCGCAAAACAAGGTTTGGCATTCCGCGGACATGATGAGACTGAAAGCTCTAACCGTAAAGGTAACTATCTTCATCTTTTGAGGTATACAGGAGATCTAAACCCACAAATTGATAAGGTGATTCTGGAAAAAGCTCCCAAAAACCAAAAGTTGACATCAGCCGATACCCAAAAGGAGATAGTCAATTCTGCCGCAGAGGAGACGATATTGGAGATACTTGCAGAGCTGGGTAATGAATTGTTTTCTGTCTTGATAGATGAGTCGAGAGATGTTTCAGTCAAAGAGCAAATGGCAATTATGATTCGGTTTGTAAACAAAAAAGGTTTCGTTGTTGAACGATTTCTTGGTATCGTTCATGTTCCCGATACTAGAGCATTGTCTTTAAAGGAGGCACTAGAGGGGTTATTTGTTAAGCATGGTCTGTGTTTGTCTAGATTGCGTGGTCAACGTTACGATGGAGCTAGTAATATGAGCGGGGAGTTCAATGGTCTCAAAACATTGATCATGAAGGAGAACGGGTCCGCTTACTACGTGCATTGTTGGGCTCATCAACTTCAACTAACTCTCGTTCATGTTGTCAAGAATCATCACAAGATTGGCTTGTTTTTTCAAATGATTTCTCAGGTTGGCTCATCAACTTCAACTAACTCTCGTTTATGCCAACAGTCAAATTCAACTTTAACAGTTTAACTAAGTCTCCTTTTATATTTCTCAGGTTGTCAATGTTGCGAGTGCATCTTGTAAAAGGCGTGATCAATTACGTGAGAAGCAACGAATTGAAATTGTGGAAGGTATTTCAAATGAGGAGATTCAAACCGGAAGTGGTTTGAACCAAGAAATGGGTCTTGCACGCCCATGTAATACTCGATGGAGTTCTCATTTCAAGACCTTAAATGGTGTGATTGCACTATTTTCAGCCACGATAGGTGTACTTGAGGAAATAGAAAAGGAGGCGGCGATTCTAGAACAACGAATTGAGGCGACTGGTATTTTATTTCATATCCAATCTTTTGATTTTGTTTTCAATTGTCATCTCATGAGAACTTCATTACTCATCACGCATGATCTATCGCAAGCCTTGCAACGAAAAGAGCAAGATATGGTGAATGCTATGCGCTTGGTGAATTTTGCTAAAGAACGCTTGCAAAATATGCGGGATAGTGGTTGGGAATCATTATTCAAAGAAGTGTGTCTATTTTGTGTGAAACATGATATAGACATTCCAAATATGGAGGATAGGTATGCTGGTAAGCCAAAGAGACAAGCAACAAACACAACTAATTTGCATTATTACCGTGTTGAACTGTTTTACACGGTTATTGATATGCAATTGCAGGAGCTTAATGACAGATTCACAGAAACTAGTACCGAGCTACTTATTTGTATGTCATGCTTAGACCCGAGTAACTCTTTTTCATCATTTAATAAAGATAGGTTGGTTCAATTAGCTCGATTCTATCCCTCTGATTTCAACCAATATGAACTTGCTGTCCTAGATGGTCAATTGGAGAATTATCGCATGGATATGCGAAGTGATGATGATTTTTTAGAGTTAAAGGGCATAGTTGAACTTTCTCAAAAAATGGTGGAAAAGAGGAAGCACATAATTTATCCGTTAGTTTACAAATTAGTGAAATTAGCATTGATATTGCCGGTGGCTACGGCTAGTGTTGAAAGGGTATTTTCGGCGATGAATTATGTGAAAAACCGAGTAAGGAATTCAATGGGAGATCAATTCTTGAATGATTGTTTGGTCACTTATATTGAGAATGAGTTGTTTGATAAGGTAGATGATGAACGAATTATGCAACGATTTCAAAATATGAAGAACCGTAGAACAATGCTTCCTCCATTGACTTGATTTTGTAGTATTAATATATTTCTTGTTTTTTGATATGTAAAAGAATATTTGTTATAAACTTTTGACTTAGTTGAAACCTTTGATGTTCAATTATATTATTTTGACTTCTTGTTTATTTTAATTGATGAACCCGAACCGTTATTTTTTTCGAACCCGAATCCAATTTTTGCCTACCCCTGGCTCAAATCCTAGCTTCGCCACTGATTGTTCATCTGGTACAAGCCTAAATTCACCAAACCTTGTTTCATCTGAAGTTGGTAATGAACACCCATTTGGCGAGGACCAAGACGCAGTGCATAATCAGGCTGGAACGATAATTGCCATGAAAAAAAAATTAACCACAAAATTTAAATCCAAACTGAGATTAAACAAATACTTGCATATTCGCCAAGTATAATTTGTGTTGTTCTTGAGGCAATTGCAGTAAGAGCTGTAAGGGTTGTTCATCATCCATTTTGCACTACAATATAAATAAAATTACAATGTAAAAAAACTACATACAAAAAAAATATTAACATGCAAACCCAATTAAATATTGACATGCAAACAATAAATATAATTTTGACATGCAAAAAGCAAAATTACTCTACACTTAATTATTTATACTTCAACCAGCCCCTGATTAGTAAATCGGTACAGTGGCGTTAGCAGCTGGTAAGATATATAGTTGGGTACCAGTGTACCAGTATCCATTCCCAGTTTATATATTTTACTTTTTTTTTTTTTTTTTTTGGAGATGTCAGGAAGGAAGAACTGGGATGTAATTCGAACTTAATTTCTATTTAAAGTTTTTTTGGCAGTTACTGCCATAATTAAAAAAAATTTTTTATAATTAGTTAATTGTACTACATGCAAATGCTAATTTACTCTACATACAAAATAAAACAATTCACAATTAGTTAAATTGCACTAAAAAAGTCTAATTACACTTAAAAAAACTAAATTATTCTACAATTATTAAAATAAATTTAACTTGCTAAATTACTCTACATGCAAACTAAACCATTCTATTACACTACAAAAATCCTAAATTACACTAAAAAAAACTAAATTATTCTACAATTTATTTATACAACATGCAAAAAGCTAAATTGCTCTACATGCAAACTAAGCCATTTTACAATTACTAAAATTACACTAAAAAAATAAATTATTTTACAATTTATTTATACTACGTGCAAAAAGCTAAATTGCTCTACATGCAAACTAAGCCATTTTACAATTACTAAAATTACACTAAAAAAATAAATTATTTTACAATTTATTTATACTACGTGCAAACTAAATAATTCTACAATTACTAAAATTACACTACAAAAAGTCATTTTGCACTACAAAAACTAAATTACTCTACAATTACTTATTTATACTACAAAAAAATTATATAATTCGGATTGTTTATCAAAAAAAAAAAACTTAACCACATACCTAACGAAAATTGTAGATCTGAAGTTTTTCTTGTTGTCCTTCCAAAAATATACAAATATATGTGATTAGAATAAAAATAATTGAATTTTGAGAGTTGAAAAAAAAAAGAGAGTTGGTTCGGGTGGAAAAAAAAGAGGAGGAAGAAAGGAGAAAGGAGAAAGAAGAGAAGGGAGAAGAGGCTGTCTCGGGTAAAAATAAAGTTTAGTGGGACTGAAATATCATTTCAGTCCGGAGAGATTTTTGGATTTTTTGTGGCACCTGGGCTGAAAATCTGTGAAACCACCACGTTCCAAATTGTCATTTCAGTCCGGAAAAAAAAAGTTCAGACTGAAATGACATTTCGGTTCTTATGGTTTTTGTAAAAAAAAAACTAATCGAGAAACGGGAGGTAGCACAGTTGGCTAGGAGAAAAGTTCTAGAATTGTTGGTTACCCAAAGGTCGAGAGTTCGATTCTCCTTTACGACTTTGCAGCTTCTGCGAAGATGTAAAAAAAAAAACTAATCATGTTGGTTTCAATTTTTTTTTTAATTATGGTTTATAAAAAAAATTCTTTGCGGAAGCCTTTTCATATTTATTCTACAATCTACTCGTCTGTGGAATCCTCTGATTCGCTCTTGACAAAAATATCTAATAAAAAAAAGCAAAGAAAATATGTGGAGCTTTTATTTTGATGTTTGATCTATGAAGACAGTTTACCACAAACTTTGGCGCAGTAAAAGACTTATGAACAAAGACAAAAATTTTGAATTTAAATCAAGAACGTCCAATTTTTTTTTAATACAAATAATAGAGAGACTCCATACATTTGATCTAGGATGGAATTAATTCGAATTTTGATGAACAGTTTGAATTTAAATTCTAATATTACTAAAATGTTGACTGGTCTATTTATTATCATAATAACTTGACACATAAATAAAGATTTTTTTTATAAACCATAATTAAAATTTTGTTTTTTACGAAATCAACATGATTACTTTTTTTTTACAAAAATCATAAGAATCGAAATGTCATTTCGGTCCGAAATTTTTTTTTATTCCGGACCGAAATAGTATTTCGGTTCGGTCCCCTTTTTGAATTTTCTGTGGTACTGGTTTCACAAGTTTTCATATGAGCCGCCGCAGAAAATTAAAAAAAGAGATCCGACCGAAATGGTATTTCGGTTCTTATGGTTTTTGTAAAAAAATAAAAATAATCATGTTGGTTTTGTAAAAATATTTTTTTTATTATGGTTTATAAAAAAAATTCCATAAATAAAACAATTAATGTCTTCTCATTTTATACAACCTCAGTATAAAATCTCTGGCTTCATCGCCAAGTTCCCCACGTCCGAGGCCTTATCCAATTATCCTCGGAATTAATTGTTTACTCCAGGTTCACGGTATCCACAATTTCCATTCATATACTGACAAACTTCCTATTCAATAGAGGCCCATAAACCACGTCTACACACAGTAATCACGCAGTTTCACTGGCATTGGGGGACCCACTACAAACAGCAAACTTGGCGTTTGCTTTCTAAAGCAGCTCCACGTGGCCGACTAATAATTGGTTACCGTTTATTCTCCACGTCTGTCGAACCTTCCAAATTCCAATTCATTAACTATAATAAAATTTGCTACAATTACCTGAGCTTATCCGGTATAAATTATATATAATTAGTTTTTACATATGTAACACAATTGACTACATATAGCAAGACTCACCAAACCAAAATAAGTAAAACAAATGAATAAATACCAAGCGGCGTCGGTTCGCTTCCAGCTTTCTTTCTCCAATTCAACTTAATTGCAAGACGGCGCTGAATGCATGTCTCCGGTGTATTGCTCCACTTATATTTAAAGAATTTCCAGAATTTCAAGAATCTTTTCCCTCTCAAATCAAACCCTAGTTAATTACGCACACCCATTCCGCCATCGCCATGTCCGATCTCAGCACTCCCAATCGCCTCTACCAAGCGACACCATATGCATGTCCGATGGCGATGCCTCTGTACGATTGCAACTCGGAGTATTCAGTGCAGCGGATACCCTGCACCGAATTTCAGAATTCTGTGGCTATGATGCACTATTATGCTGGGTTGATGAGGAGTTTCGAGCCGAAGCCCCTGAAGGAGGTCAATTCCCGTACCGGCACGGCTGGCGGGCACTCACGTGACTATTTCATGATGTATCAGTTCAAGGTACAGCGGTGTACCACCAGTCGGGGCCATCATGACTGGACCGGCTGCGACTATTTGCACCCGGGCGAGAAGGCGAGGCGGCGAGACCCACGGACGTACTCGTACACTGGCAAACCGTGCGCGGATTTTAGAAAACGGGGTCAATGTGAGAACGGGGACAGGTGTCAGTTTGCGCATGGCGTTTTCGAGACGTGGCTCCATCCTGACAAGTACAAGACACAGATGTGCCGGGATCAGGGGAATTGTCAAAGGAAGGTTTGTTTTTTTGCACACTCGGAAATGGAATTGAGAGATGGCGATGGTGTAAAGGAGGAGAAGAGCGATGCCATATCGCCTAAGTCGGTTTTAAGCATGAATCAGTCGCTGCCTCAGTTTCAAACCGATAATAATTATACAAAAGCTTTTGAGAGGTGGAGGGAGAGTAAAGAAATTGGTGTTCAAAATATTGCAAATGGTGCCTTAGGTCAAGATTCAAATTGCAATTTCAATGATTTAAATGAAACATTTGAGGAGCTAAATGTGGATTGGGTTGACGAACTTTTGAATTGAAGAGAATATTTAGGTTTAATGTTAGACATTGTGGTGCAATGTACAGGAACAGGAGTAACCATTGTAGGTTGCATAGAACCTTCATATTTTTTGGTTCATGTAAATTATCTAAATAAATTTCATCAACTGATTTGATTAGTACCTTAATTTAGTTATCTTGAAGGTTTGTGTTTTATCCTTGAACAATGTATCATTTTGTGAAATCTATTATTCATTTGAACTCTTTATTTAATTTCACAATTAATGTTTTGTTCCATTATCTCTCAGAACTAGTACAAAGCAATAGTACCATCCTGTTCTTGTTTGTATTTTATTTTTAGTGTGAAGAAAGGTTTTCAAGTTTCGACAAACAAACCATTTTTAGTTCCTAAATATTTAGGCCTTGGTAAATTATTTGTTTGCTCCTAAATATGCTAAACTGTTGCTCAAATAAGAGATCAACTTGTTTCAAGATTTAATTTACATTTATAAATGATAGAATTAAAATCATTTGCGCCCATATTAATCGGATTTTCTTTATTTGGTTTGTTTATTATCGAAGTGTAGGAGAGTTTTTTTTTTCAAAAAAAGAAGAAGAAAAGATAATAGTTGTTTTCTTATTTAAATATGAACCAAATGGGGAGAAAAATGTTATTAGTGCAAGTGCAAGGTTATTTAAGGCTTGATTACAGCAACCTACGTCACACGTGGCAGGTCTTTCCCAGATTAAGACGCAAAGGATAAAGCTCTTGTCTACTTTTCCTTAATTCCTTCCCCTTCTTTTCTATTCCATGCTAGTTGCTAGTCTCTAGTTACTAAATTCATATTATTGAAAAAACTGTCACAATTGTTTTGCTATCTTAAATGTTTTAAAATACTAGAGCAATTTTTTGTTTTTGTTTTTTTGGGGTCAATGGACAACTCGGGCAGATCTTTAATCGAGAAAACATATAAGAAAGCAGCTTCTTGAAAAACAGTGGGTAATTTTGACGAAAGATTAATTCTACGTACATGGTGACATATCAAAAGAGCAAAAAAAGAAAAGAAAAGAAAAGGACGTGCATGCAAATGCAAATTGCAACTGAATACCTAGAGAAATTAAAAGTGATAATGATATCTCGTCTCCAGCAGAGCGACCATGGTTTTTGGGACAACTCTGTGTGTACGAAAGAGACCCCGCTCCTAGATCCTAGCAAGGATTGGATGCCTTTCAGCCTACTTTACATATGATATGGAATAAAAGGTACCATTTGATTCCGCCACTCTACCTGCTTCAAGACAAAGACAAACCCACAGAAATGATGATTAAAACAGCGTTCAGGTACCTACGGATGGTCTAGTGCTACTATAACGGAAGCAACGTGAACCATCCAATCTTAATCGAATGGTGCATCCCTATCCCCTACTGATTAATAACAAAAAAGAACATACAAACTACACTCAATTACAATATTTCAGACGGAGCCAATCTTAAATGTATAGTCAACACACACAAGTTCAAGGGGGGTTGTACAGAGAAAAAAAAGAAATCAACATATTAATACACAAGAAAGGCGTATCAAGCTTCAACACTCATCAAACTATCATATAACATAAAATCAAGTAATCCAAGGCACTAAGTGGTGGCATCATTTTTTCAATACACTGCAAAACAAAATTAGGAAATAATATCAAAACAAGCAAAATTTTCACCATGGCACAATGAAATATGTAATTGCATTTGAGTATTTGACAGAAAAAAGTAAAAAAAAAAACATTACTTGTAGAGGTAAGCAGCAATGCCCAGAATGACACATAATAAGATGATATCAATGCAAAAATTACGACTTGATCTCAGCTGCACAAGATTAAGAAAAATCAGAGAATAAACGAAACCAAGCAAGACTGTATAATTTAATTGTCAAACTTAAACCATGTGAAAATTACTAAGGTTACCGAATTAACAGTCTCCTTCAGTCTGACATTTGTATTTTTCAAGTCAGAGGTTGCTTTGTCCACCTACAACAATGAACAAAATGTAAATAAATTATGAATAAACCATGTCGCAATATATCAGGTTGCTCCCAAGATAAGTAATGCCGGGGCAGGAAAAGTATACCTTAGTGTCAATCTCATCCATCAGGGGGACTTGTCTATCCAGTTCCTGGTTATTACACAATTTGCGTCCGTGTTAAATTTCTAACAAATGATGATTAAAATAAAATATAGCAATATTGAGTTTACCTCATTCATATCAGAAGCCATATTTTTTAGAGTATCAAGGCCTTCAGAAATAACGTCTAGTCCTTGGTCCTGGAAAAAACAGAAAGATATCGATATTTTAAGGAGCCAATATATACGGATGCTAAAGTCATTTAGAATACATAGCGGTACTTACATTACAAAATGGTACAAACTGGGAAATTGATATCTCTATGGTACTGGGATTGTTCGAGTGTTCTCGAGTATAAAAGGGTATTGAGCCTAGCTGGTATGATATTGGCATTTTAATAATATAATGCTCAGGGTCCTACTCAACCTATCTTGAAATTAAATGTTCGGGTCAATGTTTTCCTCTGACGTACCAGTCCTCTCGACAACACAGCTGGTACGGTACCGCAAGCCAGAAAAGGAAACACTTGCCTGTTTCATCTTGCGCATCTCATACTCTTGCCGGAATTGATTTGACTCGTCAGTTTGCTGAAAGTAGTCACTCTCGAAATTCCCATCTATACACAATTGGTAGTATACAAAAAATGTTTACTTTCATGCTGAAAAACTTAAAAAAGTGAATGCTCCCTAAATCATAAATTCTAGCTGACCGCAAACACTGTCAGAGATTATTTAATGTAATAATGCTATAATGAACACCCAACAATAGTAGCAACATTTAAATTACATTTATCAGACACGGGAACCTGGTTTTGGTGGCAGGGGAATCAGAGGCTTCTGGAATATTACTGTTGCTAATTACCGAGTATACATGACTCACTGTAAATGAGTGAGAACATTAATTTTGTACTGTAAAACAAATATTTTACTTTTAAAACAGCTCAAACATAATGCTCCTAAGAAGCAAGATGATATTCACATCTATATTGAATATGGGGAAATTACAATAAACTGTATGCACAAATAAATAGCTCATTATGAAGCTTAACATATTTTTTTTTATAAGAAAGATGAAGGTCTAGCCTACCAACTTCCATTTTAATGTCCATAAAGGTCTAGCTTACCAACTTCTGGGTTTCGAACCCACGACCTCCCACGCGGAGGGTGTTCCCTTTTGCCACTAGACCAAAGGCTGGTTCTTATGAATCTTAACATATTGTTCGGACATGTTTACGAGCATACCTGAGTTTCATATACCTATTATCCTACCTGTCTCATTTTGACAATAAAAATTGACAAATGAAGAAGAAAAAGAAACAACAAAGATAGTTCAAAGAGTCTACATGAAAAGTGTACGAACCTGAGTCAAACTTAACCTCATTGGTCGGGCGGGAACCAGAACCAAACCAGCCTCCCGACTGTTTTGGTTGGGCTGTTCCGTCTGGTATCGACCGGATCCTCTCTGGCAGTGCTGCAACAAGGTCATTTCTTGTTGTCAGATCTTCTTTTGTCAGGCCTTTAACCTATAACAAATCCAATGAATATGAAGCATTAGCTAAATGAAAATGACATGCAAAGTACCTAGTTAACAAGGCAATAATGGTTTTCATTTGTACCGGAAGACTTAAAACATTGGGGTTAAAGGTCAAATAACTAGGATGTAATCCATAAATTTTTAATAAGAATAGTGAACTTTTTAGTTAGTCTGAAAGAACCAGCTTTACAGTACTGCAGATATATCTACAAAAGAACATTATATCACAGAAAATTAGCAAAATGTCTGTTCATATTATACAAATATGCTCTCTAAAAGAAATAATCTTCAGTTAAATTTGCAAGATTTGCATAAATTAGTCAATTTTGGCCTAATTTACTGGAAGCACTCACTGATCAAACTTTAGCAGATTGGTTAATAGGAAGAAACAGCAATTTCTTCAAGTGGTGAAGCAGCAAAAAATGCCAATATTCCTTGGGGGTTATATATATGAGTTAAACCAAGGCAGAAGAGAACTGATGATCAGAGTTTTTGTCAGGAGGTTCATCTTCATGTTGAAATAAAATAGAAAAAAGGAAACAAAACTAAGCACTCTAATCTCACTTGAGGAGAAAAACCTCACTCCATCTCGATCTCAGAATAATGCACAGCAGCTGAATAAAAAAATTAAATAGATCTAAAAAAAAATAGCAATCCGTACCTTTTTAAGTGCCAACCGCTGAATCTTAGGCACCTCATCCATGAGCCGCGCCTTGATGCGCCGGATCTCTGCATTTAATGCGACAGTAGTGGCTCTATTCTTCTCGTTAGCCGCCAATTCCGATTTCTACACCCGGAAAAAGTCATCCCGTAAAAAAAATTCAATCAACATGCACAAAATCAAACCCTTTAACAGATCTGACGACATAATTCAAAACCTACCTCGAGAGCGGTCTCAATGTCGGCCTCGACGGAGCCGAAGAGGCGCGCGAATTGGTCGTCACCGGAGACATTGTTGGCGTTGAGCTTCTCCACGTCATACTTGTCATACTTCTTGCATATCGCGTCGACACGTGTCAGTATGTCGATCACACTCATGGTTTCTCCTTCCCTTTTTTCTTCCCTTTGTTTTTCTCGTGGGATCTCGGTGAACCGCCGGGCTCCGATCGGTTGATAGAGACGAGAGAGAGAGAGAAGGAGAGGAGACTTGAGACTTGAGAGAGAGACAGCCTGTTAGTTTGATTTTACAGGCTGGATTAGGTAAAATTGGGCTGGGCTGAAATTTGAGAGTAAAATTTAATTCTTATAAAAAGAGTAGATGTGATTTGTTTTGGGCCTTCGCAAATGCAATTCGATACAAGCGGGTGGGCTGGGCTCTCTATGTGGGTTTTGTCTTTTTGTTTTTAATCTAGTTGGGGCTCTCCGTGTGGAATTCAAAATTGGAGATGAATTGAGAGTAGGGGTGTCAAAAAATATCGTAGCTCGTGGTTCGCTCGTGACTCGCACCTGACTCGCTCGCTAGCAGCTCGCTCGTTACTGGACTGAGCTGTTAACGAGCCAGCTCGTCACTAGTTCGGTCCAGAACGAGCTAGCTCGGCTAGGCATTAATTTGTAAATTTGTATGAATTTGTGTACATTTTATACTGTCCAGCTCAGCCTGGCTCGGTCCAGCTCGGCTTGATTCGGTTCAGCTCGATTAAAACAAGATCCAACCAGACCCAGCGAGTCAACTCGGTCTGTCTCGTCACGAGTTCCAGCTCGCTCGGTAAAAGCTCGGTTCAGAATTAACAAGCTGAGCTAGGGCCCAGCTCGGCCCGAGCCAGTTTGTTTACAGCCCTAATTGAGAGCATCATCAACCTGAATTTGACACCAAATGGGAAAGGAAACTTAAAACTATCATTTGGTGTCAATGCTTGGTGTTTTGCTAGCATTCTTTTGCTAGCATTCTTTTTCTAGCATTCCTTATTTCTTAAAGACAACCAAATCTAACAAAGTTCAAAGGAAAGAAAAAGTAGAAGAAAAGAGGGTTTCAAAATAATCGTCTTGTTGGTGCTTGTTTCATTATTTGTTCCATTAATAGTCAATACTTTTGATATATAACCCTTTTGAGGTGCAGCATCTGGAAGTTATTTATTGTACGAAAGCTATAGAAAGCATCAAATATAGAAATTAATAGCGAACCTCATGACTATTTCTATCCATGTCATTTCAGACTTCAGAGCAAGGGCACTTTAGTCTTTAATCCTTGTCTAAAGGACCAATTCAAGAAATGAAAAAAAAAAAAAAAGAATACTGGTTTTAGCCCAAAGGAGCTAAACAAATCGAATCGACCAGTCAATATATTTCTTGCATCTCTCTTTTTTCAACTGTCACTATCTCTCTGCAGTATTCGACATGACTTGATTTTGATGTTAGAATTGACCAAGCTTGGATTAAATGGCTTCCAGTTCCAGCCATTTCTAATTTTACCTCACTGTCTACGTCAAATACACCGACATTTTTATTTATATCCAAAGTTAATTACAAATTAATAAAATTGCCCAGAAGCACTAACTTTTATTAAAAATACTCAAACCGGCCATTAAATGGCCGGTTCCTGATTTAATTTTTTTTTTTTAGAGACAAATAACTAAAATGCTGAAATATAACACTAAAAAATTAATTTTTTTTTTAATATTTGTCAAATTATTTTTTGATAGCATATTTATACTAAAATACGCTAAATTACTTGAAGTTATGTTAATTTATGCTGATTTACACTAAATTACTTGAAATTATGTTAATTTTTTTTTTAAGAGACAAATAGCTAAAATGCTGAAATATAACACTAAAAAATCAAAATTTTTTAAAATATTTGTCAAATTACTTTTTTGATAGCATATTTATACTAAAATACGCTAAATTACTTGAAGTTATGTTAATTTATGCTGATTTACACTAAATTATTTCAAATTATATTAATTTTTTTAAGAGACAAATAGCTAAAATGCTGAAATATAACACTAAAAAGTCGAATTGTTTTTTTAATATTTGTTAGATTACTTTTTTGATATATAATTACCATATTTATACTAAAATACGCTAAATTACTTGAAATTATGTTAATTTATGCTGA
This sequence comes from Carex kokanica, assembly GCA_025461125.1. Classification (NCBI taxonomy): domain Eukaryota; kingdom Viridiplantae; phylum Streptophyta; class Magnoliopsida; order Poales; family Cyperaceae; genus Carex; species Carex kokanica. The sequence goes on from JAJGRX010000244.1 coordinate 129,697, forward strand.
ATTACACTAAATTACGCTAAATTACAATAATTATGTAGAATTATGCTAGAATACGGTAAATTATGGTAAATTACGTATGAGCCGATATCTTCACTGAGAAGGCGAAAAACGACGATGAAACTTCAAACGGCCATAAAACGGCGCTCGAGTGTCCGATTTTAGCAAAAGACTACTTTTCGGAAAGCTTGTGAAAATACGCATGCATCAGTATTTGTGATGTTGGATTTCAAAATTCAGAATCGCCAAAAAACAAAGAGAAGAGCCTCAAAATTTTAGTTAAAGTTTCCGATTAAGATTTTAATTTCTATTGTTCAATCTACGTAGCTCAGTAAATTAGTTATATAATGAACTTGTAGAATTCTAATTTCTATTATTTTTGAAATTTTTATACTATTTTTTATAATTGATGAAAGATGGCACAAAATCGGCCCTATTCATACGCAATTAGCGTAATTTACTGTATTATAGCATAATTCTACATAATTATTGTAATTTAGCGTAATTTAGTACAATTCAGCATAAATTAACATAATTTCAAGTAATTTAGTGTATTTTAATATGCTAATTATATATCAAAAAAGTAATCTAACAAATATTTTAAAAAAACAATTCGATTTTTTAGTGTTATATTTCAGCATTTTAGCTATTTGTCTCTTAAAAAAAATTAACATAATTTCAAGTAATTTAGTGTAAATCAGCATAAATTAATATAACTTCAAGTAATTTTGCGTATTTTAGTATAAATATGCTATCAAAAAAGTAATTTGAAAATATTTAAAAAAAAATTCGATTTTTTAGTGTTATATTTCAGTATTGAGCTATTTGTCTCTTAAAAATAATAATAATAAATAAATCAGAGACCCTTCATTTAATGGCCAATTTAAATATTTTTAATAAAAGTTAGCACTCGTGGACAATTTTATTAATTTGTAATTAACTTTAGATATAATAAAAATGTCGGCAAATGCAACACTTCAACCAAAAGGTCAAAAGTTCAAATACAACACTTGAACCAAAAGGTCAAAAGAAAATTAGATATATGCTATGGCCTATGGCTAATCCTGTAAATAGATGCCACGCGGGACCACTTGCTTCGTTCAAATTACGTAAATTCAAAACGATGATTGATCCATTGCCAAAATATCCAAGATCCATTGTCAAAAGGGATCCAAATATGCTGCTATCATTCTGTATGAACAGTAACTCTGTTATTTCTGTTTTTTCGAAATCAACAGTTTAACTGTTTTGAGACGCGTGCACAGAACAATTATTGAAAAAAGTTACTTCGGAATTCGTTCTTGAAAAAAGTTAAACGGTTAGATTCGGAAAAGCATAAATAGCAGGTTACTGTTCATGCACGAGAATAGTAGCATATTTGGATCCCGTCAAAAGTTGTTCCATCCCAGTAAAAATCTGTGTATTCTCCATAATTGTTATTAGTGAAAATTAATGTTGTAAATTCTATACTGTTTTGGTCATGTGAACTCACATCTGACCACGAGAATATAAAAAACTCATGATGTAACTGAATACGTCACAGTATGACACGGCACGACACAACACATGTGTTGGTCACGTTTTGTGACTCGTGTGTCTCGTAACGTGTCTATTTGCATGACATAATCATTCTTTAGAAACTTAACACGTCACGTCACGTGAAAGATCTAGTTATAGTACGTGGTCACGCAAATTGGAATTCATATCCTCTGCATTAACTCAAAAGAGAATATTTTGAGTTAATGAATCTCGACTGTCTGATATGTTTCAAGATTCGTGCGAACTAGATCTGCACTAATATTAAAGGGCCCCCCTATGTTATAGACACTAGCCGGATTGACTCCGTTTAAAATCAGACGGTTAAAATTCATTAACTCAAAAGATTTCCTCTTGAGTTAATGCAAAGGATACGGATCCCGCAAATTGACCGTTAATATTGATAGAATGATGAATCTTGAATAAACTAACTTAAATTATAAAAAATAGTTAAATATAACCAAATTTAACCAACATGTGACCAACACAACACGTGTTGTATGGTTTATTTGGTTGACCAATAGGCATATTTGTATCTCCACCGTAACATGTGACCAACACGTGTAGTTTTGTTAAGTCGAACATTTCCAATTATGATGTGACTTTTTTTACATTTCAGATACAAACCGTTTTATTATAATTTGAGCCAAATTGAAGGTGGAATATACAGGATGCCTTTAATATTTGTGCTGATTATAATCGAACGGTCAGATCTAAATAGAATATATAGTCTGTTCCTGTTAGGCGTTAGCTTAGGTGATATGAATTGGGTCAAAATTGAATTAACAGAAGATAGGTGGTCCCCGCTGAACTGCCCCCCGGTCAGAGGCTAGTTTGGTCAAAAATGGGTCCCGCCATTCCGCCACGCAAAAGAGGTACTTCTTCGATTCTCTGTGGTATCTGCTTGTCTTCCAACGCGGAATTGACCATTTTAACCCATTAATAGTTAGAATTCAGCCCGCTACACATTTGACAATAGAGAGACTGTTGGAGAACTTGATGAATGATTATCAAATTTGTATAGATTAACAATTCTAAGACAAATTCATATTTATATTATTAGATTAAGTATTATTTTTTGACAAATTTAAGTATATGTTATGACTGAAAAATTATTTAACTTTTACGAAATTAATTATTTATTTCTGAGATAATTTATCAAAATTTATATTTTATTATTTTACATTTTATATGACAGTAGTTGTCACAATTTAAAAATTAGTTTTTTTTTTTTTGTCGGAGATACATTTTTTTTATTTCAGGAGCAAAGTCCGAACAATTTTACATTATTGAACTATTTAAGTACTAGTTTGTTTTTCGTCACAGATCCAATCAATTTTTTCATACCAGCAGGTAGAGTGGAAAAAATGCGCCGTGCCGTGATGTGAGTAACACGCTGTGATTTTGATCTCATGCCGTGTTGTACTGTGACGAAGTTAATTTTTCACATGCTGTGTCTGTTGTGACCAAAATGTCAAGGAGTGTTCACGGCACGCGAATAGTCACGTCACGTGAGTCACGCCGTGCTTAAACGTGCCGTGACCATACGTGACTCGCGTGACTATTTTTTAGGTTAGTTTATTCAAGATTCACCATTAAATCAATATCTAATGGTCCTAATTACACGTGACTCGTGTGACTACGTGCCGTGCCGTGCTGTGCCAAAGTTTTAAAAGATGAACACGGCACGCGAATGGTTACGGCACGGGACACGCGAGTCACGGCACATAACTGACACGCGTGCCGTGCCGTTCCGTTCCGTGCCGTAACCGTGCCGTTCCGTGATGGAACCGGCTCCGCGGTGCCATTTTTCCCACTCTACCAGCAGGCAGCAGGCAGGCAGAGCAACTGAACAGAAAAAATGAGTGCATAGCATACTCTGTATATATAGTGTATATAACTACAAGGTATACATGTATACAAAATTACAAAATTACAAAATAGAGGGTTACCGTAATTTAATTACAAGCGTAAAGAAGGTTGTACTGTTACTACTGTACGCTAAATGGTCAAAATAAGGCTGCTTGGACTCCCCTGTTTCTACCTCGAAGAAAAAAAGGCCGAGAAGTCTCGGAGCTTCCTATCCTATAAGAAACGACTATCTTTGTCCACACCTCTTTTGTCTCTTCTCTACCTTTTTCTTCTCCTCCTCTCTTTCTTTCTCTAATTCTCTCCTTTGTTTCTTTCCTCCGTGAGCCTTATACTCTCTCTCTCTCATTTTCTCTGTCTCAGACCTTTTCTTTTGACTGTTCTGTTTTCTAATGGGGAGAGCACCGTGCTGTGACAGAGCCACTGTCAAGAGGGGCCCATGGTCCCCTGATGAAGATGAAGCTCTCAGAGGTTATATACAGAAAAATGGCACTGGTGGAAACTGGATAACTCTGCCTCAAAAAGCTGGTATATATTTCTGATCTGATCTCTTCGTAAAATGTATTTACAGGAGAGACTTAATCTCTGTTAAAATAACCTTAATTATTGTAAGGTCTGAATCGGTGTGGCAAGAGCTGTCGTTTAAGGTGGCTGAATTACCTCAGACCAGATATAAAGCATGGAGGATTTACAGAGGATGATGATACAACTATTATTTCCCTTTACCACCAAATTGGAAGCAAGTAAGCATAAATTTGCATATACTCTCTTCTCTGTACATGTAATGAGCACAATAGATGAAAGGTACCTTTTCACTATTTTCAATTGCTTTCTTTAAATATGGCACCTCAAACAAAAAACTTTATTAAATTTATTAATTGCCCAACATCTTTACAAATGCTTTACAACTCAACATCTTTAATTTATATGGATGGCTTTTAAGTACTAATTTAATGCTAGTCTTACAACTCATCTTAAACATTGTCCCTAAGATATTAATTTAAGATCTTATCAAACAAATTAATTAATGCTTTACAACTCATCTTAATTACTTTATCTAATTAAAATCTATTACATATTAATTAATTTGTAGGTGGTCCGTTATTGCTTCAAAGATGCCTGGCAGAACAGATAATGACATTAAAAATTACTGGAACACCAAGCTAAAGAAAAAATATATGACCCAAAAACTGTCAAACATCACAGCAAGTCATCCGACACAGATGGTCGCACCGCAACCGCCACTGCCACCGCCACCGCCACCGCCACTGGCTTTTTTTGCCGGTATGAATCCGGAAGAACTAGTGAACACAGACTTTGCACTATACCAAGAGGAGCAAATTGCTACGAAATATATGATCAGTGCAACCAAAACAGCTGATAATCTGACGGGTTCTGTATCTGACGAGGTGTCGTCAGCGGCTTCTTCCTCTGTCACAGTAGAAAACTACAACTGCATGAACATGAACTGGTCTAGAAGTGGGTATTGGCAGAGTGATGAATTTTTGTTATTATCTGATCAGCTTGAATTTGATGCTGCTTATGGTGATAATTACCTCTTGAATTTAACTAATATGGCTGACTATTGGGTTAACTTTGAGGTTAAGGCTGAAGGATTCTTCAATAGTTTGGCACCACTGTACTAGCTATCTATATATTTTACTAAAAGTAAATTTCGATTAGTGCAACTTGTTGAATTAGATTGCTAATTTAATTAAGGCATTTTGACTTGGTAATAGTAGATAGATATTTTGAAAATCTATGCATGAAGTCATACCTCGTGCATGCTCTTCGATGTCATAGACTTTATTTAATTGTATTAGGAAACTTCATTCAGATGTTCATGTTAGTGCCAATATTACTGATATATAACAATTTATGTATAATAATGTATTAATTATAAAATCTTATCTTGCTATAACTTCATGTTTATTTTGTGCAAGCCATATCGCTAATAAGGGTATCAAAGAGAAATGTCAAATGTGTTGTGTTGAGTCTAATTTTTAATTACTACTTCTTTTTTATATTTCTTTATTTTGTTTAGTACTTGTATATTCATAAGAGGAGGGATTGGATTACATCTTTTTTTTTTTTTACACATTTTGACACGTACCATTTTCAAAGTCCAAATAGTTGATCCAAACCGTTCAACATGATGGATATATTAAAATGTGCTTGGAGATCAAATTTTACATTTTTGTTAATTTTTTACTATTTATTAAGATGGTTACAAAATCGTTATTTTCATACCATTGAAAAATAGTGATTTTGTAACCATCTTAATAAATAGTAAAAAAAATTCAAAAAAATGTAAAATTTGATCTCCAAGCATATTTTAATATGGTGATCATGTTGAACGGTTCGGATCGACTGTTTGGATTTTGAAATTGCAAAATTGACCTATAAAAAGTAGTGTCAAGATGTGTCAAAAAAAGAGTGTAATTGGACCCCTCCTCTATTTATAATTCTCAAAGTATGTCTGATTATGCTACAAAAGTGTAATGCCAATGTAACATGAACTAGCTAGCTCAGAATTTACAGAAATAATTAATATATTTGTTAAAAATAATAAACTAGAACTATACAAGTCTAAAGTCTAGGAGGGGAAAAAGTCCAATTCACACACAGTATTAATATATATCCTAATTAAGATTGTATTTGAGAGCAAAACACACTTTAAATTGAGAATAATTCAAAATAAAGCGGTGATAATTTTATTCATGAGCAGTTATCTTTCAAACACAGCCTGATATATATATAAATTATGTTTTAATGGTCAGTGTTATAATAATTAAATAAATTGACATGCATCAAGGCAGTTATTGCTTTCCAAGTAATATGCAATTGGACTTGGACAATGGAAAGCACATGATCAAATTATAATTAGGGTTTAAGCCCGGAAACAAACAAACCAAGTAACCAACAAATGAATAAAAAAGAGAGGACACATGATTACATCAGTATCTGGCTAGGTCAGAGATCATGAATCTTGCATGAATAACATTTTATCCTAGTTTGGAATTTTGACCACTTCCACAATATAGGAGTGATTTTTTGAAAGAAAAATATGAGAGATTCTCTACTTGATTTCTAAATTTTGTACGTTTTTTTTTGTAGGATTATGTTCCCAACTAATTGGGCTTTATTAGGCCTGGCCCAGAAAACAGTGCTAGCGAGTGAGACGGTCTGATTTTTACTTAGGGCCTGTCAGCTGCATATTGGGCTGGAGAATGGGTACAGGAAAGCAAAATTTTTGAACTGATTTTTACTGTTCACGTGGGAAAAAAAAATTCACTCTGAGAGCCTGTTCGGCTGCAGCGTTATTTTTACTGTTCACGTGGGAAAAAAAAAATTCACTCAGAGTGAATTTTTTTTTTTCCCACGTGAACAGTAAAAATAAGTTCAAAAATTTTGCTTTCCTGTGCCCATTCCCCAGCCCACACTGCAGCCGAACAGGGTCTGAGTAAATTTTTTTTTCCCACGTGAACAGTAAATGCCGAACAGGCCCTTAAGGTGCAAGTTTTACAACCTCCCTTCTTATAATTACAAGAAAATATTCTTTAACATGCCAAAAAAAAAAAAAATCTTTAACTGCCTTGATAATTTTAACAATTACTCATTAATTGATTTTATATTATCATCATTTTTATATTTTAATTGTGGGACCTACTAAATTTGATATAAATAACAAGTTTTCTCAGTTTTTATTTTCTCCAGCCATGCCGCTCTAATGTTATAGGTCAATTTATTTACTTGTAATAAAGTTACATTTTGGGGATTTAAAAAATAATTACATTTTGTCGGATTTAAAAAAATTCAAGATATAATAAACTTTGAAAATTCGTATAAAATTTGAGCTAAAATTGAAAAAGGTTACATTTTTTGTGCTTTAAGCTTGTTTTCATAACTTTAAGCAGTATGGTACGGTGTTCGTACCAACGTACCAGTATTAATTAAAAATTATTGCCAACACAAAATTTTTTTGAGTAATCTTTTGAATTTTTCAGTTCCATTAATTGAAAAACTCCTATGTTGCTGATATGAGACAAAATAGTCGGGGAAGGATTCAGGATTTTTGTCCGGGGGTAAAAAAAATATCGAATCGGATTTAAATATTTAATCGGGTTTAAATCCATTAACCAATTGAGTACTCAATTAAAAATAATGCTTTAACTTATACTTTCCAATGCTTTAACTTGTAATTTCTGATGTTTTGACTTATAATTCTAATTACCAATCAAAATTCAACAAATTTATTTCAATTTTAACCCTAAATTTAATCATAATTACAAATCAAACGTCCAAAGGAGGACAAAAAAAATTCCGGGGGAACAAAGTCGGTCAGACCGATAAATCTCTACCAAAACTCAAAATCCAGGGGAGGCAAGCAATTGCCCCCCGGATACACTTGGGTTCGTCCTTGAAAATAGTCACTTTTAGATAAAATATAAATTCAAAACAAAAGTTATATTGCAACTTTCCTTCTCCCTGTAAACTACTGGAGCAAGTGAATACACTTGAATTCTCTCCTCCCTTATCATTCTCTTCTCTTCCTTTCCCTTCCCTTCCCGTTCTTCCCTATACAAAGTTCTGGAGCACAATCTTAGATACTTCTCCAAAGAGAAGGGAAACAGAGGAAAGGGGAGCCGTCGCCAGACCACATTTGACCGGGCTCCACCTGCTTTAGAAGAGAAGAATCAGAGAGAGAGTGAAGGGGGGCAAATATTGTGTGGTGGGGAGTGGAGGTGAGGGTCATGTATATTTTTGGCAAAACTATTCACTCTCAAATTGAGTTGTAGAAATTACTGTGCGAAGGAGAGCCGTTGCCATCATCTCCTTTCTTTCCTTCCCGTCCCCTTCTTCTACGCAGCTGCTTCTAGAGCAAAACCTTATAGTATTTATAAAGAAATTGCAAAATTTTGTGTTATACTTTTTTAGATAAATAAATAAGTTTTTCACGTCGAAATAGCAAGTACTATAATTTTTACTGAAATTTTTATTGATAAGAAAATGAAAAAATAAAATATAAAAAATAAGAAATCCTGTGCGGGAATTTTAAAAATGGAAAGGCGGTCATGAGCTATGGCGTCCCTGCGGGACGCCATGACACAACTCCACCCCGTGAAAAAAAAATTATATTTATGGGACGCCATGGCTCTCAAAACTCTGAAAAAAGAAAAAAAAAAAAGGAATCTGGGCCGCCATGGCTCCTCTCAACCCACCAAACGATTTTTTTTCGTTATCTTTGTTTTTGGCTGCTATATAGAATGAGAGAGAGCGACGGAAAATGAGAGGGTATAAGGTTGAACCTGTGGGAGCCATGGCGGCCCACTTTTTTTTTCTTCCTTTTTGTGGGTTGGGCTAAGCCATGGTGGCCCACTTTTTATTTATTTATTTTTTCTAGGTTAGGCTAAGCCATGGCGTCCCACATTAGTTTTGTTTTTTTTTGTTTTTTTCCACGGTCTTGAATGTGTTATGACTCCCTACTGTCTTCTCATTTTTCAAATTCTCACAGGATATTTTTCCTATTTTTAATATATTTTTTTATTTTCTTATGTATAAAAATTTCAGTAATTTTTATTTGTAAATGGAATGGAGAAAGAACGCCGACATTTTTATTTATATCCAAAGTTAATTACAAATTAATAAAATTGTCCAAAAGGGCCAGTTTTTATTAAAAATGTCGAAACCGGCCATTAAAATGTCGGTCCTTGTTTTTGTTAAAATGCTGAAATATAACACTAAAAAAAATCAATTTTTTTTAAAATATTTGTCAAATTACTTTTTTGATAGCATATTTATACTAAAATACGGTAAATTACTTGAAATTATGTTAATTTACGCTGAATTACACTAAATTACAATAATTATGTAAAATTATGCTAAAATAATGTTAGTGTTGATGTCCTAGACCCAGATCATATATATGATATGTTTAGTTTATTAGTGAATGATTTTATCATTTTGTACCTTGAGTATTCATATTAGTGGATCATTTGAGTTGATGACTCAAATTGTAGAACTTCACAACGAATAAATTTGTTTACTCTTAAATGTCCCTTATCTTGGCAATCAGCAAGGTACACTGGTTGACCATATAAGATAAGTGTAGTGATTAGATGATAGCCATGTTCTACAGGTTATAGATAAGGAGTTATCGATCTAATCACACATGTGCATACATGGAGATGTATGGCACGGACAGACCTAAGAATGAAATATCATATGGATTGTGTTCTGTGTCATTGATATTTCATTGTGTCTAGAATTCTTTGGTTGAGATATTTATTTTTCTTACATAAGGGATGTGTATTGTTGGTACTGTCCAACGCTCTCTTTAACCAGGAGTTATATAGGCAGTTACTGCAGTGCATATAACTTATGCGGAAGAACGATACGTATCAAGAAACCATTGTCCCTTATATGTTAATATAAGCGATGATATCTCTGGGCCCCTTGATAAAGTTTGTATTATGTGCATGCAATATGATTATATGATAATCATATCATAATTAAACTTCAGGAAATCAAGAAAGAATAATTGGTAAGGATGACACATTCCTACCTTGCGATTATTTGGATATCATGTGCAAGGAATTGACACAACAACATTTTTAATGTTACAGGGATCGTGATTTTGCATTGTGCTTTTTCATCCACATCATTTGGGTAATCAATATACCATGGCTAGTTGTATCATTGATTTATGGAATTAAAATGTTTAATTTCATTGCCATAATGATGGGATCCCATAGGGTCACACCATATGAAATATTAAAAGAAAATATTAATAAAACATATGTGATATGTATATAATATGTGCTATGTTAATTATAAGGAGTTATAATTAATTTGTACAATTATATGTTATTAATATATGAACAATTTTTATGACATAGAGATGTTGTAAAATAATCCTAGTAATATTTAAAGTATGTGTGACATATTTTAAATGACTTTTGACACATGAGAGATGCATATAAATTAACATAGAATATTAATTTATATGTTGGCCTTTTAATGTATGGGATTGTGGACTTAATTAAATATTAATATGATTAGTATGTTTAAGCCCAAAGCCCAAATATATGCTGGGGAGAATTGATTAGTGATGGCATGATTTAAGAAATATTTAAATATGTCATTAAATCTAATCAATCTCATTAAAGAGGAAAGAAATTTCTGGACAGATTTTTTAAGTAAATTTGAATTGGAATTTGAAAGGGCAAATCTTAACCATTCTGGACGTATGACCTATGTAATCTGTAGCCCTTGGAGTCTAGAATCCAATGGTGAAGATTTCAAGTCGTTTGGAGTTACCTAGAAAAAGATATAAGGGTTTTAGTACCGAAAGGTAAAAAATTCTGTGAATTATATCTTGGCCGAAATTTGCTCTTTTCTCCTCTCTCCCATTTTTCTCTCATGAGTTGAGATCTAGAAATCCTCTAAGAAGTTTTCAGAAATTAACAAGAGGGTTAAACTAGGATTAATGTTCTACTTGTTAATCTCTTACTAGCCTTAGAGATACAAGTATTTCTTTAATCTTTCGGTGGATACCTAAGGAGGCTCGTCATTTGAAGGGCTAAGCACAACCACCATTGAAAGAGAAAGGGAATAAGAAGTTGCTAAGCAAGACAACTCTTCTTGATTTGATTTGGAGATCAAATCCAAGGTATTAGTTTATTCCCTTCTTGATTAGGTTAATTAAGATTGTTTCTTGCACTTACAATAACTAGATCGTTTGTTTTGAGTCGAATAAATTTTTTGTTTTATTCCTTGCTATCTAAGCATCAAAACTTTCAAATACAATATATTCCGCTAAATTACGTATGAATAGGGCCAATTTTGTGCCATTTTTCATAAATCATAAAAAATAGTAAAAAAAATCCAAAAATAATAAAAATTGGTATTCTACAAGTTCATTATATAAATAATTTACTGAGCTACGTAGATTGGAGAATAGAAATGAAAATCTTAATCGGAAACTTCAGCTGAAGTTTTGAGGCTCTTCCCTTTGTTTTTTGGCAATTCTGAATTTCAAAATTCGGCATTGTTGGCACTGATGCATGCATATTTTCACAAGCTTTCTGAAAAGTGGTAATTTGCTGAAATCGGACACTCGAGCGCCGTTTTATGACCGTTTGAAGTTTCGTCGTTGTTTTTCGCCTTCTCAGTGAAGATATTGTAGGGTTATCGTATAACCTTTGATTAGGCTTAAGCTGCGGAAAGACTGTAAAACAAAAAAAATTTACTTCTAACTTAGGCCGATGATAAAAAGAGGTACATCAGAAAGATCACTGAAAGTTCATTTTTCAGTCTTTCCCTTAATCCTACGAGAATCTACTCCATGATTGATTTTTAAAAACTAAATCTATTTAACAATTAAATAAATTAAGATAACATTTATACCTTTATCCAAATTCGAATTGAATTGAAAACTAACTCGCCTCGAATCACCAGACGTCTGATGCCTCTATAGGTTATCCATCAGGACTAACCAGAGAGCGGTTATTTCTTTTGCCAGAAATACCGAAATCATGGTATTCGCAAAAAACACTATTCACGAGATGCAGATAAAATGATTCACGATCAGCAGGTAAATATACCGCATTTTTCGCAAAAACATAAATACCGCGATCTTCGCAAAAACACTATTCACAAATCTCGTAATAACACTATTCACGAGAATAACTATTTTATTCTCGCAAGAAAATATATTTATGGATTACCGAATTTTCTGCAAATCACTATTTGGGAGAAAATTAAAATACGAATTGAATTGGATTCTGATTCGAACTTGGCTCGGATTATTCTAATTTTTCCTCTACCCCTCCACCCTTATTTATAGCATTTTGTGGCAGCTTGGAAAATTACCAAACTGCCCCTATAGGTCGGTTTAGAGAGGAAAAGACAAAAATGCCCTTGGCCCATTTTTAATTAATTTAATTTGGGCTTTTTTAATTAAATTTAATTTGGACTTTTAATTAAATTCTAAATTTAATTAAGGCCTAAATTCAAATTGGGCTTTTGGCCCAAAATATTAATTCATAATTAATATTTTAATCCATATATATATATATATATACAATTATTTTGAATAATTATATTTCTTGCGTTTGCCATTGCGATTAAAATTTATACGACGTGTCATGCACGTTTATAATTTTAATCTAGTTTAAGCATGTCATCTTCATGACATTTATTTTTATTATTAACTATAACAATTTATAATTAATCATAAAATTCTTTGATTACTTTTTTATTGGTGTGACCCGATAGGATCTGTGTTATGTTGACAATATAATTAAAATTCCTTTAATTCTATAAACCATAAGAGGCATCTGGTAGAATACATTACGACTACCCAATTGGCACAGATGATTTTGTACATTGCAATATCACGATCCAGTAAACAATTTACTCGTGTTAATTCTTTTGTCTCATAGTATCATAACAGTTTCAAAGTAGGTATGTGTCATCCTTGCAAACTTAATCTTATCTCGATCTTAAATAGTTTTATCAAATATGATTAACTCTTTAATTATACCGCATGCAGATAATCTTATTTCATCAAGAGACCTAGTGATACTATCTCTCGTATAAAAATACGAGGGACAATAGTAGTCTTGGTGAACATCTTCCCTCCGCATAAGTTATGTATACTGAAATATTGTTTGTATAGCTACTTTTAACGGATAGCGTTGAACAACATTTACGAATACACACTTCCTATGTAGGAAAGACGAATACCTCATACTTTATAACTTAACACTAAATGAAAACATTAATGACACGAACACAATCCATTTAACGTTTCATTATGGGTCTGTCAAATACCATGTTCTCTAACATGTATCTGCGTGATTAAAATGACAACTTTTTGTCTATGGTTTGTAAAACTTAACCATCATTTAATCCACACACTAACATTTAATTGGTCAATTAGTGTTCTTTGCTAATTACCTCGGTTAGAGACAATTAAGAGTATTTATCATCTATATTCCTATTTTACGGATAGGTCCCTAAACTAGATACAAATATCTACACTGTGCATTTGTTGTCGGTCCTTGCATTTTAAAATATATCCAAATTAGCACTTTTACTGAATTTCAACAATTAAAGTTCCTTTGATCTCAAATATAAACATAATGCAAACGTTCCACAGTTGGATATAAATGAAATTATCTAGCTAAATAAGAAATCTTATGACAATGAAAATTGCTATTCATACATACATCAGCAGAAGCCAGTCCAGATTGAAGTTCTTTTGTAACATATATGGAATTGGACAACTGAAAGAATTGCCTAATAAGATCCTGCATTAATATTCACATTAATTAGATAGGGACAGCTATGGATTAAGGTTAGTTACCATGTTTAATATGTACTGCTTTATCTGATTCGATAGTTGATACCATGCCAGTATGTAGTTAATTTGTGTCAGTCCTGATATGGGTTATATAGGTGTTATAGACATACCACTACCTGGATTCACAGGTTTGACTAGACCATGTTTTTCTCTTTAGGTCAAAAGACATGAATCATATGATGCATATTTAACATGTCGCATATAAGAAATTATTTCCAAAATATTCAGGGACAAACTAAAGTTCAATTTCTTGTCAGACCACATACATTTAGTCCTAGTGATCAGGGCTTTATGACTTTACTGAAATTGAATGTTTATTGATATATATACCTATTGCATGCCCTTGTCTATAATCATTCAAGTGAAACAAGTAAAATGAACACTTACAAGATTTGAAGCGAATTCATAGTACCCAGAAAATTAGGAATAGTTCCATTTAGACTGTTGTTTGACAGATCCCTAAAATTAAAAGTCATGAACAACGCACAATTAGAGATTTTAGATTGATCAAGTTATAGTTCATGTCAAGGACTATTTGGTTTTGTTCATAATAACTTTTAGAAAAACTCAATACGTAGCAGAACTTATAGAATCCTTATATTTTGTAGCCTGAAGAAAGATGGGGAAATAGAGCCAATCAAGCCACTATTTGAAAGATTTCTGCAATTTACTCAACATATGTCAATTCAAGTGTGGTTTGTAAATATTCCTGATTATAAAAAAAATATTTGGCGAAAGTATCTTTAATTTGAGACGCGGAAAAAGTATTTGGCGACACTGTTAAGTAATTAATAACATAATATTCATGTCATTCTAGGTACAAAATAATTGAATACAGTGCAGATATAAAAATTGAAAAACATATAACTAGACTTACCTAGTTAACTTGGATCCTCCAAAATCGCATCGACATATGGATAAAGGGGGGAATTCATTGGCCTCATCTCCAACAAACTTATAAATGGTGTTCCCTGACCTGTGTTTACCAGACATACATATAAAACTTCAGCTAAAGTTGCTCTTAATGTTAAAGCCTCATACAAAAAGAGAAAATCAGGATCTGTTATGTTCACTGTCTTCCATTTACTGGCCCCGATATAAAGGTCAAACAATATTGACGTCTTAGATTGTGCACCAAAATGTGAATCATAGTTTCCATGAAAGAAAGCCACTCTGATGAGATATGTGCTATTATGCACCACAGGTTTTAGACTGTAGCAGTTCCGGCTGCCACTTGGGAAGCTTCTAAGATTGAAAAATGTTCTGACAACTATGCTAGACTTGTAATTGCTAGCAATGTTAGCATTTACCCGGGTATCTATATATATACTGATCATCACAAGTATATTTTAACTTGGTGGCATCATCAACAAAACTATATATACTTCCACCATCTATGCTAATGAAACCTTGCAAATAAAGTTTCAAAAAACATCAACAAAATCGTCTGACCCATAATCAAACTATCTACCTTCTAGAATTTAATTACATAATTGCAATTTCACTTTTATTTAAGTAAAACTTCAATATTACTACAATTACGGGGTAGTGTTTTCTTATTTCTTTTTTTTTTGAGATAAGAGGGAGATTAAGCCTCTCAACTTTAAATATTCAAACTATTCCCTAACCAGATTTCAAATGTGCAACCTTCCACACACCAAGGGCATGCATTACATTAGCCATTAAGATAAGACAAGTTCGCACAGGATATATAGTATTTTCTAAATTTACTTTATATTTTAACAAGGTATATTATTGTGTTGGAACACTAGTGAAACTTCTTAATTTCCTGTTCGATTAGTCATGGCTTTTATTTATAGTAATTGGTTGGTCGGTTTGTACCAAAAGGCTGGAGATCTGAGATTGAATCACATGTTGGACCCTTTTGTGTTTTGAGTAACTTATCCAAATAATTACATATATATATATACTTTGTCTCTCCAAAACAAATGGAAAAAGGAAAATTTCTTAGCAGGCTAATAACTTAGGCTTATGTGCATTCATCAGAGAGAATTACTTAGGCCATAAAAAGTTTCTTACCCAATTTATTTCTAAACTTTCTCTTATGCATTCATCAGAGAGGCAAAATTAATTAAGTCATTGCATGCAATATGGAAAGGCTTTCATATTATCAAAAATTTGTCCATATCATCAAAAAGTGTCCACATCAACAACCTGCTAGCTTTTTTTTAGCAGAAATATAATAAAGAGACTTAATTGAGATCATTCAAATTCAGTGACTTTTGAGGAACAAATAAAATTTTACTTGCCAATTTATGACAGGGACTGGATGAAGCTTGATGACTACTAAAGAAAGGGAAAAATTAATTATGTGTATCAATAACCTCTGTAAAGTAGGAATTGCTCACTTTCTGGATCTTGGCCATAGACAGAGACTACTGCCAAGGATATTATAACCAAAAGAGCAAGGCATTTCTCCATATGTGCAATATTTCTGGAATATATAGGCTCTGTCAAATAGTTCTTTCTGCTATGAGCAAATGATATCATATTAACACTTGCAACCCTATTTAGCTTAAATGGCTCCCTTTTAATTAATTAATTTATTTGGATGAAGGCTTAATGAAAGTATACATGACTTCTTATTTTATCAGTAGAGAATGAAAGTGGTTGCACGTTGTCAATTTCAGCACAGTTACCGGGGTGGTGCAATTTTTAATAAGAAAGTATAAATAACCAATGCCCTCATATAGTTTATAATTAGATGAGGTCAACAACTAAATATCCTAGTGTATGAACAGGATATTCTTTATTTAAGCAATACTCAATTTCTATATATTTAGAAAAGAACATACAGATGATTGAAGAATTCATATTACGTTGAATCAGTAATTAAAATAATTAAGTCATGTCTCCACTACTCATGAGTGTTAAATAAAGCAACATTATGTGTGTGTGTATATACATAATAGTCGTTTTTGAAAATAATTGAGTTAAATTTGCTGTCGTCCAGCTAACTATTCTATAATTACTCGTTTCATTCAAAATAAATATTTGGGATATATACATACATAATAGGATGTTAACATTAACAATTAATTGTTTGTCCGCCTCAACAATGCATGTATATCTAAAATCAAGATGCGGAGACATTGAACGTGAACCCCAGAAACTATGAACAGGCCTGAGAAACACTGGCAGTGTCAACGAGGCTTCCTCCAGATACATATCCAATCAGTTTATCAGTACCCATGCACGTCGCTAGCTATATATTCCCTAACCATATCTATGGATGCTTGAATATATATATGTCCTTTATTTACAAAATTAATTAGCACTTGTATAATTGTTAGGTTTTATTAATAATTAACTTGCCCCATTATATATATATCTTTTTCAAAATTTATATTTAGAAATTTAAAGATTAATATAGAGATCAAAATAAATTAAAAGTGCAACCTCTCCACTTTCCTTTGTTCTGAGAATACTCGATCAATCTACTATTTCTTTTTCTCCATAGCGCTCATACACCCACCGCCCAAATGATGTTCCATCTTACTCTTTGATCCTTTTGGAGACCCACCCGACCCATGATCCAGACGTCTCTAATATTCTCTCCACCTCTAAATAAGAGGTTGAAATGTGCCATTAGGGCAATCCAGAATCTTATCTTATAGGCGCAGTTCCACATGATGATCCCTAGTTCAAAATTTTAGTTGAAACCAAATTTCAATCTATTGCCACACAAGTTAAAATAATTTTGTATATATAAAACTATAACAAAATTCCAAACAGAAGATTTTTGAAACAAAGTCATTATTTGTACAACATGAAGTGGTAATTCATAAAATATGAAGTGGTAATTCTCATTATACATTAAAATAAATCAGAACAACAAGAAGTTCACGAAAAGAAAATTAAAAGGAATTTATCATCTGTACAATTAGAGTCTGCTCCCGAGAAGGGAAGGGCATGAAAGAGAATGAAATTGAAAAGGAGGTGAACTTTGTTACATCTCCAGTTGAGAGGAATAACTTAATTTTGAAAAAATAAATAGAATGATTGTATTTATTATTTCCATTCACCTCTTGAAATTACAACTCCAAAATAATTAGGTGAAAGATGCTTCCTTCCCTCCCCTTCTTTTTCCTCTTCATTCACCTCCTCGATCGGAATCACACACTTAGAAGTGAACCAATCCAATTAGCTTATCACTTACTAGTATTATTACTGCTTGTAACTAAAAGCAAGCAAAATAAAATTGACTCAATAACCACAAACCAACTTATCTCAGTTCCGGACCTTGATCATTCATGTCCAATGCAATTCTAAAATTTTGATTAGCTATCACTACTACAGAATTGCAAATCAGCACCGGTTTTTTTTTACATTCAAAACCGGTTTTCCTACCGGTGTTGATCGGGCCGGTGCTGATTCCATGTTAGATTAGCACCGGTTTTAAACCGGTGCTAAAAGTAGATAAACAACACCGGTTTTTTCATAAAAACTGGTGCTAAAAGTAGTATACAACACCGGTTTTTTCATAAAAACCGGTGCTAAAAGTTACATTCAACACCGGTTTGTTCATAAAAACTGGTGCTAAAAGTAGTATACAACACCGGTTGTTTCATAAAAACCGGTGCTAAAAGTTACATTCAACACCGGTTTTTTTTACTCAAACGATGCTGATTTGTTACATTTAGCACCAGTTTGGTTAAATAACCGGTGCTGATTTTTTTTATTGTTTGGAATTCAGTTTATATTAGGCCAGCCTCCAAATTTGCTAGCCATAAATTAAATATTCACATACACAAAATATAAAATGAACAAAACATTATACAAATGAAGCTACACATAATTTAAAAGTATCATCTTTACTAAATTTGATAGTTTCAACAAAAACAAGCTAACTTTACAATATCTCTCACATTGTCTTAAATTTCATATATGCCAAACATTTTTCCAAAAAGAATTTAGCCCACATTGTCTGAAATTGTTTAAGATCTTCCATCGAATACGGTGATGAACTTAAGCACTGCATGAAATCATATTGAACTGTTAATGTAAACAAGAAATAGAGCAATACAATGACTCCATATTTGGAAAGTTTGAGAAAGAGCTTGACTGGCTTTGCATATTACTGGAGAAATGCTATTGGAACCAAGCATAGATATTAAAAGTGACAACCAAAGATATTAAAAGTGTAGTAACTATGTCATGAAATAGATTTATACCTGTATTGGAAAACCATCGAAAAATGTAGTAACTAGGGACAGCATTAACTTCATCACATAGAATCTACATTTCTTATCGTCATTTTGCTAAGGGCACTGTATTGCACATTTCAAAAAATATATATATATTAGGATTGTGAAATTTGCAAGTAGCAAATATAGAATAAGGATTATATTTTGAAGCATATTTTACCTGTTTAATTGAATAT
This sequence comes from Carex kokanica, assembly GCA_025461125.1. Classification (NCBI taxonomy): domain Eukaryota; kingdom Viridiplantae; phylum Streptophyta; class Magnoliopsida; order Poales; family Cyperaceae; genus Carex; species Carex kokanica. The sequence continues at coordinate 148,872 of JAJGRX010000244.1, forward strand.
TTTATTTTCTTAGCTTTTTTATTGTGTTGTCCTCCTAAGGATTTATATGATGCAAAAATCTTGTAATTAACAACAAATAATTAACAAAGCTAATTTTTTACTACATTCCAGCAGAGTAATGGACTGTACAACAACCAGTATGATGTTCGACATATATTGTGAAGTTCTTTGCATTCTATCGACAACTCTACTAACACCTTTTCATCAACCAAAGGTGGGCGGCTTGGGGATGATGCATCACTCCTCACCGTCTTGGTTGTATTTGACAAGCCTGGCACGTATGTTGTTGGCTGCAATTAACAAGAAATGTATAAAAAGCGAAATATGTTTTGTGGAAAATGGCTAATTAAATCTGATCTAACTAGTTGTTTAAGAAGTCAACTGTCCAGATTTAATCCTTATACAAATCCTTTGTCCAGATTTAATCCTTATACAAATCATGACCCTTTGTAACAGATCAGTCAGTGAAAACTGATCCAAAGTCCAAATCAAAAGTTTAGTTACACAGTTAAATAAAGGACAGAAAAACAAATGGTTTAGAGCCAAACTTTGCATCATTCGGATTTTTCTACTATTTTCTAGCCATTTTCAAAGTTGGGCCTTAAAAATACAAAAACTGCATATTTTGCTACACACATGACTTCTTTGCCCCTAACTTTGCATGATCATTAGGCATAAGAAGAAAATTCTTAAAATCATGAAAATTCATTAGTTAAATAAAGGACAGAAAAACAAATGGTTTAGAGCCAAATTACCAAGGCTCCTCCAAATCAAGGAACTTAGCTTCCTTCCGATTGGGTTCAAATCAAACAAAATTAAGGCCAAGAAATTAAGGCTAATGTTGAAACTTACAATAGCCACCAAATATCCTTTACTCCGTGGCGACTCCTTCACAGTGGTGCGGCGGGTGCGGTGGCTTCTCCAAATCAGGGCTAAGAATCGGCAGGGGGTGCGGCTCCTCCACGGCAGTTGTGCGGCTCCTCCAAGACGGTGGTGCGACCTCCACGGCGCTGGCTCAGATCGGGCCCCTCTACGGCCGGTGCAGTGGCTCCAGTGGGAAAATTTGAAGGGGTGGGGGGGAGTCGCAAGGGTTTAGCAATGAGACCAAAATTCAAATTTCGCACAGCTTTCTGGAACCGATCAGTTGAGAGAGAAAGAAAGAGGCGTCTAGGGTTTAAAACATTACACCAGATACATTCAGCACCGGTTTATTTCTAATAACCGGTGTTATATGTCATACATTTAGCACCGGTTTATTACTAAAACCGGTGCTAAACATTCAACACCGGTTATTTTAAAAAACCGATGCTAAATGTGTGACACCACAACACCGGTTATTAGTAATAAACCGGTGCTGAATGTTTAGCACCGGTTTTAGTAATAAACCGGTGCTAAATGTATGACATACAACACCGGTTATTAGTAATAAACCGGTGCTGAATATTTGGCACCGGTTTTAGCAAATAAACCGGTGTTGTATGTCAAACATTTAGCACCGGTGGTACTTTTAACCGGTGCTAAAATACATACAACACCGGTTTCATCAAATCCGGTGTTGTTTGACCGGTGCTGATTTGCAATTCTGTAGTAGTGTATTTCTGTAACATTAGAATTCATGTTGACGCCTCTGGTACTTGTACTCCGATTATTCTGACCTTCTTTAAGACGGCCATCCTCCATTTTTAGAGCATTCTTAAGTTCTGTCACGACAAGCTCCATTGTCGGTCTCCATTCGGGTTCATCATCTGTGCATTTTCTGGCCAGTTCGAAGACACTCCACATAGAATCAATGCCATAGTCCCCTCGAAGCTGTCCGTCAATTATGCTCTCAATGTTACTGTTTTGTTCCGCCATCTTTCGTCTCACGCGTTCTACCAGGATGACATCTTCTTCATCTCTCGGGCCAGGACGTTGCCCTGTGATTATCTCCAGGAGGACTACTCCGAAGCTATACACGTCACTTTTCTGTGTAAGAAGACCGAATTGATAATATCTGTATTTTCAAATAAATAAATGTATGTTAGTGTTACTAGTACTATTAGGAGTAATGCTATATACAGATATTTCACAATGAAATTGTGAGTTTCATTTTGCTCAACTAAGATAAGATAAATATCTTAGGTTCTCATATTAGTATGCGAAAGAAAGATATCTTGAGGCATGTACTCTGGATCCATGTAGCCCATTGTTCCGCAAACTCTTGTCGTCGCTACTTTCTCAGTCTTTTGGGTAGATAGAGCCTTAGAAATTCCCAAATCAGAAACCTTAGCAGTTAAATCTTCTGTCAGCAGAATGTTACTGCTTTTCACATCCCTGTGGATAAATCTTATTGAGCAATCCTTGTGTAGATAGTGGAGTCCTGCATTTCAAAGTGAAATGCTCAGGAGTCATTCATCACAAATTTTGTTCTTAATTAGTTATCATAACAACATGTAGCATATATAAACATCTCTTTAATTATGGACCTTCTGCAGTTTCAAAAGCTATACGGATGCGCTCTTTCCAGCTCAGAGCTTTTTCAGGGGACTTTTTGCCTGTTAATAGAGTAGGTTAGTTGCAGAACTTCCAAGTTATTTCAATGTCCAATAATTATGTGTGTTCAAAATTTAAACCGATTAAAGAAGCAAGCCCATTTGTTTCAAATACAAGCAGAGACCTCGGAGGTGATCCTCAAGACTTCCCTGAGACATATATTCATAAACGAGAGCAAAGCAATCGACATCTTCACAGTATCCAACTAGTGAAACCAGGTTCCTGTGATTAAGCATTGCTAAGTTCTCCACCTGTCAAGGACCACAATGCGACATCCGACATGTTAACTCTCAAATAAAACAAGAAATATGGTGTAAGGGTATTGGGTCACATCAATATCCGCTCATAGATTACCTCTGTTACAAATTGGTCGGTCCCTTGTCCTGCTGAGTCTGACAATTTCTTGACGGCAACTCTAGTTCCCTTTTTATCTGGTAAGGTACCGGCAAAGACACCACCAAATCCTCCTCTGCCGATCTCTTGTCTGAAATTTTGAGTAATATTCTCCAGCTCTGTCTTTGTATATCTTAGTGTTTTTAGGCGCACTAATGGTTCACCATGCGGTGCAGGATGCACTATAGGGTTGCTACTAGGTAGACGATGCGCTTTGGACCCTGGAAAAGAACTTGTTAAGTTAGATTACTATTTATTTTCATTTCTTTATATAGCCAAATTTACATACAGATAAAATTTGGGAAATCAGTTATTCTTGCCTACAATATGAATTATAGAACTTGCTCTCACTCTCACTAAATAAACTGGAGGGACTCATTATAAAAACTGTTGAAATTCTAGTCTGAAGATGTGGTGAGCCCTTTCTCAATGTATTTAGATCATTATTTCAAGTGTGTTTGAATCAAATCTGAACAGAAGACATGCATTACTGTGCATTTCCAGAGAGTGGCATGATACTGCATGGCACTTGTGCTATCATGCATGAGACCAAGCAATTTGCCCAGAAAATGTGTAATTTCCAGAGAGTTCCGTTATAACTAATCCGAGTCTGTTATAGGAAGTAACTATGTTGGGCATACACTGTGTATCCCGTACACTATCCTTATAACGCACCCGATCAGAAGTGCCTATATATTCAGCCATTTTGCTGGGTACGTGATCATGGCCTCCCCTCTCTGACCTGATATATGTTAGATAAGATCCAAAAACACTAGGAAGAGAAAGAAAAAAGGGAGAGCAACACCAATGTTGCCGTATTCGCTTAAAATTTGGAATAAAAACCAAAAAGTTTTTTTAGAGATGCTCAAGGCAAGACTATTGGGTTGTGGAGCACATGGTTTTTTTTTTCTAGAAATCAAAATTCACCAGTGATTAAAGTTTTTAAAGGTGTAGTACCCACACCGTGCATCTAAGGCTTGTTGTGCGCTCAGAAACCATGAAGGGAGACTCTAGTTCAAGGTTGATTTCCCGTGGCAGAATGAATTGCATATATCCAACCATATTTTCTTGCAAAAAAAAATATTAATCTACCTGCATGTGATGACTTGTGCAGAATCCAAGTAATCAAGCTTGCAATCAAGAGAAGTACACAGATAACGGTTATTACAGAGACTAATACAATATTCGACTTCTTGCCTCCGGACACTGGCACTGCAGTAAAATCTCCAGAGCTATTTGTTCTAGCATTGCAAAATACCATCAATTAATTCCGGAGCAAGAACATGACAATTATTTAAGCTAATAATAGAATGCACTCTTATATATTCATGTTTGAGAACATAGCGAAGTAAAAGAACGTATCATATCAATACGAGAATAATGCAAATACCTCAAGGTAAGTTGTCCTGAATTTGCTTTTTCAAGTAACACTTGAGGGATTGGACCGCTGAAGTTATTGTATGACAAATCCCTGCACAAGTTATAATTGCATACTTTGAGAAATTTTGAACAGACCTTCACTATGTCAGTTGCCAAGCAATATTGCAGTAACTTACAAGAATTGGAGAGAAGACATATTCCCTAGGAAATTAGGAATTGATCCGTTTAATTTGTTGTTTGAAAGGTCCCTAAATAGTTGAAAAGAAACAAATGTAAGAAGTGTCCATTATCGTATAATAAGCCATGTACTTTTTTATTGTTATTATATACTGGCTATACTCACAGCATGTTAAGAACTTCAAGCAATAAGAAAGATGTTGATATAGGACCACTCAAACCACTGTCCGATAGGTTTCTGCAAGAAAATTATGCTTGCATTATGCTAATTATTTGATGCAGAACTTTAAAGTGCCATACCATGTAATTATTTATCACTAAAATTTTAAACATAGAACCTTTTGATCATCACTATTATATAATAGAATGTCAGATTATGCTAATACTTTTTTCTGATTTTTTTGTTCTTGGCTATTTAATCAAATTTTACAAGGAGACTATTCTTGGAGAACTGCTGTCGTAACTACACCCTACATCCTCCCAAGTGTATTCTGCTGGAGCACACGGGTCGCCGGTCCAATTTTTCTTCACTTGGTATTCTGTCTTTATATTCATGATGGCATCAACTGACAAAAATTCAGATAAAAAGTCAACACTATATTTTTCAGATAAATACTCAGTATTTTCTATAAAAAAAGGAGGAAACTGATTTCCAATCACATTAATGAAGAAAAAAATATTAAAAAAGAATTATTTCTGGTAGACGAATGATCTGGATTAATTTATGTGCATGGCAGAGCAAGTTAACAGAATGTTTATATATATTTGTTTGAAGTCACAAAGCACACAGGCAATTTTTCCTGATAAACTGGAAAAAAAATTCTTTCATAGTAAAGTTAAAAAGCAATTAGTTTGTAGAGCATACCATCAGAGAGGTTAGTCATGGCAGTTTTAACAGGCAAGAGGTTGAACACCTCCATTGCATTAATTAGTGGCGGGACAGTTGCTTTTCTGGTTGAATTAAAACTGAACTGGTACGAGTCAGAATCAGTTGGGTCTGCTAGCTGAGTAACAGAATAGAAGGGGTCGTCAACAAGGTAAGTTGGAATTGCATCACTGATTAATGGTTTTGGGTTTCTATTGTAGAAGACATTAAACTCACGGATGCCATTTGATGGAAGCTGCTGGATCTCGACAACATGGATATTAACGTAGTAGGATGGGTTTTTAACAACAGGATCTTTAGGCCATATGAGATTCATGGTTAAGGTTGGATCAGCAATCTTTGAGTCAGTGGAATTGGTAGAATTGAAGGGTAAGATTGCTGTCTGCAGAACAGCATTGGGTACCTCAGAAAAAAGGTCGTTGCTGACATTTAATTTCGTCTTGATTAAGGTCCACTGGTTGCATCTAGGAATCCAGATCCGGTCATAGGGGTCATCTGGGTACCTGATTATAAGAAGATTTTACTGTGAAATTTATATAAAAAAAAAAGGCATAGAGCTGCATAACACGCTCATCATATACAAATTCAATTCCTAAAAAGATGGTTCGTAGTATAAAATATATATATAAATTCCAAATTCTTAAAAAGTTTGGTTCGCCCTTTGTTGAATACATACATGGTTGACACTTATTGAAAAAATGCCGGTTGACAAGACCAGGGCCTCTCTACCACCAGCCCTGGGTGAGCCTTAACCTTTCTCATATAAAAGAGACAACTATGTGCATGGAATACAGAAAAGTATTTGTAATTATATTCATATCGACTCACCTAGTTATCTTGCCACCTCCAAAGTCGCGACGAAGGCTAACATCACAAAAGTTGGATGCAGTAACAAGAGGATAAAGGGTCGACTTTAATGGCCTCATCTCCAAAGAGGATATGAATGGAGTCCCGAAACCTTTGTTCACTAAGCATACTGATACAAAATCGGCTGGAGCTACAAATATAGCTTCATGCTCGAAAGCTTTTCCTGCATCAGAGATATTTACTGTCCTCCAAAAATTTACCCCAATGTGCAGATCGAATAGGAATGCTTCATTTGTCTGGTACTTCTTGTCGTAGTTACCGTAAAAGAAAATAGCTCTTACTAGATATTTACGACTCTGCACTGCAGGTTTCAAAGTATAGCAATTCCGATTTCCAACCGGGAAGCTCCTAAGGGTTAAATCAGTTGCTTGAACTATTAGTGATGCATAACTGCTTGAAATGTTGTAGCTTATACCAGTATTTATATATGGGTCATCAGGAGTGAATAACAAACTGGTGTTCTTGTCCGTGTAGTTTTTTGAGTTTCCACAGTCAATGCTTACAAAATCTGCCAAAGAAAAATAAAGATCAAATGATAATAATATATACCAAGCATTTATGATCATCACCCTAAAAATTATAATAATACCAAATTAAACAAGCTGCACCAATCCTTGTAATGCACATATTGAAGTTGGTTAGTTAATCTTTGATACAAAATTATGAATTACGAACCTCCCAGATTTTGGCCATGTACAGCAACTGCCGCAATGAAAATAACCGAAAGATGGAGGCACCACTTCTTCATCTTTGCAATGTTTCAGGAATAGACTTGCATAATTAGGTCAATAAGCTTTTGGGGCCTTTCCTGAGGCTGAATTATATATATATAATGTATGTATTTTCTTTCATCAATATAATAACCGGTACTATATATAATATTAGACAAGTAGGTCTCTGACTCTCTGTTGTGCATGCACGTCAGATGAATAATGTTATTAATTAATTTTGATATATATCTAATGGTGGTACTGGTACATAGTTTAAACTTGTATAATCAGTACATGATCTTGCACGGAGAATGAGCCATGAAATTTTTTCCTTTGCAATTTGCATAAATAGATAGAGTCGGTAACTCAGCGAACTTCTAATACACTTTACGATTCTACAAACTGGAGATGTCCATTGCCTATTTCTAAAGTCCATATAGCTAGAGTGGGAAAAACGTGCCGTGCCGTGACAAAAATTACGAGGGGTGGTCACGGCACGCGAGTCACGGCGTGACTCGCGTGCCGTGACTAAATCGTGCCGTGACCAAACGTGCGTTAGTCACGTTTGATCGCATTTAACGTTTTAAAAAAAAATATGAAACAATTCTTTAAAATTCAAATGTTTTAATTGAAATTTAAATGTAAACATTTTAATTAAAATAAAATTATACCTTATAGGAAGGTATGTTAGTGTATTGTCTCGTAACTAGCGTGTCTTCCGTGTCTATCGTTCCGTGACTCGCGTGTCCCGTGCTGTGTCGTGCCGTGACCAAGACAATTTACGTGCCGTGCCGTGCCGTGCCTTCTTTGCCAACAATTGGTCACGGCACGAGTCACGCGAGTCACGGCACGTAACCGACACGCGTGCCGTGCCGTTCCGTGAAGGAGCCGACTCCGCCGTGCCATTTTTCCCACTCTACATATAGCTCTCCTGCATACTTGTTGATAAATCAGTATTCCATGTTTCAAACATGAAAATCATTTTTTAAGCAAAAGTCAAATAAGTCGATGTGCAAAACATAAAATTGAAGAATACAAGCTAAATAGTGATAAGATATTTAAGGAATTTCTCCATTACCTAATAATTGAGAGGTTTGTTCTCTTATTACCTCCTTAATAGCTTTTCAAATCATTCTTGAAATTAATTAGTACAAGCTTATCAAAAACATGACGAAATTTTTATTAATAGAAAATAAAATAAAAATATATCGACATTGAAGAAGCATTTGGCGAAAATTCGAGATATAGCTAAAACGTGATAGTCCATAACGTCCAGTTAATCTGATTGCTAATGATCTCTAATTAACAAAAAATAATGTAGCTGGACATTATGGTCCATAATGTCCAGCTACATTGTTTTTTTTTTGTTGCTTCGTTTGTGAATTTTTTTGATGCTTCGTTTGTGAATTTTTTTGAAAAATAAAAAACACTGTAGCTGGACGTTATGGACCATAACGTCCAGCTACAGTGTTTATTTCGGTTAATTAGCAGTAACTTGATTTCGTTAAGCTGGTTGTGATGGTCCATAACGTCTAGAGGACGTTATGGACTATCACGTTTTAGCTATATCTCGAATTTTCGCCAAATGCTTCTTCAATGTCAATATTTTTTTTTCTATTAATAAAAATTTCCCAAAAACATGCGGCAAAGCTGGGTATCCAAATTAATTAATTATAAAATAATAATTATACCCACCAAAGCTGGGTATTTTTAAAAATGCCCAAACCAACCAAAATATAGCCGGCCGGGATTAAAATTAGGACGGGCCATTTTTTTTGTGTGTTTCATAATCTATAAATACACCGTTTTCTCTCTCCTCCCTCTCACAACTCACTCAAACTCCCCAGAAGAGAAAGAGAGAAAGAGAATGCGATTTTCGAGGTGAAAAAGGCGATTTCAGAGGCAATTTTCAGGTATTTTTTTATTTTTTTTATTTTTTATTTTTTTTATTTTTTTAGAAATTGTTTTGGATTAATATAAATTGTCTAACAAACCGTAGATCTTACCATGGCACCCAAACCCAAATTTCGAAAAGGAGGAAGTGAAACGGCACACAATTGTCGCATATCCGCTGCTAAAAATTTTTGGACAGGTGAAACCCGCTTGAAGAGACATTTATCTCGTTTTCTTCCACCCAAAGATGTTGAAGAATACATGACCATGGATGATCCGACTATTAGAAACGTTCTTGACGAGAACTTCGGCGATATTGACCCTCCACCTGAATGAGGAGTGTGCCCCACATGTCTTGTCAAGGGAGATATTGCGGAGATGTTCTTTTGTCATCTCTGTGGCATAGCCGTTCACCCCAAATGTATCGACAAGAATGCAAATCTGGTAAACGATTATCGTTTCCAAATGTGGAAGTGTGTTGCGTGTTGTTGCAGGCCTTTGGAGACGACAAGAGAAAGTTCCACTACTCATAAGCCATAGTCTTTCTCATATGAGAATATGTTTCGTATTATTTTATGTTAGACCGGATTGTAATACTTTATGTTTGGATTTGTAGTATTTTGTTTTTGGATTGTTAGATTTTATGTTGTAGACTTAGCATTTTGTTATTGTTGTTTTATTATTTATCTATTCGAACAAAACCAATTTATTTTAGTATAATTTAGCATAATTACCATAATATAGTTTATTTTAGTATAATTTAGCATAATTTAGTTTATTTTAGTATAATTTGGCATAAAAAAAATCTAAAAATATATAAATACTACCATAAAAATACCATAATCTAATCCACACATAAAATACCAAACATAGTATACCAAATATAAATACTACAAAACAATCTAACTAAAACTACCATAAAAACCTATAGTCAGCGGTGACGACCACCAGAGGGGGACCATAGCGATGCCGGCACTCCCCTGTTAGCTCTGTCGGGTAGTCCCTCCCATACTCCCTGATCAGGTAGTCAATGCCAGACTCCCTGATCAGGTGTAAAGACATCGGCCTCAGCCTCTCTGCTCACCCGAACTGCAGTATCCCAAACATTCTCATTCTCACCCCTAGTGACTGGCTAGGGTGTAGAGAAGATGGACGCTGCCAACTAAGTTGCATAGTCGGGCTGAGTCTGTGACCCGCTACCACTGGCCTCTCTATCGTGTGGCCTCTCTATAGCATATCGCCGTCGTCTCGGTGACTGAATGAGAGAAAGGCTATCAAAATCATCCAGACTGAAAGATAGCCCCTCCTCGTCCATAGGCTCAAACTCCGAAGCCTCCTGCTGCACTGAAGGTGGCGGCATGTACTGAGGACCCTGCAAACACACAAATAATCTAATTTTGCTCTGAAGGAAGAAATTTGTACTAACTTGACAGATAAAAAAATATGACATACCGGAGGTAACACTGGACGTCCCTGCTCGTTATAGAAGGCTAGCCAGTCATGGACAATACCCAACGATGGTAGTCCCACTGTGGTTGCTCTCGGGGGGGAGATGGAATCTGAGAAGCTCTAACTAACAGCTCAGCATGCTCGTACGGATCTATCACCCGCCAGTCGATATTCTCTCCTGCGTCTCGTAACATATTGATGATTTGCCCCTCATGCCCAGCATCCTCAACGAGTCCGGCATGTTTTCATGCACCCGATAGCTCTCCAACCCCTTATTCCCAACATCTTGATTCCATGCGCGACACCTTTGAGCGCCACTAATAGCTACAAAAAAAAATTATTAGATCAAAAATTTATAAATCAATCAGTTAATAAAAAATGTATGGTTTTAGGTACATTACCGCGCTAGCCCAACGACGACCGTTGGGGGTGTAACCCTCATGCCCGGCATCAATCCGATCGCAGAGGTAGGCACCATAGCCCCCCTGTAAATAAACAGATGCTATGCCAACCCGCAAGAACAGACTCCAGTCTCTGCCCAGTGCCGTGTGCTTAGTCCTGTAAGGAAATGTTAGTTGCAATACAAATGTAACAAGTAATATGGTGATATGAAATAATAGAATATATGATTTACTGGTGTAGCGTCTTTATCTCAAACCTCGGCAAATTTGGATCTTCGGGAATCAATGACACCTCCCCGAACTGGTGGAGGACCCGATCTAGATAGTGATGCTCCACAATCTAGAAGCAGATTAGCGGTCCCTTGTATCACCAACTATCCCGCTAAACCAGTGTAACCTCTGGCAATCTCTGACTCTCATACAGCACATCGTACGGAGTCCAGACAACCTGCTCTGGAACTAGACTCTGCAGTTGTGCTCGGACCGATATAATATCCAAGGGACGTCTGTGACCCTGATCAACGTAGTTATGGGTACTGTGCCATTTCTTGCCGTATGCAGGGCGTTTATGAATATCTAGCTGTCCCCAATAAGGTTCGGGCTATGACCACCGGTAGCTGTGACCATGACCAATGTTGCAGCAACAAAACCAACCCATACATTTGCTTCTCCTCCTGCATTTTCAAGAATGTTAGCTGTTAAGGTCTTTAGCTTGATTGTGAAAAAAAATAAGAAAAGAGCTAAAGACTTACCTTACAAGCATGGCAAAGGCTATGGTACATGTGGGTTAGGACAACCCCACCCCAGTTGTACCTCAACGACCTGTCAAGGTCCTCCAGCAGCGGCAGATACATCATCAGGACGGCATCACTACTGGAATCAGCAAACATGGCAGATCCAAAGAGGCATATCATGTATCCCCGTGTATATCTGCAATATAAAGTAGATAATAAAAATCTAATAAATCATTGTTCGAAGTATCAACATTTAATAGAAAGAGTTGATAAGTATTACCGCTGAATCTCCTCGGAGGTGGAATCTGTAGTCAGACCGGCGCTGAAGTGCTGTTGTGACTTTGGTCATCTGCATATGGTAATTAGATGTCCCACCACTTCCCCGTAACTCGCTTGGATCAGCTCCCAACAACCGCTCGATGTACTCAGAAAAATGAGTACCGTTAGATACACCACCGACGGGTGTGCCACTGATAGGCAAACCCCATAGGGCACTGACATCCTGAAGTGTCACCGTCATCTCTCCAAATGGTAAGTGAAACGTATGGGTCTCGGGACACCATCGCTCCACTAGTCCTGCAATGAGAGATGCGTTGATGATGCCACTCCCACTCTGCATAGTAGCAATATTGTATAACCCCAGGTTGATGAGATACAGGTCCATCATCTCGTAGTACTGCATATGAATGTGTCGAAGCTTGACATCCAAAATCGTCGTGTCCTGTGTTTAAGAAAGGAATCCACAGTATATTATAGAGTTAACACACCCAAATTTAAACTTTAAAATTAAACCAAAAAAGTAAAGTACCTCGCGAGAAGCTAGTGAGACTCGGTGATCGCAATGTGGCATCCATAAAGAGGACTGAAATGCTCCGTTCTATCAGTGATGATAGACTCATCATCAGCAGCTGGTACCGGCTGAGGTCGAGTCCTGGGCCATCCTTTAGCCATTCTAATTTCATAACAATTAGCGATAAATATAAGTCAATTCTTATGCTAAATTATGCTAATTATGCTAAAAAGTGCTAATTATGCTAAGTTAAGATAATTATTCTAAAATATGCGAAATTATGATAATTTGAGTATAATATGCTAAATCATGCTAATTATGCTAAATTAAGCTAATTATAATAAAATATAATAAATTAACCTATAATAGGCTAAATTATGTTAATTATGCTAAAATGTGTTAATTATGCTAAGTTAAGATAATTATTCTAAAATTTGCTAAATTATGCTAAAATATGCTAAATTATGCTAATTATGCTAAAATAAAGTAAATTATGCAAAATTATGCTAATTATAGTAAAATGTGCTAATTATGCTAAGTTAAGCTAATTATACTAAAATATAACAAATTATACTAAAATATACTAAATTATGTTAAAATATGCTAAAATATGCTAAATTGTGCTTAAATATGCTAAATTATGCTAATTATAGTAAAATGTGCTAATTATGCTAAGTTAAGCTAATTATACTAAAATATACTAAATTATGCTCAAATATGCTAAATTATGCTAATTATGCTAAAATGTGCTAATTATGCTAAATTAAGCTAATTAAACTAAAATATACTAATTAAACTAAAAATGAAAAATTATTGATCAAGCTCATTATGATAGTGAATTACGTAGAGTTTTGAGTTAGGTTTTGTCTTATTTTCTCACCTTTATGTTTAATTATTATGTGAAAAAAGTTATTGTTGCCATATTTTATGTTTTAGTACAAGAACCATGTTTTGGGGCTATTTTACATCATTTGGAGCAAGAATCGAGTCGATGGGAAAAGCACAGCTCACCGACTAAGGCTCTGGTACGGACCGTATTAGACAATACGGACCAGAGCCCCATACGAACCAAAGAAGGCCAAATACACATTAACTCATGCAGCGACACAGTGGGAGTATGGTCCGTATTAGCCAATACGGACCGTACCCAAGGCGCCCTTTGGTGAAATCTTTGACAGCTGTATTCAGATCAGATAACTTGGAGTCCACTCATCTCCAGGCGCCCCTGCACTCCTATATAAGCTCTCTGGACTGAACAGAAACATATCTTTGTATCTTTGGTATTTATATTTTCTTAAGTGATAAGAGATGAGTGTGGATTAAGTAGGAGGGTACTTCGTGTATGGTTGTTGTTCGCACAAAAGCGCAACGCAAGTTTCGGTACGCTTGAGGGCGTACCTTTTAAAAACCGCGCTTACACTTCACGAGTAAGGATTGCAAGTGCACAACCCCTATCGAGTAGTATAATCGGGTGTCGATCCACAGGGACGGGCAATTACTAGGTTAGACTCCACTAGACTCAATTAAAAACTAGAAGTGAGAAAGATTGAGTTTGGTATTTAAGTTCCTAAAGTATCAATTCAAACAAATCAGACAATGCAAACAAATGTAATAAAGTGCTAGAAGAAATGTAAACTGTGTTTTGATTATGGATAAAAGGCATTTCCAGGGTTTCAGACTTCATCTGTGATCTGCCTCTAGTGGTACGGCCTAGTGGTACGGCCCGTACCAAGTTGGTAAGGCTAGGCCGTACCAAGTTGGTAAGGCTAGGCCGTACCAGACTTGGTAAGGCAAGGCCGCACCACTCTGGTAAGACCCGTACTGGCTTGCCAGAACAGAGCTTACCAGTTCAAGTTGATGCATTTCTTGCTGGTACCTTGTGCTAAACTCTTTAGAAAGGTTCAATTGACCACGCCTAAGGTTCCTAAGCCTCAACTCTCGTGTGTTGGATCAAGATCTAGGTTGGAATGCAATTGATTGCCTTTTAGGGTTTCTACACCTCAATTTTCATATATTGGTACAGATCTACCCTAGCTGGTTGATTGGAGACCTAAGGTACTCTCTAATCTGTCGATTAGAGGGGAATTCAACCTCTCGGCTTCAATTCGAACAAGTCTACCCTAAGCAATTGATTTAGTTGAGAGATTGAGATGATCACATGACCTTGATAGGTTTGATCTAGACCTAGAGGTTCATCATACACAATCACAGCAAGCAAAGCAAGAGATAGCACAGAAATCACAATCAATCAATCAAAAGAGTTCATACAAAGTACAAGTCAAAGAAAGTCAAAGCAAATCAAGAATTCATCTCAAAACCCTAAAAACTAAAACAACTACTCACAGCACATGATCTGATCTAAAAATACAATAAAAGAGGTAAAGAAAGCCATGGATCGAAGGGATCGAGTGGAAGAGGCTTGATCCGTCGAGCTTCGCCTCTTTCCTCTTCCTTCCTTCTTGCTCCTAGCTCCTCAGCTCTCTTTCTCTCTCTTACTGTGCTCTCAAATGTCTCTAGAATGAAAGTTCTCCCGAAATTGGAGAGCTCCCCGCCTTAAATAGCCTCTGCCAAGATTTGAATCTGTCAGGTCGCCTTTAGGTACGGCATGGCCGTACCAAAGTGGTAAGGCCTGGCCGTACCAGGCGTGATGAGCTGAAAATCGGCTAAGTCTGGTAAGACCCGTACCAAGCCTGGTAAGGGTCGTACCAGATCGTCCCAAATCGCCGTTTCTTCGTGTGTTTTGCTCCAAACCTGCAGAAAACAAACAAACACTCAGCAGTACCAAATTCTAAGGATATATCGATGAAATGCACATGATTCTGGTGAATTAGGGCACGAATCTGGTACTAAAACAGGCCTAAAATAGACTAAATATGCGAGGTATCAGTTGTATCTTTCTCTTATCTCTTTGTAAACATGTCGTTCAGCGGCTAAGTTTAGATTATTAGAGTTGGCAGTAAACCTTGTTACTCATGATGCTCTGATATATACTTTTATTTGATCATTGTTTAGTCTTTTGTTATTCGATTGCTTTTACGCTCTATGTTCTATCTTACTTGACTTTGTTTATTAGTCTAGACTGTCATGTGATGGCCACACATGGAAGTTAGTCACCATTGGGCTAATCAAATTGGAATAAGGGATAATAAAAATACTAGATTAGTGGTGAAGGCCTTAACCGGAGATGCCACTAATTGGATCAACAAAAGTACACATGGGAGTCTCAACATTCGTAGACGAATGTCACATTATCGTGCCTTACCATGGGGACACCCAATATAACCAAGATAGTAGGGTGACGTACCCAATAAGTGAAGTCCGAATTCTTTTGGGCTAATCACAGATCTCCTTGCATCAATCGAGACAAGCCTTAACGGGATCTCTTGATTGGTAGGGTGATTGCCAGGTGAAAGCGATAATCATTAAATTGGATTAGAAACTCTCATACGACAACTGAAAACCAACATCAAATAAGGTGAGAATCAAAGCGGATTGAAGTAACAACGGTGTGCCAAAATCCTAGGAATTCATATCTCTATATTTATTTATTTACTATTATTTCGCCAAATACATTGATCAACAACAACAACTCTTTGATTTCAGATTTTGTCTAGCCTTTTGAAAGATTGTGATTTAGTCGATCAAGACCTTAAATCTTATTCCATGCGGATCGACACTCATTTATACTACTCGATAAGATTATGCACTTGTAATCTGACTCGATAGCAAACCGGGTTATAAATTTTATTAGCCTTATCACAATTTCACCCATCAATTATGCTAAAATTTGCTAATTATGCTAAATTAAATTAAATTATGCTAAATTATGCTAATTAAACTAATTAAAACTAAAATATACTAAATATGCTAAAATTATGCTAATTAAACTAATTAAAACTAATTGACAACTAATTAACACAAATTAAAACTAATTGAGAACTAAATTATACTAATTTTGGTACATTTCTAACAAATTCTATCAATTTACAACCATTTTGGACTTAAAAAAAAAATTAAGAAAAATAAAGAGACTTACTTGCAAATGTGAGAAGAGGAGAAGTTTTGGAGAAAGAGAGAATGTGAGGAGAGATAGTGTGAATTTTGTGAGAATGAAGTTTTGGTAAAAATCCGAACCCCTGTCCATTCTTTTATATACGCCCAGATCGGCCATTTTTTTGGCCGGTTGAGAAAACAATTGGAACCGGCCAAAAAATGGCCAGTTTGGACATTTTTAAAAATATCTAGCTAACCTGGGTATATTATTATTTTATAATTAATTTTGGATATTAATAAAAATGTCGGAAAATGTTGCTTACTTTCATAAAAAGAAAAATACAAACTTGTCAAGATTTTTTTGTAAAAAAAATAAAATAAATAAGTGTGCAATTAGTTGAAAGCATGAAGGCAATTAACTACTAATTAATTAGTGGCCCGGAGTTGATTCATAATTAATTATTTCTTATCTGCACCCCCTTAAGATGCAGTTAATCAACATATAACTTGATGAGTGAGGCTATGGTGCTATGCATAGCACGGATGACTAGTGTACTACGGCTCATTATGGTACTTTTTAAAATTCTAATGGTCGATCCGAACCGTTCAATGTGATAACCATATGAATATGTACTTGCAAACTAAATTTTATATTTTTTCGAATTTTTTTACTATTTTTTTAGATAGATAGAATTTTGATGGTCCAGAATTTTCAAAAAACACTGATTTTTCTACCTATCTAAAAAAATAGTAAAAAAATTCAAAAAAATATAAAATTTAGTTTGCAAGTACATATTCATATGGATATCACATTGAACGGTTCGGATCGACCGTTAGGATTTTAAAAAGTACCATATTGAGCCGTAGTACACTAGTCATTGGTGCTATGCATAGTACCATAGCCTCACTCTAACTTGATTATCAGTGGGGACCATAATTTAAAGAAAATGATTCTTATGAATATTTAACTTAATTTTTTAGTGGAGGGTTCCAATGCAACAAAATTCTGTGCCATCAAATACGTACAACGTCACTTCTCATAATTTTATTTTAAAATTTACAACTCAAATGTCAAATTCAAAATTTGATCTTGTTTATTTACATGAAGATCGATGCGACTATATAAAATTTTATGATTTTAGAGTTCATTTTATAATAGATCACGTGAATGAATCATCAATGATAGATTAATTGAGTAGAATTAGGGTGTTTTTAAGCTCACCCATTTTTGTGAGCTTAACTCCAAAACTTATCGGATTAGCTTCAAATGACGAATCCAACCCGTTGAAATCAATCTAATTTACGAGTGATGTGTTTACGTGAAAAATTTATAAATTTTTGAATTAATTTAGTGTAAAGTCAAACGTTTGCCTGCAAAATTTATAAATTTTTGAATTAATTTAGTGTAAAGTCAAGTGATTAACAAAAGAAGTTTTATAAATTAATTTTTGTGCATTTATTTTTCATTATATTTTTACCGTTTGACTTTACCTTAAATAATTCGAAAATTTATAACTTGCGCATGTAAATTTTTAATTTGTTAAGTAGATCTGTTGAAACTGTGTAATTCATCATTTAACATAATTCAATAGATTTTGGAGTTAAATGACAACTTTATCTAGTATAAAAAAAAAGCATCAAAGATTGCCTGGGCATAGTTCAAATTGCCTGGGAAATAGCCAATGCCTTCCTATTGTAGCGGTCGACTTTACCTTAATTACAACCATCTAACTATCCCAGTTTACTTGCCCAAACCCAAACATTTTGTTATCTTGTCCCAGGAGCAAATTGTATAGATTTAACTGCCACGGTAGAACTCAATCGCCCATCATCTTCACTACTACCGCTTCTCTGACTAACTGTCACCAAATCCAAGCACTCTTTAAGCTGCAATACCACTTCAACCATTGTTGGCCTCGGATACGAAGACAAAGCCACACACCGCATTGCTAGGTCGACAACTTTCCATGCAGAATTGGGGCAGTAGTCTCCGTGCAACTTTGGATCCATGATAGCATCAATGTTGCCTTTCGCAATCTTGGATGCCACGCGATTAGCTATGTGGGAATCGCCATCGATGTTCCTATTTGGAGTCTCTCCTGTCAGCATCTCTAGTAGTACTACTCCAAAGCTGTACACGTCGCTTTTGTAGGTGTGTCTTAATGTCATACTTAACCTTGGTAATTATTAGATAATAGAAGAAATAACTTGTGTTAGGTAAGTTGACAGTTTAACTACAGAAATGCTGATAATTTAATAAAATCGTAGTAGAATTGAAACTATTAATCTCTATTTGTGTTTTCAGTAGCAATATAAAACCAAAATGAAAATGTTTGTTTCCAAACCAAACAAGATGGGATATTAAGTTGGACCAAGTGGATTCTTCCACGAGTTTAGAACCATCCAATCAAAATCAAACAGTCATGGATCAGTACCTTAAGATGATATTCTTTGTTCTTTGTTGCCTAATATCTGGCGATCCAAACCGTCAGATCAGCATCAGATGGCTCCATATCCAACGTCATGTCACTCTCATTGTTTCATAATACGAGAAAACATATATAATAGCATGAATTAAAAAACCTACTCTGGATCAATATAGCCTGGCGTACCAACGAGGCCAACATATGAGCCTCTATCCATACAGTTGGAGGCACCAGACACCTTAGAAAAGCCAAAGTCGGAAATCTTAGCTTCCAAATTTTGACCTAGAAGAATGTTGCTTGATTTGACATCTCTGTGGATTATATCACATCCTGTGTGGAGGTAGTCTAAGCCTAAAAGTTGTGCAGAAGCAATTAGTGGATTCATCAACAAAAGAACCATTGAAATGTGCTTTCAATAGAACCTTAAAAAAAATGTGCTTTCAAAAGATGTACTTTCTCAAGTAACTTGGTCAAGCGACACATATATAAGAAACAATTAAGTTGTCATTTAAAGGGTTATTTCAAAGTATATGGAAAATTACAATACAAAATAGATATAAAATAGGAACAGCGCCCATAAATATATAAATAGGAAAAACCTTTTGCGGCTTCATATACAATTTGAAGTCTCTGCTTCCAACTCAATACTATAGCAGTACTGTTCCTCCCTAAAATAGAAGGTAGAATAACTGAAGCAATTATTTTCTTTTCTCATAGCAGAATGTAAATTTTGGTGTGCTCTCTTTCAAGTTGCAAAAGAAGTTTTGTAATGTAAAGGACATGACAACTTAAGTTTTGACATTTCTTGTGATGCTTTGAAGTACCAGAATGTACTTAACAGTAGCATATCAACCAGCACAAAGCCAAAACCATTTTATTATTTTCATTTCAACATATTTTTCTGTTTTAAAGCATGTTGAACAAACCTGTTAAATGATCTTTGAAGCAACCAAAAGCCATGTATTCAAAAACAAGTGCAAGGTGTTCCCTCTCCATGCAATAACCAACCAGTGCCACCAAATTCTTGTGATGAACCTTTGTCAAACTCCTTACCTAGGATTAAAAAAACAAAACAGAGCTATTTTTGTGATATACATATTGATATGTGGATGAACCGTTCGTCTAGATAGTACACCAGTGCCTGCCATGACCAGATCCGACAATTTCACCACCACAATGGTTTGATAGAAAACAAAAAATGAGAAGTATAAATGAAAAGAACACTTTATAGTGTTCCAAAGCAGAATATTTTGTTGCACATAGCTGAAATGATACCAGCATCTTGTTAGATAACCATTGCTTTTTGCCAAGGCCTCTTGATTGTCATTGGAAAATGAGTGTGGTACTTGTATCGAGAGCATTCTAACCCAATTAATAAATGTGTAATAAAAGAATGTGAAAATTTAAGAAAGCTTTATGCATACGAAGCTATGTGCAATGAAACTTACCTCAGCAAAAAACTCCGTTCTCCCTTGTGTAGATGCCTTGGAACTCACTTTAATCGCAACTTCAGTGCCATCTTCCATGCAACCATGGTACACAACCCCATAACCTCCTTTGCCAACCACACGAGCAAAATTGTTTGTTATAATTTCCAATTGCCCGTATGTGAATTGACGGCCTTCAATTCTCATCTCAGCTGCCTCTTTAGACAAACTTTGTGTGGAACCCATAATATGTGCATGACTGAATTCTTCTTTTGGTGTATACAAGACTTCACTACGTAGCGGTTGCATAGATATGTCAGACGAGCCTTATATGCAAGAAGAAGAAAATGGAATTATTTTATGTCAACCTTAAATGCATAGATATATAAATAGGATTCTACAGCTCAAAAAAATTCATTTAATTCCTATCACTATATTAGTTACCAGAATACCAACAGTATTGGAAAAGTTCTTCGGTCTTTTGATCAAGACATGTAAATTATCAGACTTATGGGCCTTAAAAGGTACTGTATTGAACCAATTGATCTTACTGGCAGAGTATAAAGTGCACAAGAAATTTACTACGAGAATACATTACCTGACAACTTTATACAGCAATAATACATAAGGAATGTCGCAGTTATGAGCACTATAGGAACTACAACCATTACAAGAATGATGATGTTTGCTGTGGTTACATCCTTGCCTTTGCATGAGTTTTGATAACCACACAAGTTGTCATTGCCATCAATTCTGACATAATAAAAAAAATTATTTATCAAATATTACAAACTATTGACATCAAAGATATATGCAAGAAATCAAGACGACAAACATAAAAGCAACTTACTGTAATACAAGCAACCCAGCTTTGGCTCGTTTTACAAGCGCGTAAGGTAACTGGCCAGACAATTTGTTTTCAGACAAATTACTGCAAAAAATTAACTGTGGGTCAAGAGTCAGAATCGTATATATTTTTTTCATTTTTTATATGGAGAAAAGCTAGATATAGTTTATACTTACAGAACAGTGAGGGATGACAGTGCTGTCAAAGAATAAAGTACTGCTCCAGTCAAGTTATTGTAAGAAAGATCCCTGTTTAAACGGGAAAGTTGAAGAGATATCTATAAACTTAACACGGATTTCAAATAAAAAATTACATTATGTGAGATAAGGTCATAGCCTACAAGTATGTCAAGTTATTAAGTAGTGCGAAGGAACCGGATATGTTGCCACAAAGTCCACTGACGGATAAATCTCTGAAAAGAAAAAAGAAGAAATATATTCTGTTAGGATGCCATCTTTAAAGCCTTAGAGGAACTCAATATTATACATTTATCAGAAAAAAATAATATATATATATATATGTCTGAGTATACAACTGACATTCTGATGATGCTTTCTGAACCGTTGCCGGCAGAGCTACATGTCAAGCCATCCCATGCATACTTAACTGGACAGCATGGATCCCCCATCCAATTCTTTTTAATTCCATATTGATCCTTTATTGCCGTAATGGCTTTAACTGGCAAATAAAAAGCAAATATCTCATGTCGTGCATGGCTTCAAAGGCTTTCAAAACAGATAGTCCGATTTGACAGGATAATTACTATTTATGTTATATCAATCCATTTCTAACACTGGCTGGCAATATTTCAAATATTTTGTTTCTTTTACTTTTTGGTAAACCTTTTGTATTGTTTTTGCAACCCAGTGCTGAACTTGGGATGTAAGAAGGAAACTGAAGTTACATATTTGGGATTCTACACATCATTGAAGGCTAAAAGCAATAACATTTTCAACAAGCAATTAGACAAACACCTGTGTGCACTGACAAAGATGAATACCATCCTAGAAAATAGTTATGTCTTGAATGGCAAGCGCTTATGATTGAAATTGTCATGAAGATACAAAGCTACAGTTTTGAATTATATCATGATCCTTTTCTAGGGCTGAAGCCTGAACATGAACATATCTCACACAAGCAATTCCACAAACACCTTATATGCAGATGAAAATACATACCATCGCTCGGATCAGTCACGGCTTCAGTAGGAACCAAACGAGTATACACTTCAATGGCGTTTATAATTGGAGGCAAGGTGGAGTTCTCCGTGGCGCGAAGCGAGAAGTTATAGGATGTGTGACCCGTGACGAACCCATTACCATACAAATAGAACCCGCGAAGGTACGGCGGAGAAAACGGTTCAGCCCTGAAAATTGCCCATTTTGACCCAAAAAAACAAGTATTAATACATTAAGGCGGTCCAACAGCAACTTGTATCTGTTTCTGTTAACTATTAGTCAGAAAAAAAAAAAAAAAAAAATTCCTCTTCAGTTTCATCTAGGGTGTCAATGGCATCTTTTTATCCGTTTATCCGACCCGTATCGTATCCGAAAACACAGGTAAAGATAAAAAAAAAAATTTATTAGCTTGTCGGATACGGGTAAAGGTAAGGATTTTCTTTCGTTATCTTATCCGTTATCATGTAAGATAAATTTTAAAAATAAATTATATATATAGATATATATTTGTATGAAAATGATACATGATACAATAAAATTTTGTATTTTATTAAATTTTCATAATACAAATTAGTTGTATTCATTATTATTGTTTTTTTTTTCTTGTTTTGAAAAATATTTTAACAAAAGCACAAATTGAGATGTTAATGACACTTTTTTATCTGTTTACCCGACCCGTATCGTATTTGAAAAACGGGTATGAGTAAAGATTTTTTTTCGTTATCATAACGGCTACGGGTATGAAAATGCCTCCACCCGACCCGTGCCGTATCCGTTGACACCCCTATACTTACATCCTGAGTTTTTGTGCTAAGCTTCCATGAAGCTTATTCAAGGCGTAATACGAAGGGATCGGGTGTTACCAAATTGTTTCATTAATTACTGTGAGAAGAGTACTCCAGTAGAAAAAAAAAAAAAAAAACTTAAAAAGTAATTTAGTTCAGTACCAGGGAACGGTATCAGAATTTAAGTAAATGGAGAATGTCCGTGACTGATTCGAGCCAGATAAGTCGACAAGCTCCGAGAAGTAAAATATAAAGAAAAACTCGGTTGAGGTGCGGCCATCTCCAAAATTGAAGTTCAATTCACGGCTCTCGGTGGCTGGTGTGGCGGCAACCTGAAGCGTGGTTGACGGTGCCTCGAACTCGTCATCCTTAGAGTTAACAATTGTTTTATTGGTAGAGATGGTGGCCCACCCTGGTGTCGGCCACCATGTTTGCCAGACCCTATCGTATGGATCCGATGGATATCTGCAAGGTGAACAGTTATTGGTTTGATATTATCATATATGTATTGTTAGTTTTTTTTTTTATTTCTTTATACACCAATTATGTTTCATCTTCTTATTGTAGTTGAATTAGATAGAAATTTTTTGGAGAGCATATATATATATAAAGAGTTTGTATGGGACATTCTCAATGTATTTAATAATAATAAGAATGATGTGAATTAAGAATTGATGTTTTCATTATTGTCTATATGTTCTCATAAGTACTTGTATTGCCATACTATGAAATCAATTTTAAGTTGTGGAAAACATTTGTATGTATTATATATTTTTGAAATAAATGTATAAAACCAATAAACCATACCATATAGGCATATACTGCCTTAGCTCACCTCACTTCCGATGGTCCCATATACACTCTTTCAGAGAGATCAAGGTACTGAGATGCATTAGCAAGCATATACATGGAATCCATTAATGGCCTCATTTCTAACAAAGATATAAATGGAGTGCCATGACCAGTATTTATCAAGCAAACCGACACAAAATCGGCCATGACAACAATAATGATCTCGGCTTCATAGTGTGAAGACGAATTTGTTATCTCGATTGTTTTCCAAAAATTTGCCCCAATATGAAGATCGAACATTATTGCGTTGCTATTCAATCCATCGTAGTTTCCATACATGAAACCTGCTCTCAAGAGATATCTTTCGCTTTGCGTAGCCAGTTCTAAGGTGTAACAATTGCGCGACCCACTTGGAAAGCTTCTGACAGTTTCGTATTGTCTCGGTAATGACGGGTTGATGGTATCTGTCGCAATGATGTAACCTGTACCAGTGCTAACGAAATCGTTGTCTGAATAGTATGTCAAATTTGCGGTGTTACTGTTATCAATGTAGAACGTATTTTCTGGTAGCCCGCAATCGAGATTAACAAAACCTATAATAAATAATAAAGAACCTTCATATTTGTTTTTTGTTTTTTTGTTTTTTTTAAAGGATAGAAGAAGAAAAACACACCATGATCTGTAGATTGAGCAAGAACACCAATGCCCCTTGTAGCAGATAGATGCAAAATAAAGGCATAGATTGCCAGACCATGAAAGTGAAACCCCATTTACATCTCCTTTTAGAGGTGTAATTTAACAATTCATGCAACAATTTGGCGAACAGGACTCTCTCTCTGACTTTCAAGTGATGAGATTGCCAATACATAAAGAAACTTGACTTTCACTGACTTTGATCAATCCGCCTTTCTTCATCCTTGCAAGAAATAAAGCTTCTAGTAAACTTAAAGAAACACAAGGAACAGCTTCTCTAGATTTTAATTTTCAGCCCACCTTTAAAATATAAAAGGCCTACAAATAGGCCCAAAATCCAGCCCAAAAAGCAATGTGGAAAGTTTCAACTCAATTTCAGAGATAGCATTAGATTTTAAAATTGGGATTTTTCATATAAAAAGAAATGTCTTAGTTAACTATACTGAACATGATTCTCAAACTTTTCAGAGATGTTTTTACAAAATGGCATTCATATAATGAGAACCGAATGAAATTATTTATTTAGTTGTGCTCAAAGTTTAAATTTATGTTTTTATTTTGAGCGATTCTTTTACGCAGCCGGAATATTACTCCTAGAAAAGATAGAGAGTTTTGTCAATATATAAATTCCACTTTTCAGTATTAACTGAAGGGAAAAAAAAATGCTAACCAGAAGTAATCTGATCAATAAATAAAAATAGAAATCAGATAGATATAAAGAAAAGGTGCCATTTTGGCTCTTCATATTTTACCAAAGGTTTAAATAGCGTTTATCGCGTCATAGCGGAACGGATGAAAAAACAGCGCTATGCCCATATAGCGCCGCTATAGCACAAAATAGCGCGCTAGCGTCATAATTTTTATGATCCAAAAACACTATAGCGACGTTATAGCGCGTTATTTAGAACTTGTATTTTACTACCAAAAACCTAGCGCTATAGTGGCTATACTAATACTGATGGAATCAGATACAAAGAAAAAGCGCCATTTGGCTTTTGACGACACATCCAACGGCCAGAGATCAGCAGCGAAGGAGAGCCTCCCTTTCCTGCTTTCCCTTTGACCCTATCCTACAAGGCTACAACATATTCCTACATTCTGTTCTGCCACAGCGAATGTAGATTATTTTTCCTTTTATCTGAATTAACAAGTTCCTTTTTCTGAACCGACTCGAATTTTAGAACCAGGTCCTCCCTGACGTGGCTACAACTACACCGTCCATCCGATGGGAACTCAGACGGTCAGTTGGTCAAACCTTTTAAAGATAACTTAATGAGAAATTGTTGTGCCGCGCCAGGTTGCACCCCGCTAAATCCCATAGCATTGTATTTGTATTCTACGGCTGGATCCCCTAAAGTAACTCAAATTTTGTGTTTTGATCCGGATCGCCCAATCCGATATGTCATGAATATTAAAGGGCTCCGTGCTTTACCACGGGCCGGATTGATCCAAATTTCTGATTGGACGGCTCAGATTAAAACTCAAAAATTAGGTTACTTTAGAGAATACGGACTCCAATTTGCAAACACCCCCCCCCCCCCCCCCTCCTCCAATCGTATCCTACCAGGTACCTAAACTTCCCCATATTTTCACTCACTACGTCTTTTTTGAGAAAAAATAAGGATCTGAGCTCATATTTAATTGATAGTGTTTGTTACAAAAGAGAAAATTAATGCGCTCAAAACATTTGAGCTAAAAGTAAATAAGAAAGAAATGAAACATAAATCTAAGAAGTAAGAAGAAAGTAAGAAAGCTGAAAAGCCAAGTTAAAATGAGAAATGTTGTGATGCCTCTTGGTTGCTATTTTCTGACCATATACGGCTTCTGTTGATGAATTTTCTCGATTAGTTGATCAATCTCTTTAGAATTTTTTCTGAATGTCTGAAAGCATCGTTCACGTCATATAATAAATTGTGCAATGAGGAGCGTCGATCGTATTTCTTGTTTGACCTTTTCTTTTTCTTTTAGAATCAGTTGTAATGGTGTTGAGCCCTGCACCGTGTACCAATCCGGTACCGCTCTGGTATATACTGCCAGTGATAAGGGGCCGTTTCTATATTCCTCTTGCACATTATACAACTATTTACCAATTGCCACCCCCTTCATGTTAGGTTGTCAATCGTCGGTATTCTTCTATTGCATATCAGCCAACCAAATACTATTATTCTCGGTGGTGCCAGTATTTTCCAGATCGTATGCACTTCAGAAAGTATTCTTGGTGTATGTTTCATTGCTCTGTACGAACTTTTTACAGTGTATAGCCCTATCTGTGACCATCTCCACTGTACCTCATCTTGTTGGTCCAGTACTAGTGCAACCTGGCGTAACCGCTACTGCAGGATTGACAATTCCTATGATGCTTCTATCATGAGCAGGGGTCTGAAGGTGATCACAATGAATCTGAGGTTAGAACTTCTTGGACTGTAGCATAACCATTTATTGCGGGCCTGTTCGGCTGCACAGTGGGAACGAGAACGGGAACGGAAATAGAAAATTTTTGTACTGGATTTTACTGTTCACGTGGGAAAAAAAAAATTCAGTCTGAGTGAATTTTTTTTTCCCATGTGAACAGTAATTTCCTATTTACTGCCGAACAGGGCCTGCATGTGTGTGCAGGTTTGGGAATTTTTCTTCTAATAAGCCTAGTTCCCAGTTGTGTTTTCAAAAGGCTATGTTGTTTCTTTTGCTTAGTATGTGAATTGTTGAGTGGTTGTAGAACTGTTATGTATGTGTCAGGGACTTAGACATGTAAATTGCTTAGTCTGTGACCAAAAACCTAGGATTTAGGTTTTTCCGAAATCAGAAGTCGTTGGCTTGCGTCAAGGAACGTAAATAATTGAAATAGACCTCGACCGATATTAAATTTCTTTATTGAATTTGTTTGATAAATTTGTTAGAAGGGCATTGCAAAAGTTGGAGACGTCTGAAAGCGAACCACGGTGGCAATTTCCTTTGCCCCTTTGGAATTTTCAAAATGTGAACGCAACTCTCCGGATACCTTTATTAATTTCATTCAATTTTTCTTAGATCTTGTTTCTTGTATCAAGACGTAATCTAGTAGAAAATTAATCTTCGTACCTAGACATGAAAGCTATGGCAGCAATTAAACCCAATTCAATTTTTTTTTAAAGTGGCACAGTATTTTATTGAGCCAATCAAAACTGAGAGACACGTATGGTATGCTTCCTTCTCACGGATTAAATTTCTTATTTTATAAACTACTTTAAATCGGGTTATTTTTTTATCACAACTCATACTTAGATTTTGTTTTGTTGCGATTCAAACAGAGTGATACCTTTAATAATTAGTCATTGTCAAATGATTTATTTTTATTATGGACATTGATGTGGTGGGTTGGTTGATGTGAAAGTATCTAATTTTCTATCATAGAAATGAAAAGATATAAAAAAAGTTGTCAAAGGGGCTAGGAAGTAAACCCACAAGACATTTGAATTGTAGCTAATAGTGCTCTCTCTCTCTCTCAAATTAGAGAGAATTTTATGTATACTTTCTATTTTAAAATTAATAATATCATATTAATATTTATCTTTCCAAATATTAATAAGTCACAAATTTATTCATTTATTATTATTTCTATTAAAAAATTCATTTTAAATTTATAAAGTTTTCATTTTACTTTTTAGTAAAAAAAACTAAAAATATTTAGCATGTTTAAGACAAATGTTCAATATTCAAATCAATCGGTTTGTGAGGACAAATAGTTATTTCTATGCATTTGTAATGATATTTAGACATACACTTGTATCAACATCACATGTAGAGAAATGAATCACTTATCCTCGCTAACTGGATATCTATTTATTTATATATAAAATCCTGGATGGGTTTGCTACTGTTCATTGCAGTGCTGGCTATTTCTCAACCATCTGATTTGGATCCGGCAGTTCTTAGATATCAGCGAATTTGATCTCTCGTATAATTATAAGACTGAATAGTTCTCTTTCACATAAATCGTAAACTTTATAAATTATAAGACTGAATAGTTCTCTTTTTAAAAAGAGTAAATCGTAAACTTTAAAAAAAATTAAAAAAATTCAATAAATTTTTTTTTTGTAAGTTTTTAAAATATAAAAAAGAAAATAGACGTAATTTTTAAAAAGATTAGTGACTTAAGAATATGCTCTAGAACTTTTGTTAGATGCTGCTCATGGTTTTTAAGTGCGATGACATGTATTTTTGTTTCCAGAGAGGTGGCCACTGACTACTAAGCACTTTGGTTTTGCATTCCCACCTGATTCTAATTCTTTTTTTTTTAATAAGAAAACATTAACATTAATTTTATAAATTGTTAATCAAGGATAATTCTCACAGGTTAATTTAAAACATAAAAAAATAATAAGGAAATCGAAGGGGAAATATTCATAATCACAAATCTACTAAACGAGATATAATGATGCATTACATAACTAAATCAGTCATAATTAATGAAGAATCAATGAAGTATGATGAAAAGAACATCTTTGGTTTCGGACCCCAAGTGAGATTCAGATCAGCTGAAATTCGAGATCCATGAACAGTAACTCTGAAATTTTGAAATCTGAGATCCGGCTGTCCAATTTTTTTGTGCACGCAACTCGAAACAATTCAATGGCTGAATTCAGAATTTCAAAAATTTCAGAATTATTGTTGATGATCTCGGATTTCAGTAGATTTAGATTTCTCAAGTGTCGCCGCATTGTTGAGATTTCAATATTTTGGGACCATTTCATTCATCAAATCCCCTTCATGCGATTCTCAATGTAATGTCGCTCTCTCTAGTTCTTTATCATCAAATCCTACAGTTATCACCTCATGATGTGCACAAATTTATAAAAAGTTGGCAAGCTATATAATTGTTTCCAATGCAAGGTTTCATATATGCTGTAACAATAATTCATACAGATTGAAAGAAAAAATAAATAAATAGAAAATCCGCCCATGTATTCAGTATTAGTATGCTCTGTAATACCGCACGGTGGGACCCACAACTTTATGATTCATATTTACTTCCAGTCGGGTCAAACTCAATCCAGTGCCTATTTAAACTGTTGGAGTCCCCTTTGAGATTTGTGCCAGGTTAAAAGGACGGCTTGGATCCACTAATTGTACAGAACATTACCTCTGTAATGCTCAGAGCATACAAATTCCATATATTCATGTCTCATCCATTAATGTCGTACTAGATTGAATTCGGAAAAAAAAAAAACAATTAGGGCATGTTCGGCCGTTTATTGTGTGCGTGGGAAAAAAAAATTCACTCAGAGTGAATTTTTTTTTATCCACGAGTACAGTACAGTAAAGTCAGTTCAAATCATGTGCCCATTCTCCTACCCACGTGTCCGCCTAACACGCCCTTAGAAATTGATGGTAACTGATAGGGCCATATTCCCAAGGCTCTTAATTTATAAACTTTGGACCAATGAAAACCCGGGATTCGGACCTCCTTCTAGGAGCCAGCCCGAAGCCAAGGTGAAGAGGCCCAAAGCCCGAGATACTTGACTAAGGATCCGGGAATAAAACAGGGCGGACTGAAGGCCCTGTAAAAACTAAGCCTGGCCCGAAATAGGCCTCCACCGCCTTAATACGGGATAACCACCGAGATAGCGGTTATGAAGCAGCCTATATAAGGCTAAAAGCCCCATTGAATAGGGGTCACAATTTTATATACAGAGAGATATCGCACAGGTCAGAGTTAGAATCTCTCTATAACAACCCGAGTTTCTAATTCACTCACACCTCGGCTTACCATCCCGCGGTAGGACGAGTCCACCCCGATTTCTCACCACATACGGCCTACTCTTCGCGGGAGATAGGACGTATCAGTAACCAATTTCGTACTGTTATGATGGTAAAGCATAGAATATAGATTTTATTCGTAGAGCATAGAGTATATAAATATTTGGCGACAATAAATAATAAATTTCGTACTGTTGTGATGGTACCCAATCTAATCCTTAATAGAAAAAGATGAAAGTTGAACCACCCACTGAAATTTAAAATTGCAGATAAGAATATTATGAGAGAATATTCGTACCTCAAGAGGAACAATCTTATCTTGCTCTTAAACCGAGACACCTTTCTTTTTTCTATTTTTGTTATCAATGCAATTTATATGATTATATGAACTAAAACCTCTGCTCTTTTTTTTTTTTATCCTTTCCTTCTAGATTGTTCCTTGCTGTCTTGCTCCTCGTTTATATTTGCGACACATCATATGCCACCGCTGTAAAACAGTAAAAGGGAGAGCGATGTATGATGTATCCCTCCCTGCTAATAATAATTTATTAGCAAATGCGTCCCCACTCCCCACCCATACCATTATACCAACCATTACCAAGGGGTTAAATAAAAAATAAAAAACACATGTTTGAAAAAGGGGAAAAACAAAGTTTATTCGCCATTACTGAAACCGACGCAGAGACAGCCAACGGGTAGCCACATTTTGTCTTAGCGCGGATACATAGAGCGTGCTTTAAGCATTTGACCTTAATTAAATAAGATGTTCCATTTACAAACTTAATAATATGAATATCACTACGGGGAATTTTAAACAATGTCCCTGCAAAACCTAAAATTATACATAGGGACGATGCCTGTTTCAAAATATTCATGTCAGATCATTTTTTTTTCACTTCAATTATGGACAATGCTTCTTTTGCGAAGATTTTTAAAAAACAGAAGAATATTTAAAAACAATACCATTACCACCATGCATGAATGGTGTGATTTCAAGCGCTATATTACTAAAATAAGTTACAAATATGCCCTCAAAATTTTTTTAATAAAAAAATACTCCAACCGTCAGAATTTCTAACGGTTGGGGTATTTAAAAAAAAAAGATTGAGGCATTTTGTAACTTTTTAATTAATGGAGGATAATTAAAAAAAAACGATGATATTTTAAAAATGGCATACTCTATGTACATCAAGTATTTTGATTGTGTATGTCTTATTGTTGCTTATGGTACATTTTTCATATTGTTATTTATATTTTTGCATATTGTTTTTATTCTCTGTAATAAATTTTAGAACAAATATTGCTTGTAAGATACAAATTTGGTTTTGGACGGGTTTAAGTCAACAACATTTTAATCATGAAATTCAATATAAGATATTATTCAATTTTAATCTATGCAAAATTTGGGATGAGATACATTGATTAAATATATAATCGTTTTTATTGAACAATAAAATTGCAGCATATATTATATTTTTTGCAATTTTATGTTGCGTGCTAGGTGTATATATTATATTCCAACAGTCAAATTTGTAACTTAGAACTATTTTTGAATATGCGGCTATGCAGACGCATATGCAGTCCATGCAATCATCCATGCAGATTTTTGCTAGTTGCTCCGAAATCCAAAAAAGATCCAGAAATGAATTGCATTTTTGTGGATGCGTGATGAACCCATAACATATGGAAGTGTGGTAAATAGCACAAACAAATAAACTAGAACGCCTTTGTGTTATAAATTAGTTTTATTTTATGTATATTATTTTAACAACTCATGGTAAAACTGCATATGTACTTCTGCATTAAAATCTGCATATGCAGTATGCAATAGATTTTCACATGCATAAACAAGACCACATTTAAAGACACTGGTTGTTACAATAACCTTGCCTATAAATTTCAACACAATAAAATTTACTTGGAATGTATAATTATCCGCAAAGTTCATTTATTTGGATGCATGGCAATATATATATATTTTTTTCCGTTCAAACAAAAAGGACCATGAAATAGAAAATTAGAAACGACGCCGCACTGTTTTGCGTGATAACGAGATAATCCAGGGTCCATCAATTTTCAACATAAAAAGATGAATTTCCATACATGTCCCTATCAAATTATGAAAATGCTATCCCCTCAGAAAGATTGATGACGTATGAACAGATAGATTTTTGGAGAATATTTTAAGATTGAAACTGGACAAATTTTGAAAAATAATTTATTAATGCTTACAATTGCCAGAATCTGTAAAATACTTTCTGAATTTTTTTTTCTCTAGCCACTTTTTTCAAAATCATTTCATATAAAAAATTTGACAATAATAAATTTAACAGTTGATACGTCATATCTCGGGGAGAGTAGGCCGTATGTGGTGAAGCGTCTGGGTTGGGCTCGTCCTGCTGCGGGATGGCAGTCTAAGGTGTGCGTGAGTTGAGAACTCGGGTGGTGTTAGAGAGATTCTGACTCTGACCTATGCGATATCTCTCTGAATGTAAAGTTGCGACCCTTGTTCAATGAGTCTTTTTGTCTTATATAGGCTGCCTCATCACCGTATCTCGCGCGGTTATAAGAGATGGAACGGTTATTTTGACCACGTTCGGTGGTTATCCCGCATTAAGGTGGTGGAAGTCCATTTCGGATCAGGCCTGTCTTTTTTGGGCCTTTTGTGAAGCCTTTTTATTCTCGGATCCTTAGTCAAGGATCTTGGGCTTTGGACTTTCTCATCTTGGCTCCGGACTCCTAGAAGGAGATTCAAATTCCGGACTTTCATTAATCCAAAGTTATATTTTAAGGGTTTTGGGAATATGACCCTATCAACAACGGTAGAAAGAATGAGTTCGACGCATATTTTTAAAAAAAATCTGTCATTATAATTTTAAGTTTTTAACAGTTTGAAATGCGTATCAGTTGATTGAAAGGAATATCCAATTCACTTTTACCATCAGAAAAAAAAAGTTATTCGTATGAATGCATTTCGCATATTGCTGTCAATATTAAATAATTTGGAGGAATAACAGGATATTATTGTAAAATTCGCTAAAGATCTTTAATTAAGAGGCCAAACGCCACACGGAAACCGTGGGGTCCACCTAGAGCGGGCGCACCATCGACGGCTGCGAGCCGCTGCCTACATTTACAATGACGCCATGCATGACGTGTCGGTCCCACTAGATGGGGAAGCAAGCACAACTAAAACTTTTCCTCTTATGCACCGTACTTTGGACCCACCTCTCAGTGACTGAAATCCATGCTACCGTGTCTGTTCCCAGTGCATCTGCTGATTCCCTCGTCGGCTGATTTCGTGGGTACTTTTGTGATTGACCGATTTACATGGCCGGTTATGTTTGATTTTCAAAAATTCTAACTACTCCAACCAAATTTTAATGTTTAATGTATACATCATGTTAGAACGGTTCGGATCGACTGTTTAGATTTTGAAATTACAAAAAATAACTCATAAACATATGGTACTAGAATGTGTCATTATAAGATAGTGTAATTGGATCACTCTTCTCAGGGGCGAACCCAGGTGGTTCCGGGGGCAGCTTGCTCTCCTGAATTTTGAGTTTTAGTGAAGATTTATTAGTTCCGACCGACTTTGTCTCTCTTGAAATTTTTTTTGCCCCCCTCTAGACGTTTGATTTGTAATTCGGGTTAAATTTAGAGTTAAAATTGAAATAAATTTGTTGAATTTTGATTGGTAATTAGAATTATAAGTCAAAGTATCAGAAATTACAAGTCAAAGCATTGGAAAGTATAAGTTAAAGCATTATTTTTTATCGAGTACTCAATTGGTTAATGGATTTAAACCCGAGTCGATATTTTTTTGCCTCCCGACGAAAATTATGGATCCGCCCCTGACTCTTCTTAACTTTATGCAAAAAAATTGACTAGTCAACGCTTATGTAAAATTTGATACTAAATTTTACATTTGTTGAAGTAAAATTTAAATGTGATACGAGAATATTAACGAGCTAGATAATAACAAGTAGGGTTGTGAGTTAAAATAAGTTTAAAACAAATGATGCTCAAATTATATTCATATCATATTTCACTAGCAGATACTGATATTAGACAATAACAAATTCACATCTAAATGGATAATATATAAAACAAATAATTGATGGATACACACTAGACAATAACAAAATTCATATTTAAACATATAAATATGAAGAAATAATTAATGGATACCTTTTAGATAATTGCAAGAAAACTTGTAGATAATTATGGTAAATTGTCATGTAGTATCTACAACGAGCTGATTATATTTTAAGATAGGTGCAAAATTATGTTTTTTTCAGAAAATTGTGGAACATCTAAAAACAGTGATTTTGTACTTATCTTAAAAAATAGTAAAAAATTTCAAAAAATATAAAATTTGATCTCTAAGTACATTTTAATGTAGATATCATGTTGAGCGGTTCAGATATTTTGTTTAAATTTTAAAATCAAAAATAAAAATGTTAGAATACAATTAAAGTATGAAACAATGAGACATTTGAGTCCTCCTCTATTTTTATATATTGCTATGTTATTTTGCTGAATGAATTTCTATGAAAAACGACAATTATGAACACAGTAACAATATACGCGAATAATTTGCAAATAAACTCTGACCAGCCAAAGTATGTCCTTTTTCTAGCGTATATCTTAATTTTTTTCAAAGGTTTATATTACGTTTAAACCCTTCAAAATCATAGATTTTATGCTCTTACTATTTCTAGTGCTATATTCTTATTTTGTTTGGATAATTCTAACATACATCTGATATTTATGGTACATTCAAAATTATTATAAAATAAATAACTGAAACTTTTCAGGAGATATTTTTTTCTTTGTCAAATATTATATTTAATAGAGATAGAATGAGCGGAGACTAATTGACGAATTAGGAAGTAACTCACAAATGGACAAATATCCTTAATTTTGTTTTAGTGAGACGTTCTAAGAAAATTCCATCTTAATAGTTACGTTTGCAAATTATGAATATTATTATTCTTTTTATTTGTTACATTAACCTGACGCTATATTTTTATGCAAATGAAATCAAATATCATAACTTTGAGTGAGGCTATGGTGCTATGCATAGCACGGATGGCTAGTATACTACGGCTCAATATGGTACTTTTTAAAATCCTAACGGTCAATCCGACCGTTCAATGTGATAACCATATGAATATGTACTTGCAAACTAAATTTTATATTTTTTCGAATTTTTTTACTATTTTTTCAGATAGGTAGAATTTTGATGGTCCAGAATTTTCAAAAAACACTGATTTTTCTACCTATCTGAAAAAATAGTAAAAAAATTCGAAAAAATATAAAATTTAGTTTGCAAGTACATATTCATATGGATATCACATTGAACGGTCGGATCGACCGTTAGGATTTTAAAAAGTACCATATTGAGCCGTAGTACACTAGCCATTGGTGCTATGCATAGCACCATAGCCTCACTCCATAACTTTTGTGTTGTATATATGTATTTTCAGAAATAATGTAAATAAGGAGGGTGCGAATGCAAAACAATTTGATGCTTTTTTTTAATGAGAAATTCTCCCTTCTTTCCGTGTCTTTTTTCCTCCTGCGTTTCCCGGAGGCACGAACACTGTCTTTTGTTACACCTACCTCTCTCTCCCTCTCTCTCTCTCAAACAGAAAACCTAGGTTTTTAGCGCTTCGAACGAGCCCCTTCTTCGATTCTGTGAGTAAATCTTGTGTTCGTTGAATTTTTATGACATATGTTTCATGTTTGTTATGCATTTATTATTTGCTGTTTTACTTCCCTCGAAAGCATGTCTCTGTTGCGCAAAATTCTTACTATCAATCTGTTCACGAATCGCGCATAATTTTTTTTGTTGTGGATACGGTAGATATATTTAAAGTAAATTTTGGAGATAATTTTGTTCAGAATTAGCTTTTGCTTTATCCACACTTCCTTTCCAATCTCGTCTAATTCAAGATTTTAGGCGAATTATCTGGAATCTCTTTTGGGAAGCGACATAATTTCATATTTTTAGCTTTCTATACCAAGAAAATTTATCATCCCCCCCTTAATATTTCCAGATTTGAATTCATAATTGGTTCCAAAATACTAACTGCGAGAGATAAGAGCTCAATTTGATGAGGAATGTGATTTTATATATTTATGATTTATGAAATAAGAATGCCTTGGTGAATAGTTTTATGTCTATTTAGTTGACCAAATGACTATTCTGCCCTCAGATTGAAGGTCACAAGGGAAAGTGGTAAGGTACTTTGGTGAAATAAGGTGGATCAGGCTCCTCTTCAGTTCCCTTCAGAAAACCGGAGAGATCCCTGACGTCATACAATTTGTGTTTTATAGGACTAAATAATTTCTTGGTTGCCACTTTGCTAATTATCATCCTGTAGTTACATTTACCACACTTTAGTTTGGTACTAGTAGGAAAAAGTTCCAAGCGGGGCTCTAATGCTCTTTGTTTACGCTAGATGAGGGTTTCTGTGAAGTTGGCAGTGAACCCTAGTATGCTGCTTATATTCGGCTTACTTAACTTTTTCTCACAAATTAGCGCGGCATCTTTTTGCACTGTTTCCTGTTGTATTTTAAATTCAAATTTCAATGGGTAACTTTATCTAAATAAAAACTAGAGGTTAAGTATTTATACGGTTGGATATACTGATAAGTATAATCGTTAACAACAACAACAACAACCAAGCCTTTAGTCCTAAACAAGTTGGATATACTGATAAGTATAATCATCGAACCTTAAAATTCCTTTTTTCTAAAAATCTTTGATTCCATCTTATGTCCGTCGTATTGTATACAGGTGCACAGCCCTATTCCCAGAATTCAATTCTCTTAGCTAATTGTCCGGTTGTCATTTCCAAAGAGAGAAAATTATAATTAAGATTCGTTGTATTTACTATACTTTGCTTTTTTATTTTTTAAATTTTCTTATAAATATCCCAGCATTGGGGTCTGTTCTTACAGCATTGCATACTAGAGCTCTAGCTTGTAATCTTCTCCTTTATGTCATCGATCTGTTCACAGATTAATTTTTGTATGTCTTCTTTTTTAATCATATATTCTCTTTGCACCATTAACATAAGAAATCAACTTTTGTAAGACATGTTGTCTTTTATTTATTATGCAATTGCTTTTACCTTTCTAGTTGCATTACCACTGTAGAAATCAAGAACTAAATGTGCTAATTACCTGAACTTACTGGCATATATTGTAGCAACTCGGTTTAATACCAAGAGTCTTTCATGGTGTTGTTGTTCTTTTTTCTTTGATTGTTTCTAATATTCCTTTTATTATTACTCTTTAGGATTCTTCAGCTACATATTATTGAATGATATCGGTGTCAGTTATTCAATCTAAACCGTAACTTTGCCTAACCTCTATTTCCCATATTTCTTCTATACACCAAACTTTACCAAGATGGATCGCCGTGACACATCTGGGTTTGTTAGTGGAGGTTGCTATGAGATTTATCTCTTAAGCTTCTAACACTAACCCTAGCTAGTAGTTTACCTAACCTCTCACTTCAGTGATAAAAGTAAGGAAGAATTAAATTCTGATAACAATGGATGGATTTCCTCAAAACAAAACACATTTCTCGAGTGCGTTTCCTTCTTGGAACAAAATTCAGCTGGGTTCTGGGTTCAACCTGGATATTTCTCTTCGACTTGACCCACAGCCCAATTCATGCATTTCTAGCTCTCAAGGGATAAAGAGAAAACGGGGTGTTGCAAATGGAGAAATCCCAGCTTTAGCCCTGGGTCTGGGACGGTCTCCTAGTTCATCAGACAACAGTAAATTGAGTTCACCGACTATTTGTACTGCTTCCTCAACCAAAGAGACCGACGAGGAGTCATCTATGGACCTGGGGTTCAATTTCGAGCTTTTTCTTTGTCAAAATGAAACTTTGCATCCACAGAAGAGGCCCTTTGGCCCTGAGTTTGATCTCAACTTGAGCCTGTCAACTGGGCCCCATGAGTCAGTAACTACAAGGCTGGTTGAACAACCTTCCTCCAACCATTCCA
Organism: Carex kokanica; assembly: GCA_025461125.1. Taxonomy (NCBI): domain Eukaryota; kingdom Viridiplantae; phylum Streptophyta; class Magnoliopsida; order Poales; family Cyperaceae; genus Carex; species Carex kokanica. The sequence continues at coordinate 186,994 of JAJGRX010000244.1, forward strand.
AGCAGCTTGATGAATGGCCTAGACCAACATACTGGACATTTAACAGCCACTTCGCTGGTCCAGGCACTGGTTCCAGTATCAGTACTGGGACTGATCCTGGTACCTCTCTCTACAAGAGCAATCCATCAAAATCTGACTCAAGTCTGGCCGTCTCTGTATCAGACCTGAAGTCTACCTTGGTTAATCCACCAAGAATGAGCTCTACAGTTGCTTCTGATAGCAGTAACCAAAAGTGCGGCGCGAATACCAAGATGTGCCAATTCCCAGGCTGTACAAAGGGTGCAAGAGGGGCGTCTGGAAGGTGCATAAGCCATGGTGGGGGCCGCCGATGCCAGCGGCCCGGATGTCACAAAGGTGCCGAGGGGAGAACCATCTTTTGCAAGGCCCATGGAGGTGGTCGCCGCTGCTTCTTCCTGGGCTGCACCAAGAGTGCGGAGGGAAAAACTGACTACTGCATATCTCATGGTGGGGGCCGCCGATGCAACCACATAGACGGCTGCACTCGTGCTGCCCGTGGCAAATCTGGCCTCTGCATCCGCCATGGGGGTGGCAAAAGGTGCTCCCAGGAGGGCTGCACCAGGAGTGCTGAGGGTCAGTCTGGTCTGTGCATTTCCCATGGTGGGGGCCGCCGTTGCCAGTTTCCCGACTGTAGCAAAGGGGCTCAAGGAAGTACCAAATTCTGCAAGGCTCATGGAGGAGGGAAAAGGTGTACCTTTTTGGGGTGCACCAGGGGGGCCGAGGGAAGCACTCTATATTGCAAGGGACATGGAGGCGGCAAGAGATGTAATTTTCAAGGAGGCGGCATTTGCCCTAAGAGTGTCCACGGTGGAACCCAGTTTTGTGTTAATCACGGCGGTGGGAAGCGGTGTGCGGTTCTGGAGTGCACCAAGAGCGCAAGGGGACGAACAGATTTTTGTGTTCGACATGGGGGTGGGAAGCGGTGCAAGGAGCTAGGATGTGGGAAAAGTGCACAGGGTAGTACTGATTTCTGTAAGGCTCATGGGGGTGGAAAGAGGTGTGCATGGGGACAAAGTGGGCATGGATATGGACACAGGGAACCTGCTTGTGACAAGCTTGCTAGGAATAAGACAGGTCTTTGTGGTACTCATGGTGCCCTTGTCCAGGACCAGTGTGTCCATGGTGGCCGTCTTGAGCCTGTGGTTAAGGCAGAGATGAATGAAGTCATGGATGCTGGAAATGCAAGTCTGGAGCTGGTTAGCAATGTGACTGAGTTTCGCGGGAGCGGTGGATTTGGTGTGGATGGGGCTGCACAGGATGGTATGGTTGGGTTGCCCGAAGGCCGGGTCCATGGAGGAAGTCTCATGGCTTTGCTCAGCAAGGGTCAGGTAAATGCAGGCACCACGACTGGCATGTCAGAGGAGGACATCAACACCTCTGGTACCACTATGCTTAGCTGGATTTAAAAGGTTTGATTGTCGCTTGGTATTGGGATCCAGCAATTTTTTATCTGGTTTCATGGGTAATAAATCTGTTAATGATAAGTAGTGGCATGTTTGAAAAATTGAAAAAAAAGGAAAAACAAGGGATAAAATAGAAAGGTACTGTTGTGGGGAATAATTGGTAAACCATTCTAGATGTCTGTATATATTTATTAGCTTGCTGTTTCCAGTTTAGTTGGCCGTCTTTAGTTGTTGTTTTAAATAATAATTGGGTGTTGTTTGGATGATTGTCTAATTGTGTATGCTATGTCCGTCCAGAGACCCTTTGAATAATACAAGTAGTTAATAGATTGTGGCACTAACTTGTGAGATCAGATCATTGTTCTTTAAATTAGATTTTGGATTACTATCTTTACAATTTTTAACCTTTTCAATTTTTATCTATCATTTTCTTATGCTAGACCTCAATCATTTATTCTGGTGTTCTCAGCTTATAAATAAACAGATAAACTTCACCAATAAATATGTTAGATGGAGTTCACGTGTGGTGATATATTAGTGACAGCGCAAACGTCTGATCAAAATCAATGTCTAGATTACATATTGATTGTTCTTTTAGTTGCGAATACTGTTACTAGCTATGAACCATCCAATTTTGATCTTACTGTCCACTTGCAAAGTATGGTACATGGTGATATTGTTTTATAGTAAATGATGAGGAGTCATGCTAGATGTAATATATCAGAGGCATATTACCCAACTCCAGTCTTATCAAAATTGTCATCACTTGCAAAGGTAAGGTATCAGGCCAGGACAAAAGGAATTCAAAGCCATGGTCCCTACGGTCTATTTCATCCTCTCTCTCTCTCTCTCTCTCTCTCTACTGAATAATTCTTTTTTGTTTCTAGTTTGCTGACACAATCCCTAATATAGGCGTATAGGACTCGCTAGTTCATCTCACATAAATTACATGGCCTTTCTAGGCCTTGGCCCGGTTAGTTGTGCGACTGATTTTGTAGCACTTTACAATTAGCATTTTATAATTGCTGAGCTTATTATAATATATTGTATGAATCTGTTTTAAAAGTGCATTAATAGAAAAGAAGAATCTTTTATGCAGAGAGACAACTCCAAATAAACTACATGGTATTAGAGCCCCACGGGCCGACATTTTTATTAAATACCCAAAGTTAATTACATATTAATAAAAATACCCAGACCCATTAATCTTTTTTAAAAATACCCAAACCGGCCATTTAATGGCCGGTCCCTATTTAAAAGGGTAACCGATCATTAAATGGCCGGTCCCCTGATTTAATTTTAATTTTTTTTAAGAGACAAATAGCCAAAATGCTGAAAAAATCGAATTTTTTAGTTAAATACTTGTCAAATTAATTTTTTTATAACATATTTATCAGTTTTTTTATTAAATATATCACACGGACTGTTTCTTATTTGAACATACAAAATGTCAAATTAAATTCACTAGCCGTATGTGAATACTAAACATCAGATCAGTAATTTTGATACAAGTTCTGACTTTTACCATGCTGCCTGCATACGACACTATCACTAGCCGCAAACGGGTCGTTGTGTGTCTACCGATGATAAAAAAAACTTTTAACTCAATTTTTGAGGCACTAAACGACGTTTTTTTTGTAATTATGACTCTGTCGACCCCTTATGGGTGACCCCTTGGGCGCCATTGCCCCCCGTCTTGTCCCAAGCTTTCTAAATTGGGGGTCATACTCGGAAATCCGAGTTTTCTAGCCAAAGTTATGGCCGTTTAAAGTTTTTTAAAAAATAAAGATGCTTTCTTGTAAAAACACCGATGATGCACGGCTTGTCGACGGTAGAAGTGCATCGATGTTTCATTATAAAAACATCAGCGACGCATCGATATTTTTTCAGCACTACCCTGCTTAATTGCCAATGTTAAGTCCCAAGAAAACATCGATGCACTTCTGCCGTCGATAAGCCGTGTATAAAGCATTGGTGCATCATCAATGTTTTTGCACGTAAGCATCGTTGTTTTAAAAAAAAATTTAAACGGCCATAACTTTGACTAGGAAACTCGGATTTTGTGAGTACAATCCCAATTCGGAAAGCTTGAGACGAGACGGGGGCAATGGCGCCCAAGGGGTCATCCCCAAGAGACCGACGGAGTCAGAATTGCAGAAAAACGTCGTTTAGTGCCTCAAAAATTGAGTTAAAGTTTTTTTTATCATCGATAGACACACGACGACCCGTTTGCGGCTAGTGACAGTGTCGTATGCAGGCATCATGTTAAAGTCAGAACTTGTGTCAAAATTACTGATATGATGTTTAGTGTTCGCATGTCAAAAGTCAGAAGTGACTAGTCTAGGTGTTCATATCTTCCTTTAATTTGACAAGTATTTAACTAAAAAATTCGATTTTTAGTGTTATATTTCAGCATTTTGGTTATTTGTCTCTAAAAAAAAAATTAAATCAGGGGACCGGCCATCTAATGGCCAGTTTTCCTTTTAAATAGGGACCGGTTATTAAATGGCCGGTTTGGGTATTTTTAAAAAAAGTTAATGGATCTGGATATTTTTATTAATCTGTAATTAACTTTGGGTATTAATAAAAATGTCGGCCCACGGGGCGGCGATTCTGACTCCAGTGAAATCCATCTGCTAACGACTTCTCTCGCGCGACTCCGCTAGCCTTTTTTGTTAGCGACTTCTCTCTAGTGACTCAGTCGCGATCTCTTCTGGCGCTAGCGATTCCTTTCTCCTGATCTCTTCTAGCGCTAGCAACAACCTTTCTGAATTGGCGACTCCGCTGGGATTTAATTTTGCTACTTCCTCTGAACTTAGCACTTTGAACTTCGCTAGAACTAGCGATCTGGTGACTTCATTTCTAGAAATTTTGTCCCTAGCGATTTAATTTCTCCTTAGCTGGTGGCTTCTAATATTCCTAACTTCATTTCTACACAAATTTTGTTTGTACTGTGCTGAGATGGACTTGGGGTTGTAAGTAATATATGGAGAAAGTCGTGATCGCATGTAGGTGCACGGCTCGTAGTTGAGTTGTGTTTGATCTTGTTTCTGTGTTGGGTTTGAGATAAAGACAGTCAACTATGAAGATAGAAACACTTATGGCTAGTTAGGAACTGAACAAGATTTTGGAGAGGGTGGCCAGGGTATTTCAGACCAAACTAGAGAGAATTATAATATGACATGTTGGTTGTATGCAATCTTTTAAATACTTTGTTTGATATAATTTGCAAAACATACATTAGTTGAATTTAATCTTGTACATGATTGAGTGAGTATGTAGGTTCAAGACTTTAATTACAAAATTAATATGAAGAACCAAAGATAGGTTCAAGATCTTAATTGCAAGATCAATATGGAGAGAACTAAGGTTAATGAAGATTTTAATTGCAAGACTTATTTGAAGAACCGAAGAAATTAACAAGACTTTACGAAGCTATAGATTTGTAATAATCAAATAGACAAGTAAAGTATAGTTGATAATTGTTGATTTCTAGAAGCAATCGTTTGTATGGAACAAATTAAATCATAAAATTACATAAAGTAACAGTTTGGTTCTGTCTAGGACGGTTGTCATCCGTTGGAACGCTTATCAAGCAATTTGTGGGATAAATAGTACTAACAGTCCTGAACGGACATAGACGTTCAAAACGATTAATATTAATTTAATTAATTACGAAAACTCTAATTTCAATATTCGTACAATTCGTTTTGAACGAGTCACTTTCGTCCGAACATATTTGGCAAATCTGGAGCCCCCACTATAAAATGAGTTACCTCACTTCAGATTTGACTAAGCTAGCCGCATCCCACATTCAAAAAGCATTTATTGTGCAATATTGAAAGCTTCCATTGTTGAGTGAGCTTAAACTTCAATATCCTCTCAACACTCTCAAATCCACTCGACTTATCTTCTTAGAGATATAGTTTAGTGTCTAGAATTTAGTTTTAGAGTCTTTTCATCCGTAGTTAGTGTTTCCCGCTTGTAGGGCATTAAAGGGACTCACTAGCTCGAGCGTTTCCGCTCACATATATCCATAGTTGTGTGACGATCCCGTTGGGACTCTCCAGCTCGAGCTTCTAAGCTCACCTTGTACACGAGTTAGCCCATGATTTCTCACCTTTGTTGGGCTCATGTGTCACGAGTTGTATCATTTCTTTATAGGTAATAGGAAAGAGACGCCGATGAGGTTGCTCTATCCCGAAGACGTAGGCATTTTACGCCGAACTCCGTTATCATCTTCCATGTCAAATTTCTCTAACTTTATTCTATTGACTTTACTTATACACGCTTGCTTGTTGTTTGTTTGACTTGTTAGTTTAGAGAATATAACCGAAAAATGTCCAAGAGTCTTTAAGACTCCCTATTCACCTCCCTCTAGGTGTCGTTTAGGGACTACAAAGTGGTATCAGAGCAAGTTAATTTGAATTAATACTCACTTAATTTAAGCATTTCAAGATTAAAAAATGGCACTAAACATTTATACCGAACCCCCAATATGTGGTGAAACCTCAAATGATTTTAACCATTGGAAAATGCTCATGGTTAATTATTTTAACATTTTAGAGGTTTGGGATATTATGGAAATTGGGTATGTACCAAAATTCAATGACAAGAATGAATTGACCACCGAATCCAAAATTGAAAAGAAAAGGGACCATATTGTAAAATATGCTATATTCACTTCCATTGGGGGAGTGGGTCTCATTCTTGTTAGAAGATTCATTGAATGCCCACGAAATGTGGAATATACTAACAAGTAAATTTGAAGGAGATGCTCGAAATGAATCAAGAGTCTATTCTCGCACTTATGGTAATGCTTGATGAGAACTCGAAAGAGGTTGATATCGATGAAATTATTGCATACCAAAATATCACCGACGAGAACACCATCGAGATGTTAAGGGAGATTGCTTAATCTAAGAAAAGTAAAGAAGACACATGAATCAAGTGAAGTCTAAAATGACAAATGAAGAAGAAAGAGGTGAAGAATGTGTGTGTGGGGGGGGGGGGGGGGGGGGGGGAATTATTGATGAAATCTAAGAAAATGAAATTGAATTGACAGAAGAAGAAGAATGAGGTGAAGAATATAGTGGTATTATTGATCAGACCTATCTAGTTAATGACACGAGTGTTTCTTTTAGAGAAAGACAAGCACATAATGAGGAAATTATATTACAAAACTTATTAGATGAGTCTAAGAAGGCTTTCCTTAGAAGAGAAGACACAGTATAAAAATTTGAATCTAAAATTATAGAGCTTGAGTCCAAACTTAAATATATTGAAGTAGTAGCACTAGAGTCACACACAAGTCAACCAAACTCCAGTGAACTAGAAACTAACTTCAAAATTGACTAATCTAGTGGATGAAAATGAAAGGTTTAAAGCTACACATATTATAAATAATATTCTAGAGTAAGGTTAAAGAGTATGAAACTAAAATCAAATAATTGAAATTTTAGAATATCAAAACTGCAAATCACATCTAGGTGAAATAAAACTTCTAAAAGTAAAAGTTCAGAATTGCAAAAGGAAAATGTAGCATTAAAATCACCTAATGAATTTAAAAAGGTTATAATACTAACTAGTGATAAGGTGAGTAAGTTGATTTAAAATAAGAAAAGTAAAAACAAAACATTGGAACATGGAAATAAGAAGGGTCAAACCTCACTTAGATCAAAGGTCCCTTAAAATGAAGATTTAAAAATAATCAAAATTCAAACTTTAAGAGAAAACAAAAACCTAAATATAATAAGGTTGAATTTACATATAACAATAAGAGTTATGAAAGGGAAAACACACATAACTCACATAAGGCAAGTAAAATATACTTTAAAGAACCAAATGGATGGTTATATGAATTTAAGGATAAACACATGTCACAAAATGGAATTAATAGAAATAGGTCGTCAAGAGATGCCTCAAAACCCAACCATAGAAACCTTTCACATAGAACATCAAATAACTCATACACTAGTTCTAGGATACAAGCTCAAGACTCTAAAAATTATCATCAACCTCATTTGGTTAAAGGATTCACTAAACCAAAGGATAAAAAGTCTTCTCCTAAGTTTTGTAATAACTGTTGTAGAATTGGTCACACCTCATTAGAATGTAGACTTAGGAAAGGGATCAACAAGAAATTTGAGTTCTTAAAACTACATTAGAGTGAACATAGACTTAGGAAAGGGATTAACAAAAACAAATTTACTTAGGGAGACTACTAGAAGAAGATGAAATACAATTAGAAAAATATGAAGTACAACTAGAAAATGATAAAATATAACAATAAAACAGTAGAAAATAAAATACAACAAGAAGAATATGAAATACAACATGTAGTAGACGAAACAACAAGTAGAAATGAAAAAGCAACTAGAAGAAGATGAAATACAATATGTAGTAGATGATAAAAGCCAACTAGTAGAATAAGAAAAACAACCAGTACAAGGTGAAAAACAACTCGAATAAGAAAAAAATACAACTAGAATAATATGAAATATAACTAGAAGAAGATGAAATACAACTAGAATAATATGAAATACAACTAGAAGAAGATTAAATACAACCTGTAGTAGACGAAAGACAACCAGTAGAAATGAGAGACAACTACAAAAAGATGAAAAACAACATGTAGTAGATGATAAAAGCCAACTAGTACCACAAGAAAGGCAACCAGTGCAACAAGAAAGGCAACCAGTGCAAGGTGAAAGACAACTCGAAGAAGATAAAATACAACTAAAACAATATGAAATATAACTAGAAGAAGATGAAATAGAACTAGAATAATATGAAATACAACTAGAGAAGATCAAACACAACCTGTAGTTGACTAAAACAACAAGTAGAACATGAAAGACAACTTGAAGAATAAGAACGACAACTAGAAAAAAATGGAAGACAACTAGAAACAAATTAAATACATCTAGAAGAAGATGAAATACAACCTGGAGTAGACGAAAGACAACCAGTAGAACATGAATGACAACCAGTAGCAAATGAAATACAACTAGAAGAATATAAAATACAACATGTAGTAGATGATAAAAGCCAACTTGTACAAGGTGAAAGACAACTCGAAGAAGATAAATACAACTAGAATAATATAAAATACAACTAGAAGAAGATGAAATACAACTAGAAAAATATAAATAATACAACCTGGAGTAGACGAAAGACAACCAGTAGAACATGAAAGACAACCAGTAGAAATGAGAGACAACTAGAAGAAGATGAAATACAACATGTAGTAGGTGATATAAGCCAACTAACATAACAAGAAAGACAACCAATACAAGGTGAGATACAACTCGAAGAATATAAATGCAACTAGAAGAATATGAAATATAACTAGAAGAAAATGAAATACAACTAGAATAATATGAAATACAACTAGAATAATATGAAATACAACTAGAATAAAATTAAATACAACTCGTAGTAGACGAAAGACAACCAGTAGAAATTGAAATACAACTAGAAAAAAATGAAATACAACCTGTAGTTGACGAAAACAACAAGGAGAACATAAAAGACAACTTCTAGAAATTTTTCACAACTTCAAAAAAATGGAAGACAACTAGAAGAAAATTAAATACATCTAGAAGAAGATGAAATACAACCTGGAGTAGACGAAAGACAACTAGTAGAAATGAAAGACAATCAGTAGAAAATGAAATACATCTAGAAAAAGATGAAATACAACAAGTAGAACATGAAAGGCAACAAGAAGAAGATGAAATACAACAAGTAGTAGACGATAAAAGCCAATTAGTAGAACAAGAAAGACAAATAGTTCAAGGTGAAAGACTACTTGAAGAAGAGGAAATACAACTATAATAATATGAAGTACAACTAGAAGAAGATTAAAATACCACTAGAAAAATATGAAATACACCTAGAATAATATGAAACACAACCCGAAGAAGATGAAATACATCCGGTAGTAGACGAAAGACAACCAGTAGAACATGAAAGACAACCAGTAGAAATGAGAGACAACTAGAAGAAAATGAAATACAACATGTAGTACATGATAAAAAGCCAACTAACAGAACAAGAAAGACAACCAGTACAAGGTGAAAGACAACTCGAAGAAGATAAAATACAACTAGAAGAATATGAAATACAACTAGAATAATATGAAATACAACTAGAAAAAAATTAAATACAACTTGTAGTAGAAAGATAACCAGTATAACGTGAAAGACAACCAGTAGAAATTCAAATACAACTAGAAAAAATGAAATACAACCTGTAGTTGACGAAAACAATAAGGAGAACATGAAAGACAACTCGTAGAAAGTTTTCACAACTAGAAAAAAAATGGAAGACAACTAGAAGAAAATTAAATACATCTAGAAGAAGATGAAATACAACCTGGAGTAGACGAAAGACAACCAGTAGAACATGAAAGACAGTACAAGTTGAAAGACAACTCGAGGAAGATAAAATAAAACTAGACTATTATGAAATACAACTAGAAGAAGATGAAATACAACTATAAAAATATGAAATACAACTAGAATAATACGAAATACAACCTGTAGTAGGCGAAAGACAACCAGTAGAAATGAGAGACAACTAGAAGAAGATGAAATACAACCTGTAGTAGACGAAAGACAACCAGTAGAACATGAAAGACAACCAGTAGAAAATTGAATACAAATAGAAAAAGATGAAATACAACATGTAGTAGATGGAAACAACAAGTAGAACATGAAAGACAACTAGAAGAATATGAAAGACAACTATTAGAAGGTGAATGACAACTAGAAAAAAGATGAAAGACAACAAGTAAAACATGAAAGACAACCAGTACAAGGTGAAAGACTACTAGAAGAAAATGAAATACAATTAGAAGAATATGAAGTACAACTAGAAGATGATAAAATACAACCTGGAGTAGACGAAAGACAACTAGTAGAACATGAAAGACAACCAGTAGAAAATGAAATACAACTAGAACAAGATGAAACACAACCTGTAGTAGACGAAACAACAAGTCGAACATGAAAGACAACGAGAAGAAGATGAAATACAACATGTAGTAGACGATAAAAGCCAACTAGTAGAACAAGAAAGACAAACATTACAAGGTGAAAGACAACTAGAAGAAGATGAAATACAACTAGAATAATATGAAATACACTAGAAGAATACGAAATACAGCTAGAAATAGATGAAAGACAACTAGAAAAATATAAAATACAACTAGAAGAAGATGAACTACATCCTGTAGTAGACGAAAGACAACCAGTAGAACATGAAAGACAACAAGTAGAAAATGAAATACAAGTAGAAGAATATGAATACAACATTTAGTAGACGAAAACATCAAGTAGAACATGAAACACAACTAGAAGCGGATGACAGACAACTATTAGATGCTGAAAGACAACCAATATAAGATGAAAGACAACTAGTAGAACATGAAAGACAACCAGTACAGGGTGAAGACTACTAGAAGAAGATGAAATACAACTAGAAGAATAAGAAGTACAACTAGCAGATGATTAAATACAACCAATAGTAGATGAAAAACTACCAATAGAACATTAAAGACAACCAATACAAAATGATATACAACTAGAAAAAAATATGAAATACAACTTGTATTAGATGAAAGACGAAAGACAACCAGTAGAAATTGAAATAAAACTAGAAGAAGATTAAAATACAACCTGTAGTAGATGAAAGACAACCAGTAGAAAATAAAATACATCTATAAAAGATGAAATACAACATATAGTAGACGTAAACAACAAGTAGAACATGAAAGACAATTAGAATAATATGAAATACAACTAGAAGAAGATGAAATACATCCTGTAGTAGACGAAAGACAACCAGTAGAACATGAAAGACAACCAGTAGAAAATGAAATACAACTAGAAGAATATGAAATACAACCTGTAGTAGACGAACAACAAGTAGAACATGAAAGACAACTAGAAAAAGATGAAATACAACATGTAGAACACGATAAAAGCCAACCAGTAGAACAAGAAATATAAACGGTACAAGGTACAACTTGAATAAGATGAAATACAACTAGAATTATATGAAATACAACTACAAGAAGATGAAATACAACTAGAAGAAAATGAAATACAACTAGAAAAATATAAAATACAACTAGAAGAAGATGAATTACAACATGTAGTAGAAGAAAGACAACCAGTATTACATGAAAGACAACCAGAAGAAAATAAAATACAACTAGAATAAGATGAAATACAACATGTAGTAGACGAAAACAACATGTAGAACATGAAAGACAACTAGAAGAAGATGATAGACAACTATTAGAAGGTGAAAAACAACCAGTAGAACATGAAAGACAACCAGTCCAGGGTGAAAGACTACTACAAGTAGATGAAATACAATTAGAAGAATATGTAGTATAACTAGAATATGATAAAATACAACCTGGAGTAGACGAAAGAAAACCAGTAGATAATGAAAGACAACAAGTAGAAAATGAAATACAGCTAGAAGAATATGAAATATAACCTGTAGTAGACGAAAGACAACCAGTAGAACATGAAAGGCAACCAGTACAAATTGAAATAAAATTAGAAGAAGATTAAAATACAACCTGTAGTAGACGAAAGACAACCAGTAGAACATGAAAGACAACCAGTAGAAAATGAAATACAACATGTAGTAGATGGAAACAACAAGTTGAACATGAAAGACACAAGAAGATGAAAGACAACTATTGGAAGGTGAATGACAACTAGAAGAAGTGAAAGACAACAAGTATAAGATGAAAGACAACAAGTAGAACATGAAAGACAACCAGTACAAGGTGAAAGACTACTGGAAGAAGATGAAATACAATTAGAAGAATATGAAGTACAACTAGAAGATAATAAAATACAACCTAGAGTAGACAAAAGACAACCAGTAGAATATGAAATACAACTAGAAGGAGATGATATACAACCTGTAGTAGACGAAACAACAAGTAGAACATGAAAGACAACGAGAAGAAGATGAAATACAATATGTAGTAGATGCCAAAAACCAACAAAGTAGAACAAGAAAGACAAACAGTACAAGGTGAAAGACAACAAGAAGAAGATGAAATACAACTAAAATAATGTGAAATACAACTAGAAAAAGATGAAAATGTAGTAGACGAAAACAACAAGTAGAAGATGAAAGACAACATGAAGAAGATGAAAGACAACTAGTAGAAGCTGAAAAACAACTAGAAAAAATTGAAATACAACTAGAAAGATGAAATACAACATGTAGTAGACGAATACAACAAGTAGAAGATGAAAGACAACTTAAAGAAGATGAAGGACAACTAGTAGAAGGTGAAAAACAACTAGAAAAAAAATGAAAGACAACTAGAAAAAAATGAAATACATCTAGAAGAATACAAACAGGAGTAGACGAAAGACAACCAGTAGAATATGAAAGACAACCAGTAGAAAATGAAATACAACTAGAAGAACATGAAATACAACTAGAAGAATATGAAATACAACATGTAGTAGACGATAAAGCCAACTAGTAGAACAAGAAAGACAGACAGTACATGGTGAAAGACAACTGGAAGAAGATTAAATGAAACTAGAATAATATGAAATATAACTAGAAGAAGATGAAATACAACAAGAAAAATATGAAATACGACTAGAATAATATGAATACAACTAGAATAAGATGAAATACAACCTGTAGTATATGGAAGACAACCAATAGAACTTGAAAGACAACTAGTAGAAAATGAAATACGACTAGAAGAATATCAAATACGACATGTAGTAGACAAAAACAACAAGTAGAATATGAAAGACAACTAGAAGGAGATGACAGACAAATATTAAAAGGTGAACGACAACTAGTATTAGATGAAAGACAACCAGTACATGGTGAAAGACTACTAGAAAAAGTTGAAATACAACTAGAAGAATATGAAGTTCAACTAGAATATGATGAAATACAACCTGTAGAAGACGAAAGACAACCAGTAGAACATTAAAGACAACAGTAGAAAATGAAATACAACTAGAAGAATATGAAATACAACCTGTAGTAGATGAAACAACAAGGAGTAATGAAATACAACTTGAAGAAGATGAAAAACAAAACATGTAGTAGATGATAAAAGCCAACTAGTAGAACAAGAAAGACAACCAAGTACAAGGTGAAAGACAACTCAACGAAGATAAAATACAACTAGAAGAAAATGCAATACAACTAGAATAATATAAAATACAACTATAAGAAGATGAAATACAACCTGTAGTACACGAAAACTGACCAGTAGAACATGAAAGACAACCTGAAAAAGATGAAATACAACCTGTAGTAGACGAAAATAATAAGTAGAACATGAAAGACAACTTGAAGAAGATGAAAGACAACTTGTAGAAGGTGATAGACAACTAGAATAATATGAAATACAACTAGAATAATATGAAATACAACAAGAAAAGATCAAATACATCCTGTAGTATACGAAAGACAACCAGTCAATGTTATTAGAACTGGACCGGACATCGAACCGCTAAAGCTTCGGTTCAATGGTTCACTGGTCGGACCGGTGGTTCAACTGGTTATGTACAATGAGAGTATGTATCTGGTTCAATAAAACATGTACTTCTAACCAACTTTAACAAAGAGTACATGTCAAAAATCATAGAGAATATAGAAAAGCAACAACATAATAGAAGTCCAACCTCTCATTATATGATATATTTGAAAGTTGACACAGAACATGTCGCAAGTAACCTCATAACACAAAATAAAATGTTTAACACTTCTAATAGCTAAGACAATTAACTAGCAACAAAATTAAAATGTTAAAACTTAGAAATCTAAAGCTAAGTAAAATGCCACTCGGTAACTGAAATATCATGATATGTATCATGGTTAGGATTTGCATGTCCTAGGTCATCTCCTACGGTTTCTCTAGCCTCGACACTTTCATTTCCTTGCTCTTGGATTCTTTTGGTGTTGTTTGTACATGGACCTTCAATCTCATCACCGGAATCAAATTCATCCAAATTCAAATATTCATCTACAAAATGAAACTCATAAGTGTGCAACAGTCTAAATGAAAATCCTGATTAAAACCCTTAATTAGAAATGAAAAGGAAAATTGGTCCTAAATAAAAATGAAATGTGAAAATTTACATGGGAGGATCAGTATATACTATGAGTCATAAAAATTTTACCATTGTTTTCATTAGTTTGTATCGTGAGTCCTGCCATTTGTTTGCGAAATTTCTCAATTTCATCAGCCATCAACAATCGCGGATCATTCTCCAATACCCACTTGCCGTTATCAACAAATCTTCAAAGCTAATAGGATCATAATTTTTTTCGCGAAACGATATCCTGTAGTTCAATAACAACTTCTTTTAAACTTCTTTGATGCAATCTCAAGTTGTATCGAACATAAACAAGATCATTCAACCTTTGGTGCTCCATCCTGTTCATTTTTTTTGAGTGAATGAACTCAAAAACACTCCAATTTCTCTCACATCCGGATGAACTGCAAGTTTGACCCAAGATGCGCACTGCTAAATTTTGTAAATTTGGTGCACTGCTACCATATGTTATCCACCATTCATCTACAAAAATAATGACAAACGTGCATTTGCTAAATAATACTGGGACATAATATCAACATATAACTTTATGACAGAGAAATAGATCCAAAAACTTATATATTACCTGGAGGCATCACAGAACGACTGCGAATGGCAGTAGCCCTCCCAAAATCACCTTCTGCATTTCAAAACAACCTCATCTCACCCGTCAACTTAGTTTGCAATTCTAATTTTCCATAAGCAAACCTTTCTATCACATCATGCACGCCAGAGATGGTTGCTCGATGTTTGGAAAGTTCAATAATATTATACTGATATGATGGATTAAACCAATATCCCGCTGCATGAAGGTTCTTACTGAGTTGATTATCCTAACGTTTATCAATTATTTCTAGAAATGGTTGCACAACTGTTTTCTTCCTTTGAAATCTTCAGACAATTTCTTCCTTGGCAGCATGAATAGCACCATACAGGTAACCCATTGCAGGTCTCTCATCACTGTCGACTATGCGTAGGACATGAACTAGCAGCTCTGTTATTTGGCAAATTGTTGCACACTTTTTCCAAAACTATTGGTCTAAAACATTTTCTTTGAATTTCTTACCCTTCGTATCTTTTGCATATGCTGATGTTGTCCACTCTCTAGATGTTACCATGGCATGCAATGCATCCTTTTGTGCAAAAATGCTTTGTAGAGCAATGAAATTAGTTGCAAAACGGGTTGGTGCTGGTCGGAGTATTTCTCTTCCTTTAGTGAACTGTCTCATCAAATGCAAAGGATAGCAGTGATTGTAAATATACTTGGTCTACTCGATGCCTTATCAACTACTGCTCCAACTTCAACCAACTTTCCCATATCAGAGAGCATTAAATTTATGCAATGCGCAGCACAAGGTGACCAATAAAGGGTAGGAAATTCTCGTTCGAGGAGTTTACCTACAAATAATACAAAAAAAACAGTCTTTTTTGGCATAGTTTTATTAAGACCAGATTGGTAAAGCTTGATGAAAGCCTTAGTTGTTGATACAAGCAATTTATCTAATAAATAAAGAATATAAAAGCCTTAATTTATCCAACAGCCACAAAGGCATGTGTTCCACTTATGTCGGGGAATCCTTTTTTGGATGAGCTAATTACCGATATTTTTATTAATAACTCCAGAAAAAAGAAAATATCAAATATAACTTCGATTTCAACTTATTTTTAAATCTAACTTAAACGCCCAGGGATTGGGCGGTCCAGTTTGCCTACCAAACCGTCCCATAGGGGGGCGGTCAGCTGTAGACACTGAACCGCCTAGGGCTGTACAAAAAGCTCGCGACTCGTGAGCCGCTCGAACTCAACTCGGTAACGAACTCGCTAACAACTCGTTCATTTAAAATTCGAGTTAGTCTGACTTGAGTTGAGTAACTCGTTTAACTCATGAGTTGAGTTCGAGTTGGGCTCAACTCGCTCGTTACAACTCGTGGACTCGTTTCGCTTGTTAAATCGTTGTGGATTGTTTGTTAATTCAATATTTACTTCTCATATTATTACATAACAACAGTCATCAGTTCAAGTGTTCAACATTTCAACACCTTAAACGAGTTGACTCACGAGTCACGAGCCAACTCGAGTTACTCGCGAGTTGAGTTCGAGTCAACGAGCCAGCTCGGCTCAGTATTCTCAACTCGAGTCAACTCGACTGACTATCTTCTGAGTTGAATTCGAGTTATCCATAACTCGAGCTAACTCAGCTCGTTAGCGGCCCTAGAACCGCCCCACAGGGGGGTCGGTCTGGTTTTTTTTTATTAGATTTGAGAGAATATGAATGAAATTTAACAATAAAAATTCGAATTTTGTTTTTAATATTTGTTAGATTAATTTTTTTGATGTATAAACCGACATTTTTAAAAATACCCAAAGTTAATTAAAGATTAATAAAAATGCCCAAACTGGTCATTTAATGGCCGGTCCCGTGATTTTTTTTTTAGATAGCATATTTATACTAAAATACGCTAAATTACTGGAAATTATGTTAATTTATGCTGATTTACACTAGAATTATGCTAAAATACGGTAAATTACTTGAAATTATGTTAATTTATGCTGAAATTACAATAATTATGTAGAATTATGCTAGAATACGGTAAATTACGCTAAATTACGTATGAATAGGGCCTATTTTGTGCCATCTTTCATAAATCATAAAAAAATAGTCAAAAAATTCCAAAAATAATAAAAATTGGTATTCTACAAGTTCATTATATAACTAATTTACTGAGCTATGTAGATTGAACAATATAAATGAAAATCTTAATCGAAAACTTCAGCTGAAGTTTTGAGACTCTTCTCTTTGTTTTTTGGCGATTCTGAATTTGAAAATCTGGTAAAGCCAGTTCGAACGCATACGCATTTTCCAGTATTCTAAATAGCGCGCTATAGCATTTTTGGACCCCAAACGCTATGCTATGACATCAAATTGCGCTATTTGTGCTACGGCCGCTACAGCGCTATAGCGGTCCGCTATTTGTGCTATACAATATCGATTTTTTAAGCAATTTATATGGGTTTTAAATAAAGATAAAAAAAAATCTCAAATCAAAATTGAATTTGTTGCTGCTTGCTACAGATAAATCAATTTGAAATTGGGAATAGAAATAGAAATTTGAATAGAAAAAAAGTCCAAACCGAAATTAAAATTTGAATACAAAAAATGTCATGAATCATGATGCTTAAGATATTTTTAATAGGAAAAATCGATAGTTTATGATATTACTATGGATATTTTGAACCGCAATTTGGACTTTGTACGGGTTCAATATGAATATTATAATTTCTTAATTACTTTGGTGTTATTTATTGTTCTTTGAGACTTTAGATAATATTGATAGTTAGTACAAATATTGAATATACGAAATGTAAAAAAAAAACGCTATTTGGAATAACTTCCGCTATAGCGACGCTATTCGCTATAGCTTTTTTTTAGCCTTCCCGCTACGACGCTATAAACGCTATTTAGAACCTTGGCATTTTCACAAGCTTTCCGAAAAGTGATCATTTGCTGAAATCGGACACTCGAGCGCCGTTTTATGGCCGTTTGAAGTTTCGTCGTCGTTTTTCGCCTTCTCAGTGAAGATATCATCCCTATTCATACGTAATTTAGCGTAGTTTACCGTATTTTAGCATAATTCTACATAATTATTGTAATTTAGTGTAATTTACTGTAATTCAGCATAAATTAACATAATTAACATAATTTCAAGTATTTTAGCGTGTTTTAGTATAAATATGCTAATTATATATCAAAAATGTAATCTAGCAAATATTTAAAAAAACAATTCGATTTTTTAGTGTTGTATTTTAGCATTTTAGATATTTGTCTCTTAACAAAAATTAAAAAAATTAACATAATTTCAAGTAATTCTCAAGTAATTTAGCGTATTTTAGTATAATATGCTATCAAAAAAGTAATTTGATAAATATTAAAAAAAAATCAATTTTTTAGTGTTATATCTCAGCATTTTAGTTATTTAGTCAAGGGATCGGCCGGTTTGGACATTTTTAATAAAAGTTGATGGGTCTGAGCATTTTTATTAATCTTTAATTAACTTTGGGTATTTTTAAAAATGTCGGTTTATACATCAAAAGAATTAATCTAACAAATATTAAAAACAAAATTTGAATTTTTATTGTTAAATTTCATTCATATTGTCTCTCAAATCTATAAAAAAAAAAAAACCGGACCGCCCCCCTATGGGGCGGTTTGGTAGGCAAACTGGACCGCCCAATCCCTGGACGTTTAGGTTAGATTTAAAAATAAGTTGAAATCGGAATTATATTTGATATTTTTCTTTTTTCTGGGGTTATTAATAAAATATCGGAGCTAATTAGAAGCTAACCACATGGGAGCAGTTGGAAAAATTCCAGTAAAGAAAGATCACAAGGTTCATTTTTTTGGTCAAACTTTTCATACGTGTTGGTTCTGGTGCTGCTTGGGTTGGTTTCAGAATTTAAAATAAAAACCAACAGTTCTTTGATATTAACATACTTACAGTGTAATAGTATTGAAGAAGCACATTTCCTCTAAACTTGTTTTTAAATACATTAGTGATATACAGGGGAGTATTATTTTATATCACCATTGACTATACCTTGAGACCAGGTCGGGTCTGTTATAGTTTAACTACTGCATAACTGCGAATAGGATTAAGCCAGGTCAGGTCTGGTCAAGCTTAAGTTTGTTCTGACCCAGTTTTGTGAGGTACATTTCAGAATAAGAATAATGCCTTCACATAAATCTTTAGAATAAGCAATGTGTTCATATAAGGGCATTGTTGTCCATATCTTTCAAAAAATCATATCTCTTTATCCCTTTTGAATTTCTTTCTAAAATTTACACAGTACATAGATTATGGTTAGAATATTTTTCTATGATTTTTGCATTATTTTTGAATTAACAGATTGAGAGAAACAAATAAAATAACTTGGATCTGGAAAAAAAAAATGAGATTCTTGTCTCTTATGATTCAACACTTGAAATTAACTGTGTTAAGCTTGGATACACTGGACAGACCTGGAACCATGGAATCAGATTAAGGCAATTTAGTAAGAATTTACCTTCAACATTCAAATAAAATAAATAAATAGTATACAAGAAATTTACCTGCAGTGACATAATTTCTTGCATTATCCGTCACTATGTGCATGACATTTTCATGACCAACGAATTGCACAACTTCTTTTAATAGCTTGAACAATGTTTCTGCAGTTTTGGATACTTCTATTGCGTCAATGGCTTCAAGAATACCGTTCCCTTTTGACATTGCACCAAAAAGTTTATTAATGTTCTTCTCCTTTGATCAGTCCAGCCGTCGGCCATTATTGTGCAACCGGACTCCTTCCACACTACGAAATCCCTCAACAAATTTTTGTACCTTTTCAATATTTTTTTCAAGCAAATAACCACGAAGATCATGAAAATTCGGACCTCGATAGCCAGGCCCAAAACTAGCAATCGCATCCAACATGGGTTGATAATACTTAGAGTTAGAAGCATTAAAAGGCACCCCGACATCAACCATCCACTCGGACACTTCTAAATCTACCTTCTCTTTGACTTCTTTTGTTTGCAACACACTCTTAATAGATGGTTGAGCACCGGATGTGGTACGAGGCATGAAGTCGTGACCAACACCAAGTTTTGCATTTCTCTTCATGACTTCTGACCTTTTCTTGCTAGCATTTAGTTGCCCTCCGCTGAAAGCAGTACGTCTGCTCTTGGAGCTAGAAGGGGCTGACAAATTCATAATTTCTTCTTCGCCATTAGTTAGATCTATAGGAGATTGTTCTTCATCGGTTTCTTCATCTGCTTCATTGACTCTCCTTCTTTTGTTGGCCAAATTGAAGAAGAAAGGAGAGCAAAAATATTATTTTCTTCCATCTCAACATGGAAAGAAATAGCAAGAACTGGAGAATTCTAAAAATTAGAAGATACGCTAAATCAGATTACAGCAAGAGAGCAAGATCTGTAAATATGATTTGAACCGCAATTTTACACGGTTTTGTCCAGTGAATTTTCAATACGAACCGATCGATAAAAATGTTTTTCCCCGATACAGTAGCTGAAGTGGTAATAGAGAAGAACTGAACCAGACAAGTGACCAGTTCCGATTTATTTCGGTCGAACTGTCATGTCCGGTCCAATTCTAATAACACTGCAACCGGTAGAATATGAAAGACAACAAGTAGAAAATGAAATACAAATAGAAGAAGATGAAATACTAGATGTAGTAGACGAAAACAACAGTAGAACATGAAAAACAACTAGAAGAAGATGACAGACAACTATTAGAAGGTGAAAGACAACCAGTAGAACATGAAAGACAACCAATACAGGGTGAAAGACTACTAGAAGAAGATGAAATACAACTAGAAGAATATGAAGTACATCTACAAGATGATGAAATATAACCTGTAGCAGACGAAAGACAACCAGTAGAACATGAAACACAATTAGTAGAAAATGAAATACGACAAGAAGAATATGAAATACAACATGTAGTAGACAAAAACAACAAGTAGAATATGTAAGTCAACTAGAAGAAGATGACATATAAATATTAAAAGGTGAAATACAACCAGTATTAGATGAAAGACAACTAGTACTAGGTGAAAGACTATTAGAAGAAGATGAAATACAATTAGAAACATTTGAAGTTCAATTAGAAGATAATGAAATACAACCTGTAGTAGACGAAAGACAACCAGTAGAACATGAAAGACAACAGTAGAAAATGAAATACAACTAGAAGAATATGAAATACAACTTGTAGTAGACGAAACAACAAGTAGTAATGAAAGACAACTTGAAGAAGATGAAATACAACACATAGTAGATGATGAAAGCCAACTAGTAGAACAAAAAAATACAACCAATATAAGGTGAAAGACAACTCGAAAAAGATAAAATACAACTAGAATAATATGAAATATAATTTGAAGAAAATTAAATACAACTAGAATAATATGAAATACAACTAGAATAAGATGAAATACAACATGTAGTATACGGAAGACAAACAGTAGAACTTGAAAGACAACTAGTAGAAAATGAAATACGACTAGAAGAAGATCAAATACAACATGTAGTAGACAAAAACAACAAGTAGTAATGAAAGACAACTTGAAGAAGATGAAATACAACATATAGTAGATGATGAAAACCAACTAGTAGAACAAAAAAAATACAACCAGTACAAGGTGAAAGACAACTCGAAAATGATAAAATATAACTATAATAATACGAAATATAATTTGAAGAAAATTAAATATACTATAATAATATGAAATACAACTAAAAGAAGATGAAATACAACATGTAGTAGACGAAACAAAACCACTAGAACATGAAATATAACCAGAAGAAGATGAAATACAACCAGTAGTATTCGAAAACAACAAGTCAAAAATGAAAGACAACATGAAGAAGATGAAAGACAACCAGTAGAACATGAAAGATAACCAGTACAAGGTGAAAGACTACTACAAGAAGATGAAATACAATTAGAAGAATATTAAGTACATGTAGAACATGAAAGACAACTAGAAGAAGATGAAATACAACATGTAGTAGACGAAATAACAAGTAGAACATGAAAGACAACTAGAGTAAGATGATAGACAACTATTAGAAGGTGAAAGACAACCGTATAAGATGAAAGACAACCTGTAGAAATGAAACACAACCAGTGCATGGTGAAAGACTACTAGAAGAAGATGAAATACAATTAGAAGAATATGAAGTACAACTAGAATATGATAAAATACAACATGTAGTAGACGAAAGATTACCAATAGAACATGAAAGACAGCCACTAGAAAATGAAATACAACTAGAAGAAGATGAAATACAACCTATAGTAGACGAAACAACAAGTAGAACATGAAAGACAACTAGAAGATGATGAAACACAACATGTAGTAGACGAAACAACAAGTAGAACATGAAAGACAACTAGAAGAAGATGAAATACAACATGTAGTAGACAATAAAAGCTAACTAGTAGAAGAGAAAGACAAACAGTATGAGGTGAAAAGACAACTAGAATAATATGAAATACAACTAGAAGAAGATGAAACAACAAGAAAAATATGAAATACAACTAGAATAATATGAAATACAACTAGAATAATATGAAATACAACCTGTAATAGACGAAAGACAACCAGTATAACATGAAATACAACTAGTCCAAAATGAAATACGACTAGAAGAAGATGAAATACAACATGTAGTAGACGAAAACAACAAGTAGAATATGAAAGACAACTAGAAGAAGATGATAGACAACTATGAGAAGGTGAAAGACAACCAATAAAATATGAAAGACAACCAGTAAAAGGTGAAAGACAAGTAGAAGATGAAATACAAGTAGAAGAATATGAAGTATAACTAGAAGATAATGAAATACAACCTGTAGTAGACGAAAGACAACAAGTAGAAAATGAAAGACAATAATAGAAAATGAAATACAACTAGATGAATATGAAATATAACCTGTAGTAGACGAAACAACAAGTAAAAATAAGAGACAACTTGAATAAGATGAAATATAACATGTAGTAGATGATAAAAGCCAACTAGTAGAAAAAGAAAGACAATCAATACATGGTGAAAGACAACTCAAAGAAGATAAAATAAAACTTGATTAATATGAAATACAATTAGAAGAAATGTTTCCTCCTTTTTGAGCATTTCTTTATATTTTTCTTTGTTGTTCATTTCATCACAAAGTGCACAATTTAACATGGGAGTTTTGATTTACGAAGAAAAGGTAAGAAGCATGTGATATTTGCCTGCACTTCTACGCTGCTTGAATTAAATCACGGATCTTAGGCGAGAGATATCAGATAAGTATGTCAGAGATAAATTTGGGGATAGCCGTTGAATCCTCAGGATTTGAATCAAATCAACAAAAAAGAAAGACTATGGGCAAGGGAAATATTAAACACGAGGCCGAACGTTGGGTCCCAGCTGGTTGGGATTACCCGACCGATTTTTTTATTAATCGAAAATAAGATAAAATAAAATCAGAAAAGGGTGTTGTTTTATGGAGAAATCAAAATATAGGTAAAACGGGACCGTTTATCCCGTACCACATGCAGGGGCGGATGCAGGATTTTGATCAGGGTAGGGCAAGAAATTATTGAATCGGATTTAAATAGATAATCGGGTCCAAACTCATTAGATAATCGGATATTAGATAAAGCATGATAACAAAAACAACAAAAATAGTATTATAACACAATCTACTCCATAAAATTTAGATAATCAACTACAGGGTAGGGCAATATCAATTTTCAGGGTAGGGCAAAGGTCCAAAACCCAGTCTTTGTAAATTAGTTTTGGATTTTCAGGGTAGGGCAGTTGCCCTACCCTGCGCTACAGTAGATCTGCCCCTGACCACATGGACGGTACAAACATTCTCATCCTGATTAATCACCAGTAATTCAAACTGCAAACTTCAGAAAACAAAAATAGGCCGGGATAATCAGTCCCGTCCTAGCTTGAGAAATATTGGGCACACATTACTAGGAGTGAGGACACGGTCAAAATATTGAGGAATGGGGTGAGGACGGTACAAACTTCGAAGTTAATTTGGGCTTGCTAGACACGGTCAAAAAAGTGAATTTCGACCGTTTCGGACAGTACAAACTTCGCTAAGCTGAATAGTCAGTCAATTTTGAAGAATGATTCAGCCTGACTATATTATTTATTTCTGTCTCGGATGGGACGGAGTATCCCGGCCAGACTTTTTTTTTCTTTAGAAACAGTTTGGATTAGCGGTGATTAATCCGGATGGAAATGTTTGTACCGTCCGTGTAGGACGGGATAAACGGTTCCGTTTTACCTATATTTCGATTTCCTCTTGAAACAACACTCTTTTCCGATATTTTTTTATTTTATTTTTTATTAATAAAAAAATCGGTTACCCCGAGCGCTGACTGAGTATCTCCGTTTTACACCTCAGAGACGCTGAAAGGTGGGACCAAGTCAGTCAGCAGAACGATTAATACAAAGTACGCTGAAGAAAGGAGCCCAGTTGTCAGATAATGAAGATCAATTGAGTCTGAGAGTATCGCCCCTGTTCTCCCAAGTCCTTTCACATATGTTCTATTGTTCATACTTTGATCAATCTTTGATCAGCATTATGACAAAGTACTTCTGGAAAAAATTTAACATTAGAAAACATAAAGATAACATTTACATCTGTGAGCATCATTTAATGCTTTTCCGCAAATATGTTACAATTAGCGAATACACAAAAAAAGAAAAGAGAAGGAAAACCACAAATTTTGGCTTCCCGCCTAGACCGAAAAGAAAGGAAAAAAAAAAAAACCCTAGAAGTTAGAAGAAACAATAAATCACCAAGATACTCTATAAAGACAAAAAATCACAAATTAGTCCTTGTGCTATTCAATTCTACCCCCAAATCCTCCTCTGGCGGAGGCTTAATAAACTTACCTATGGTTTTTTGCCGGGCCCGTTTTTTAATCCTTTCAATTTTTTCCTTACTCTGCTGCTTTCTCTTCTCCTTCTGTTGTTGCCTAGTATTTCTCTCTCTTTCATAAATCCCTTGCCAAAAAACCTCACCAGTGGCCGGCCAAAGCCACCGCCTGCTAGGTCGGTCTGAGTCAGCCTCTTCAGCCAGATCCTCATCCATGTTTTTTAGGGTATGGTAGGAGAACCACCGAACCCACATCTGATGACGACGATTGGTGAGGTGGTGTACCTCGTGCATGGATCCAGTTTGTGGGTCCACATATACCATGCGCCTTGCACTGTGATATGCCCAAATGTTTACTAGTAGTTCAAGTAGTCGTGAGTAGCAGTGGGGATCCTGTGAAGTAGTTTAAAATCAGTAATGGTTCCATTGTTCTTTTTTCTTTTTCAATTTTTTTACACCATTTATTTATTCTATTCATTTCTTGTCATACTGAATCCGACTAACACCCTGACATGCAAGAGGCAATAAGTAACACCAAAATGTAATTATAACTGGTATATATATTAAATGAAAGAAGTTGACATAAAGAAGTGCAAATAAGAGATACCTTATTTACACTGAGGTAACAATGCCCTGTTATGTGGTGTTCCTCGTACATCTCAGCATCCAATGCATCCACGAACATTCTAAATACAGAACAAACATGAGTTGTTGTCGATCTATACAATAAATTTTTTGGACTCTAAACAATGCTTTGAATTTATTTACCGGGAGAACATGACAAACTCTAGGAAAGATCGAGTCGGCAAAACCCAGCTTTGCATCACAGACCACGTGTCTGTGCTATTAGGCATATGTGGTAGTGTATCCTTCTCTTGTTGTTTTATGCTGTACATTTTTCTCAGTGTATTTGCAACCGCAAACCTTCAAATAACATATGCGAAAGTATATCAGCCAAACTTATAGCTACATGAATATATTAATAGTTTAATACCCATGCATGATTTAGGTTGGAGGCGTGGAAAGGGAATTTGCACTTGGGAGCTCCTCATGGTATTACTGTTTCATCAGGTTGTAGATGTCAGAAGTCAGAACTAACAAACTGTTCAGAGCACTAGAGGGTCTAGGTTAAGTTTTAGGTTTTAGGAACTAATTATCAGGGTTGAGATCAAACCATATGAATGGACAGCTTTCAGCATATAATCAGCATCCTAGTGGGCATCAAACAAGTATAAACACAATATAAGAGTTTGAACTTGGAAAAAAAAAATATACCTGCAGTTGCCAGAATTCAAAGAATCACAAAATGACCAAAAATCGAGCCGAGAGGGATTTCTCTGATCTTGGTCCATACGAACCCAAAAATAAAGTGCATCACCATGCTTCTGCTTTTCTATGGCTTCTAATATAGCCAACTCAGCATTTCTAGACAGACTAGCCTGCTCAATAATTACCAACCAGCTTAATTATAGTAGTTTCTGGCTTCTAAGATGACAATTAACTTGATAAATAGTTTGTCTTTGCAGTGCTTACAATGCCAAGACAGGTGATTTCAGAGCAGAGTAGTTCCATGTTTTTTAAGTTAAGGCAGGTATGGGAAAAGGTGCTTAGAAACTCATTAAATATTAACCAAACAAAATGAACAACTGAATCTATCAGTTTGGTTTAAGTGTAAAGTTACTCTAGCAAATATTGTACCTGTGATGCATGACCAAAACCAAAACCAAAACCCTCAACCGTGAAATATTAAAGCTGAAACTCTAGGAACCATAAATACCAACGATAAGACCATAAACCCCCAGTATCGAACATAGTATTTAATTCTTTAAATCAAACCACAATTAAGAAAATAATGAAGAACAGTCTAAGAAATAAAAGGGAACCTGACCTTTCTGGCAGAAGCTCTCCAAGATTGAAACCCGATCCACGCATTTTTGTGAATGCGATCAATTCTATTTGCAATAGCAAAAATGGCCCCATATTCACCAAGCAAATCTCTGTAATACATGTCATTTAATAAGGGTAGCCGAGATGATGCGTCTATATCATCTAATCCTGGCCTTCTGCCTCTTGTAGCCTACACACAGATATAGAAAAATGAATCATAGATGTCAATAATGGACTATATTAGTCAATTATATAACTCCTTCAGAGTTGGATATTTCTAGCTAGTAGCATGTGCTGTCGCTAAATTTCCCACAAGTACCAGTATAGGAAATTAGGAATTGTTACTCGAAGACTGACATTAGTCAATTAAATTCTGTTCATGAAGACCCTTTTTTTTTTTTTTCCAAAAACTTCACAGTTAGAACTTGTATCATCTGGCACACAAAGTACCAATACATTAGTACAATCTCTCCAATAGCCTTGTTTATAAGAAGCATGCAGAAAAAAATAAGCTGATGCATTATTCTTATCAATAAAAAAAAGGATTTGAAACTCTAAAAGAATTTCCTATAAAACTAAAAAACTTGCACGCCAATCGTTCCATTATCATTTGCAAAACTTGTCCCTCAATTGGAGTTGTAATTTTTGGAAATTGGAAATATTGGGGGTTTCTCAGCTTCTACCGGCTGAGGTACCATTTGCAACTCTCTTTGCAACAACAACAACAACAACAAAGCCTTTAGTCCCAAACAAGTTGGGGTAGGCTAGAAATGAAACCCAACCGGAGTCACAAGGAGATAATTACCAAGCCAATGCCGCGATAAAGGGAGGTCTGATGGAGAAAAGGCCAGGTTCCTTCCCCAAAGTAAGGTTCATATATACACAGAGGCTGTCCTGTTCTCTCTAGTTCCCTATCGTCTCTCTCATGCAACTCATTCTTAGCCCGGTCGGCTTTTTTGACATTCCGGTACACCTCCTCCCATGTACCATGCAGCTGTTCAGTTCTCTCTTTTAACTGCATTTCCAATTTTTATAGTTAGGTGCAATATTCAAGTAAGGGTGGCAATGGATTGGCTATAATACAATTTACATTTAATGCAAGAAAATGTGGGTTCATAGGAAGTTTGGTCTTCTAGTAAACCATGATAAGCAACTGGCCAACCAGTTAACTCAGGTCAAGACACCTCGAACTGAACCTGGCCACAAAATCAGCCATGACCTAGTCTGTATGGGTTGGACTTATGAAAAGTTAATGAATTGCTGGTCTTAATATCAAGTATAACTCTGAAAAACATCAGGTATATCCCTGCCAGAAAATATAATATGAGTACACAGCATGCCCATAAAAAACGCAAGTATTCACATCACTTTGTAGCACTATGCAAATGTAGTAAAGGGAGGTGATTTTGAGGATTTTAGAGCAGCATGATAAAAGAATTCACTGCTTGCTTCAGAAGACAATACGAGATAATCGGTTTTATGCAGTGTTCCATAACATTATTCCTTTTGTTATTGTTTTGTTAATTATGAAAATACCATATTGGAGAAAGCTCAGTTTTTTAACCATAGTAGCACAAGAATAGATAGTGATTCAATTTAGCTAACTGTGCTCATGATTTATGATTTAAGAAGGTTTTAGAAATAATTTGCTGGTACAATATGAAGATATCAGATTGGTAATATATTAAAATAAAGATGACAAACATATGCAGAAAGGCCCAAATAAAACATGACATAAAGTTTCATAAACTTTAAACTATTACCTCATCTTCCTCGAATCGCCTTCGTATATTCGCCATTTCAATCTTCTTCTCTTCCTCCCAAGTTATAGCTACAAACATATCATCCCCCTTAGAATAACTCAAGTTACCATTATTATGCCCTTCACTTTCAATTCTTAACCATTGCTTTTCATATTTGAGTAAAATTTGCTCCTCTCTAGAGTCTTCCTCTATATAAAACACACTCGTCAAATTCTCAAAATAGTGCCATTGCCATTGCCATTGCTCCTTCAAATGGGATGGGATTTCTCTCAGATTTGGTTTTACGGCCTCTGATGGGAACTGGACTATGTTTTCAAGCAAGTTGATATAACCTTCAATGCTTTGGCGCGACATCAGGTTTTTGGCATGGTTTTGACCAATTGATGCCATTCTTTTAGAAAATAGAGATAATTTCCCATCTGACATTGCTTTAGTTATAATACGGGTTATCGCCCCCACTTTCTCTTTTGGGTAAAGGTAACCATTTACTCCATTTTCAATCTGCATGAATAAACTTTTCAATCAATACATATCACAAGTGAGAGAATTATGGTTAATGTATGCATGACGCCAGAACAGTGAACTGTTTTTCCTAAGAAAAGTTGATCTCCCAGCACTTAAAGCTGGAGAGAGAAAAAAACTCAGAAGCCACTGGAAAGCACCCAACTAATAAAAGTCTTGTACAAAATTGAGTTGGTCCAGTAACACTTGATAGACACCAATTGTTACATACTTGTCATATATGGTATGCCACATTTGCTTCTCTTAACTTTTCTGTTTCTTTTGACACAATATGAGAGAGAGAGAGAGAGAGAGAGAGAGTACATATTTACTAATCATTGAGAGATTAGGAGCTATAATCAATCTCTTAAGACTCATAGCTTGTATTAGCACACCAGGAAAAGACTGCTCCTCAAGAAATGAACCATATATCACAATATCTGAAATACTAAGCACATATACTGACGCTTCTTCAAAATTACTGATAAACCCCACAACCCCGCTAGGGAAGCCAGCATCATGGGCCGCTGCCTATAATTGTCAAAACAACATCAATATATACATACATGAAGATAGATGCTTGGGGTTCAATGCAAACAATCACCGCAATATTTACAGTTGATTGAATTAATTTGAAACTTTCAGGTGTAATTGCAAATTCAAGCTTCTGCAGTATATGTTGCATAACTGAGAGTCATTTTGAGGCCTAATAGTATCATTTTGATTAAATATCAAATTAGGGAATGGTACCTACAAGAAATACATAAGCATGAGGAAGCGTGTCTGAAGAAAAATTAGTATAACTACCTCAATAGCCATCTTGTAGGCATCAGTCAGATTTGAACTCAAAATCCGTACTTTCAACCGAGATTGTGTCTCATTTTTAGATCGAAACTGTTTCAACAGAGGAGCTAAGGCTTTTAACACAACTGCATGCTCTAACATGATCCCGCTGTACAGAAAATGGCTTCCAACCACGGCAATAATAAAATCATCTGGGTTAAAGCCATACTTTTGCCTCATTTCGACGTCATTTCTATTTTTAAGCACTATGTCTGCTCTCAGCACCTCAGCAGGAGATCCGGGAATTACATAAAAGTTGCCAGAATCAAATGGGGAATACATCAGCTGCAAAAAAAAGGTAAAAAAGTTTATGCCAAAGGTCTTCTCAAAATAGAACTTGCTTCGGTATATTCTCAGTTGAACAGTTGTGCATTTCAAATCCTCTAGCATATAAAAAATAGCGTTGCAAGTTCATTCTGCTTGCACTGGCAATAAATGCCCATCAAAACAGAATCCATATGACTTCACCAATGACAGCTAATGAAATTATAACACCAGAGTGTTCCAGAAATTTTGGGTATATTTAGTAGCTTTATTGCCAGATTAAAATGACCAAGAACACCAAACTTTCTTTCAGTAACTACCAAAATTTGTATGCTGCAGATCTGTATGTCATGTTCAAAAGTAGACTTAACAAAACAAATAACAAAACAAATATGGTCAAATATAGAATCAAAGTCATTAGTTAAGGTCAAAAGTGCAACTACCGGCAAAACATAGTTTGGGAAAACTACAACCGTGGCTCGGTTAAAAGCTCGATTCCAATCATTTATCAGAAGAGTAAGACCATTAGAAGCATAACTGCTCAGACGAACTGCTAGGTGTCTTTCATGAATTGTCCAAACAACAGGAACTGATTTGAAAGGTTCCTGTGAAAGACTGCAAACAAGCATAAGCACAAGGAAAATTTTTATCTATACATACAAACTGTCCAATTATCTAGAGCCCTCAAAAAACATGAGAACAAAAAGATATTTTGCACACTTCACTTAAAGAGAATGTAAATCAGGACTAAAGGGCAATTTGGGCACTTTCTAAGGAATGGGGAAATCATGTGGTCTTTCTCGTGATTTGAGGATTATTGAATTATGTTTTTCTTCTTCAAACATGCTTTTTACGTGCATTATATGTGTGAATTACGTTATTTACATCCTTTGACTATGCGCATGCATGAAAAACAGGAGCTAATTTTGGATAAAGACATAAATGCTATTTTAAGAAAGTAGAAACTAGGTACATGGCATCCTACCTTGACAATATAGGTCTTGCTCGAAGGGAATTTACGAAAATGCCATCGAAGCTGCAGAAAGCATGTAAAGAAACCTGGTGAGAAGATGCTTAACTCAGTACAGCCAAGTTCGACAGTTCTCACACTAACAACGGAATTTTAAAAAACAGATGTTGTTAGAAAGTTCAATACTGTCAAATCAAAAGCTAATTACTTGAGCCAATCGACGGAAGTATAGCGTCCGATGGTATTAGATAAGTTGTGGATAGGAATTGCTAGAGATCTCCAGGCAGCACCAGCTGGGCCATCCTCAATAGTGAAAACCTACATACATTTCGAGTTTAGAAATATGTAATAATTATCTTAGTGAACATAAATTTCTATTAAACCCCTCAAAGTGCAAAATTGAAGAAAAATGAAATTGGGCTGGAATGAGCACCTCAAACTACATAGCTGCTCAAAATAGTAATTCACTGAATTTAACAAAAAAAAAAGGAAAACACTCTGGGAATGAGCAAATCGAGATTTCCATTTTTCATTTTTACCTCAATTTCACACCCAGCCTCCTTCAAAGCAGCTCCGACGCTAACCATCTCCAGCTGCATCTCATCCAGCAATAGATCTCCAAACACCTAATTTCGAATAATCACTGAAACTAAATCCAATTGTAAAAAGAAGAGGACAAATAAATCAATGAGCAACTAACATACCATTGCTAGTCTCGGTTTACGTACACCAATCCTTAAAACCTGTCTCCCCAGCCCATTCAAATTCTCCTTTTCATCTCTCCTCGCCTTCTCCCAGCTCTCCAACAGCTTCACGGGCTCGAATCGGATACCCTCCCCAAAATCCAACCCGAAAACAGCGATCTCTTTAGCCTGGTCGTTGCTCTCGCCCAGCCTCCTTGTCATTACATGGTTCTCGGGCACGGATCCGGGTAAGAAAAACCCGAAGAGTAGCACGACAGAGAAGAAGAGCGCTGCGATGCAGAGCAAGTGGAAGTAGTCAACTTTTTCAAAGAGGAGGAAACGGGCCAACTTGGATCTGCACGGACGGTGGTGCACGTGCGGACGGAGGGAGGATGGTCCGAGGAGTGGGACCCGCTTAGTCAGTGACAGTGGAAGCGCGGGAGCGCCATTCTCTAGTGAGCCCATGGTGGCATGAGAGAAAGAAGAGCGAGACAGGAGCTGGAGTTCTCTGTATTGCGATTGCGATGGATCATGGATGAGAGCCGAGAGGCGACTGCGTAAAGAGAGACAAAAAGAGTATGAACCGTTGATCAGATATCGGACGATTAACATATTTCCTTGCATAGGATACTTGACTGAAATTACACGGTCTACTAGTACTGGATAGATGTTCTTCGGTGTATGGAAAAACCATCAACTGTTTCTAATCCAACGTTATATTTTTCTATTTATTTAACTGAACAAAGATTTGACCGAGATTTTTATTAATACCCTAAAAAAAAAAAAAAATAATAAAAATGCCCTCAGTTTTAAAAAAATTTTAAAAATGCCCTAACCGCCCTATGATGGGGCGGTCCACTGATGGTAGAAAACCGCCCTATTTCTGGGCGGTCCACCTCCTCCAGAAAACCGCCCAGAGGTGGGGCGGTTCTGTGTTTTTTTTTTTTTTTTTTCAGATTTTATATATTTTTATAAGGAAATGTATATAGTGATGTATATATATTTGTAAGATGTATATATTGTTAAGATATATTTTTATTTTTTAAGATATATATATTTATAAGGAAATACATATTGGTATATATTTTTGTAAGATGTATATATTGTTTAAGATATATTTTGGTTTACTAAGATATATATTATTGTAAGGAAATATATATTGATATATATTTTTTTATTGTAGATTTTATATAAAAATGAAGGAAAGTGCTTAATTTTTTTTATTGTAATTTTCAATAAAAGTGAGTTGAGTTTTGATGCGGTTATACGGCTGTTGTACTGATTGTCGATTTGGCTAACATGATAAAAATTAAATTAGGGTTTATAAATTAAATTAGGTTTTAGGTAATCTAAATCGGAAGTCAAAAAAATATGTAATCAAAATCGGAAGTCAAAAAAAAAATCCAAACTACGTAAAATAAATGTCCACAACTCATGCAAAACAGTCCAGACCGAATACATAATAGTAGAAACCTATCAAACTACAAAACATAAAAAAAACCTAACGTCGAGGGCGAGGGCGACGACCAGAGAGATCTAACCTACAAGGTGGATGACGGTCCCTAGGCGGCTGTACACGCCTGACGTGAACCTCCTCCTCCTGTGCGGCTGTATCCGCCTCGGCCCACGGATCATCCACCAGTGGTGGGATAGGCGGCATAGTAGGCACCTCCCATGGCTCCCAGGTCGATGGATACGTAGGCGGAGGAGGCGGTGTGCCAAATATAGCAGATGCATAGGCATCTGCATGCTGTGCTCCACTCCCACTAGCCTCATCATCGTGCTGTCTGGCCTCCGGATATCGTGGCATGTGGAGGCTCCGTCTCTCATCCCCGGCATAATCTCCCATAAAGTCATCCATAGTGAACTCCGGAGTAGAATGTCGTGGGGGAGCTCCACCCTTAATGGAAACAATGTTAGTTTTGCTACATACAAATAAGTAGTAAGTTGAATAAATAATAAATTTTTGCTACCTGTCCAACCTGCACCGGAACTCCATACTCATTGTAGTAAGCGCTCCACGCATTGTTATTCAACACCCATTCGTGGAAACCCCAACCTGATTCATCCACTGCATAATTGAAGACAAATTAATTAGAATAGTTTTTGTACCGAGAAATGACTGTGTACGACAAAATCAAATTACCTGGAGGAGGTGGCGGCATCTCATCACCGTATATAGCGACTCTGGGCTGATCCGGATCTAGTGGTGTGGGCTGTATCTCGCGCCAGTTTATGTTCTCCCCACTGTCATGCAACATGCCAACGAGGCGGCCGTCAAAGCCGGAGTCCTCCACCATAGGAGCAGTGTGCTGGAGCATTGTACATCCCACTGCTCGCCAACCATCTCGTGCCATGCACACCAAGCTGTGTGCCACTCCTCTGATACCGGTAAGAATCTGCACAAAGTGTATTTATTAATTTTTTTATGAAAAACTAAATAAACATTTAATGCTTTAAATATGTTAGTTTCGTAAGTAATTACCTGGCGAGCCTGCATCGGTCCGAAATTTTGGCCGTGGATCTGCTTGTTCTTCACCTATATTTTGGACATGAGGTGAATGTGTTGGTGATTATTGAACCCTAATTATTGTAATTTAAATTCCGAAATATTTGTGAAAACTTACCAAGCAAGCATGGCACAGGCTCCGGTATAAGTGGGCGATCACAGCTCCGCCCCAGTTCCAGGTCGATGGCTTCTCAATTTCTGTCAGCAGAGAGAGGAACATAATCGGAACCGAGTCACCGCTGGAGTCCACGAACATGACGCTGCCACAGAGATCCAGCACAAAGGCCCTCACATACCTAAAAATATAAAATAGTAAAGATAAATTTAATGATTTTCAATGTTGAGTTCGTAACATATTTTAATTTCAAGATTCTCAATTATTACCTCCTGACGGCCTCCAGATCAGTGGTCTCGGCTGTGATCCGATGCAGGAAAAAGTGATCACGGAGCGCCGCTAGGCTAATGCAGTACCCCGAATACCGGAACTCCTCATCATCCTTCTTCTTCTTCTTCTTCTGTAGCGTTTTTGGATCCGCTACCCCAAGAAGCCGCCGTATCATCCCCACATGAAGTGGACTGTCGGAGACACCGCTGATAGGCTCCCCATCGATCCGTAGACCCCATAGAGCGCTCACATCTGCTAAGGTCACGGTCATCTCCCCAAAGGGTAAGTGGAACGAATGAGTCTCCGATCGCCATCTCTCTGCGAGCCCGCTCATCAGAGCCTGGTCGATCTGACCCTGTGGCATGGTAGCAAGCTGGTACAATCCGAGATTCATAATGCACTGCTCCATCAGAGGATGACCGACGTACGGTATCCCGGAGGTGCGATGTCTCACGGTCAACATCGTCTCGTCCTGTATTTAACAATAATTTCAGTCTGAGCAACTTACTATATGCCATATTAAAAATCTGTAATTTGAACTGAATTGCTTAAAAAACAACTTACCTCCGTAGATGCGAGCGCGACCCTGTGCTGAACGTGTGGAATCCACAGAAGAGGGCTGAACGTATCAGCTGCATGTGTAGCGTGGTCTGCACCGAGAGGCTCTGCACCGGATGCACTGGGAGCCTCTGTACTGGACGAACTACCGCCCCTCTCCATAGTATCTGCAGTGCACAATTTGCAAATAACTTAAATTTATAAAACCTAAACCCTAATTTATTTTATAAAACCTAAACCCTAATTTAATTTATAAACCCTAATTTAATTTATAAACCCTAATTTAATTTATAAATTCTAATTTAATTTATAAACCCTAATTTAATTTATAAATTCTAATTTAATTTATAAACCCTAATTTATAAACCCTAATTTAATTTATAAAACCTAAACCCTAATTTAATTTATAAATTTATAAACCCTAATTTATTTTATAAAACCTAAACCCTAATTTAATTTATAAATCCTAATTTAATTTATAAACCCTAATTTATAAACCCTAATTTAATTTATAAAACCTAAACCCTAATTTAATTTATAAACCATAATTTATAAACCCTAATTTAATTTATAAATCCTAACTCTAATTTATAAACCATAAACCCTAATTTAAAAACCTAAACCCTAATTTAATTTATAAACCCTAATTTATAAACCCTAATTTAATTTATAAATCATAATTTAATTTATAAACCATAATTTAATTTATAAAACCTAAACCCTAATTTAATTTATAAATCATAATTTAATTTATAAAACCTAAACCCTAAATTAATTTATAAACCCTAATTTAACTTACTCGCGTCGAGAAAATCAACAACCCGCACACGGCAATTCAATTTCCAAACTGAACCATAAACTCTAATTTTTATCAACTTCTTCGCGTCGGGAAAATCAACAACCCGCACACGGCAATTCAATTTCCAAACTAAATCCTCTTAATTCTACAAAAAAATAAATTAATAATTTACGTAAACGTACCAGAAAGAATCTGATCGAGAGAAAATTGGCCGAGAAAGAGAGAGAGAGGGTGGCCGAGAGAGGTGGCCGAGAGAGGAAGAGACTTTGGCCGAGAGAGGGAGAGAGGGGCTGAGATGGGGGGGGGGCTGGTTCGGGTGGCTGTCGGGTGGTGGTGGCGGGGTGGGGGAGGGGATGGGCGGCCGGGTAGAGAGGAGGAGAGACCGGGTAGGGGGCGGGGAATGGGAGGCCGGGGGTAGAGTGGCCGGGGAGAGGGGAGGCCGGGGCTGGGCGGGGCTGGGCGGGGCTGGGCTGGGGGGGCGGGGGGGGGGGCTGTCGGGTCGGGTAGGAGGAAGGGTGGGGGGGGCGGGTAGGTTAGAGGGAGGGGGGAAGGGACCAGAGGGGGGCTGGGGAGAAATAAAAATTTCGGGGGTGAACCGCCCTATCATTGGGCGGTTGGGTATGGGGGATGAACCGCCCAGTGATGGGGCGGTTTGGTTGAGGGAGTGAACCGCCCCATCATGGGGCGGTTAGGGCATTTTTCAAATTTTTTTCAAAATGAGGGTATTTTTATTTTTTATTTTTTTTTTTAGGGTATTAATAAAAATCTCGGAAGATTTGAAAACCAAAAAAGAATTATAGTCAGATTAAATATTAATAAAATAGTAGAGCTTCTTAAAAACATAGTAGGGAATTTTTTTTTTTTAAATAACCAAGAATATATATAGAAATTTTACTACTTTAGGGAATACTTTTTTTTTATTTTTAGGAAGAAATTTAGATAGCAAAGTAATTATAGATTTATCAAGTTTTAAAGATAGATTCCTTTTACATCTATGATTACTTTATTTCCTTCCTTTTTCTTATCTAATTCACAATTTGCAGTAAAAGGAGCATTTACTTGTTAGCCTATTAAATATTAGAGACCGACTAACTGTCTCCCACTTCATTTCCTCTATTCATTTCGTGGTCAATAACCAGGGGCGGATCTAGGATTTCCGTCAGGGTAGGGCAAGATAATATTTATGCGGGTCCAATATCTAATCGGGTTTAAACCTACTATCTAATCGGGTACTAAATAAAAAACAATCAACATGCCAAATTTTTTTTTTCAAATCTAAACATGACATACAAAAATTTACAGAGGAGAAAGAGAAAAGGGCATTTGTTTCTTCCAGGGTAGGGCATTTGTTTCTTCCAGGGTGGGGCAAGATCCAAAAACCTAGTACTTGGAAACTAATTTTGAAATTCCAGGGTAGGGCAGTTGCCCTACCCTGCTCTATGCTGGATCCGCCCCTGTCAATAACTGTCTTTGTTGACTACTAATTAAGAGATGGACTACAACTAGACGCGAGTATTTGTTAACAAGAGCCACAAAAGATACAAAACTGGACGCAAGTATTCATACCTAAGATATCAAGTATTTCGAAAAAAAAACTGGACACATCACATACCCATCTTTTACAAGTTTTTAGATGTGGGTTTTTTTTCTTCGTTCAATCTCGCTAATATTTCTGACGATCTGTGAGGAAATTTGTGAATCTAAAATCACGAACGTCTTCTACGCAATTTTCTCTTTCAAATGAAATACATGATTTCGGGTTTTCCGTTGCGCAAGTATTCATATCTCGTCGTGCAAGTATTCGTACCTTTTATTAACATTGTTTTGAAGAACTCATCTCAATAAATATTTTTCAGATTATTCCTTACGGTGATTTATTGTGCTTTTCACTAACCATTTAACGAGGCAAAAATTCACAGAGCATTTGCAGAGAAAAAAGAAAGAGAAAAGGTAAGGCCCCTTGCATCCATTTCTCCGGTGCACCTTTACGTCTGTAGACCTAGTTCTTAAAAGAATGCTTGAAAGGGGAGGTCGAATAAATCCGGGAGGGTGACATCTACGTGTCGGTGATCCGTTTCTCCATCAATCCAATCTCCCAGGTGAAGACGCGATACGCGATAGTGGCACGCTCGTTATTTACATCAATTGAGGGGGTGTTGTACTAAACACTAAACAGTGACTTTTCTCCGAGTCAATTGGGAATTCAGATCCCCAAATTAACATAAATTTTAATATTAAATCCACACCGTCCGATCTGATCTGGCACGATAATTAAAAGGACCCGTGCACTCCATCTCGGATCGGATTGGTCCGGATTCTAACCGGACCCGACAATTAGAGTGTATTGGGGGGCAAAGTGGTAAAATGGGCAAATGGGTTTTAGACCAAAAAAGAGCTTTTAGTTTTCACTTTCCCATTTCTCAATACGTGCGGATGTGGCTTTCGAAAAGCTCTTTTTTTCCTAAAAAAAATAAAATAAAAGGCTCTTTTAAAATCGGGCTCTTCACTGTTCTCTGTATTCTCTTTTAGGCAAGATACTAGTGGATAGTAGCTAAAACATGCAAAGCCGCAACACGAAATCAGAAGGCAAGGAAAGCATAAATAAATAATAATAATAAAAAATTAAATAGTTTTTAGTATTAGATCCTGATACAACTAGCTTTTATCAATGCACATTAAGTTCTACCTAATTAGAAGGCAAGGATCTAATACTAAAAACTATTTAATTTTTTATTATTATTATTTATTTATGCTTTCTTTGCCTTCTGATTTCGTGTTGCGGCTTTGCATGTTTTAGCTACTATCCACTAGTATCTACCTAATTACAAACGAATTGAGTTTAAACTCATTAACTAATTGGATACTCGATAAATTCATATTTTTTAATAATCTAACTAGTTCTACCTAATTACAAAGTCAATCAGAAATCCACTCATTAACTAATTAACTAATTGGATACTCGATAAATTCATTAACTAATTACAAAGTCAATCAGAAATCCAGAGGGGGCAAAGTCAATCAGAAATCCACTAGTTCTACCTAATTACAAACGAATTGAGTTTAAACTCATTAACTAATTGGATACTCGATAAATTCATATTTTTTTAATAATCTGACTTATAATTAATTATGCTTTAACTTATAATTTTAATTACCAATTATAATTCAAGAAATTAATTTTAATTTTAATCCTCAATTTAATCCGAATTACAAATCAGAAATCCAGAGAGGGCAAAGTCAATCTGCCCTACCCCAACCCCAGTCTCATGTGGGTCCGCCCCTGTTGATAGGCCGCAAACATACCTATATTTGACTTAATTTTGGTTGTAAAACAATACCAAATTTCAGGTATTTATCTTTGTTA
Source organism: Carex kokanica (assembly GCA_025461125.1). Classification (NCBI taxonomy): domain Eukaryota; kingdom Viridiplantae; phylum Streptophyta; class Magnoliopsida; order Poales; family Cyperaceae; genus Carex; species Carex kokanica. Next base: position 226,507 of record JAJGRX010000244.1, read on the forward strand.
CTATTGTTTTGCTTCATTTTCACTTAATTCTGTTTCAAGGATCAAGTTACTGCCGATAATGTGTTTTATTGCAGAAAGACAAAGAAAACAAGCCAATTTGCTTGCTAGACATAGCCGTAGAAAAGAAGAAGAACTGACAAAGACATTGGCGACCCGCGACAATCCTGGCAGGCCGCGACTTGCCAGCTACCAGAAATTCAAATTCAGAAAAAGACGATAAATTAGAGACCTGGCAGTCCGCCACCTCTTTGAAGACATAAAAACTGCTAAAAAAATGCTCCTGACTGAGAGATTTGTGCTCCGCGAATTCCCTACTCCGACCCGCCACTGCAGATTCCAGCTTTATACACTGTTCGTATTTCGTTTACAGTTTGGTCATACGAAATCCAATTTGAGTGAACCAAAGTTTGAAGAAACTAGGAAACAGGTCTACAAGTTTCATGTTATAACTTTATTCAAATTATGTAATAGTGAGCCGCCAAAGGCCTTGGAAGACACTTGTTAACTTTAAAAACTGCCAACTCTGCACATTAATGAGGAGATTTGGTTCCCGATTTGTTTGGCCCCCTCCTAAATGCTCGTAAACGCCATAAAACCTCCAGGAGAGGACCCCCACAGATCTAAGCTTGGCCCTAGGCAATTCTAACCCTCTTTCGACCATTATTCTTTCTCCATCTCTCTCAATCTCTCACGGAATCAAGGCGGATCGACGGTGAATCGAGGAGCGACAAGAGACGAAGCAAGAGGTTGGTTTTACCTTTTCTCTTCTTTATTTTCTGTCACTTAATATGTCTTTCTCTTTATTTTTCATGAATGTTAACGCACCTATGAGAGGCTAATTTATCTCTATAGGGCCGAAGGCTTGTAGAACTTGATGAATTAGTACAATCTACCTTTCTCGGTTAGTAATTGATTATGTTTTGATTGTTTGTGAAATTGTTTGTACTTGTTTATATTATTCTTGTGAATGTGTATCTGTGCACATGAGACTATTTCACTTTCGTTGAAGTGGGGACATATTGGTACTTGACACCGGATATAGTAGCAATAAATTAACCTTAGGGATTGGGATTAGTTCCACTCTAGTTCAATACTAACCCGGACCAGAAGCACAATAGTTAATTTTCTATGGCGAAAAACCAAACGTGAAGTCTAAACAATGAATTAGGTTTATTAAGATATAATCGGTACCGGTAACGAAAAACTAAACATGAAGTGTCAGTAGTTGAGAATAGCTTAACTAGTCGAAACCAATATCTTGACCAACTTGTGGCGAAAAATTAAACGTGAAGTCCAAACCGGTTAAGACAAGTTGTCAAGTGGCGAAAAACTAAACGTGAAGTCCTTGACATGACATTAAGATTAGAAACCACAATTACACAAACATGAATATAATTAACCAACCAAGTAGGTAGAATAGTTGATTTGAATAGTGAGTCGTAGCCTCTAGACCTTTCAAATCATGTTCCAAACATCATTTTATTTTGTCTTTATTTAATTAGTTCAAATCAACTCTCTTCAGGCATTGAGCCCAAAAACTGAAACGGCTTGCGAACAATCTCCCAATTTTACTATTTCTTACTTTTCTGAAATTAAATTAGACTAGTAATTATTATTACTTTCTTTTGTCCTTGTGTTCGATCCCGATACTACTCCGAGAGGTTGTATGCTTGCAACCGATCAAAATTGAGTATTAAGTGTAAATTTAAAAGCAAAAATAATATTAAATTGACCCAAAAATCATATATACAAAATACTCGACACATGATATCCTTTAACAATCTAATTAACTCAATGTTTTAGTTTGTCACTGGTGTTTATCATTTTTGTTAACAAACTTAAATATACAAATATGACATATATTAAACTAGTAATTTTTCCAATCACCGTAAATTAAGATGTATTTTGATGGCTGAGCAGTTAAAATGTCAAATTGTTGTATCCAGACAAAGATTGTTAGGAACAAGTAATCCTTCTGGTTAATAGCTTGAATCTATGAAAAAAGAAGCAAGCCACGCTAATATTAACTCAAAATCATCACATGAAAAAAAAAATTAAATCCATCAAAAAATAATACTTTTATTAAGGTTCTGCTCCCATAATATTTGCCAAGACAATTTTTAGCTTCGAGACAACAACTACCTCTTACTATTATACATTAATTAAATGTCAGCTAAGTTAATATGAGGCCTTTTTAAAATTTTAACTTTTTAAGTTATTTAACTAACGTGTGCATGAGTTATTTTTGACGGAAACAAGAATAAACTTAAACTAATCAAGTGTGCATAAAGTAAATAGAAGAGTTAAGAGACACTTGACACGAGAGTTGTTTACGGAGTTCGGCACTAACGTCTACGTTTTCGGGGCTTCGCGACCTTCTTGATGACGCACTTTTATTTACCCAATAAGAAAGGAATACAAGATCAAACCGGTGAGCCCTTACAAACCTTAAGAAGTCACACGGCCCGAGCACGAAATTGGCTCACGAGCACGGAATCAACATGCATCCATATGCTATATGACATAATTTCGATATCCTTAGTTTTGGAAAATACTTGAATTGCAATACTTGTTTAGGTCCATAATTATCGAATCTATTGAATTGTCATTAGCTCTTATCAAACTCACATACAATAGAATTTCACAATGATTTACAATTGCAAAACTCTATTAATTTTAGAAATTTATACTTGTGAAATTTTCATGCATGTCAAAGTTAGAGTACACACTATTTTGGTTGAAAATATGTTGTTAAATTGCATGTATGCCCAATTGCTGTTTCTTACATCTAATAGACAGTTAACTTACTTATTGGATCCTATTGTTATTGGATCTTACTTTGATTAGATGTGAAGTTACTGTTAGTTTGTAATAATCTAGAAGTCAATAATACGATAAATTTGTTATATAAAGCTTTGTTCATGAATTGAATGTTTAATCATTTTGTTACCTTGAGTATTATTGAATTTATGAATCATTTCGAGTTCATGACTGGAATTGTGAAACTTCATAATATAGATGATAATACTCTTAAAAGTCTCTAACCAAGGTAATTAGCAGGAACACTAATTACCGCGATAAGGTTAGTGTGTGGATTAAATGATGGTTAAGTTTTACAAACCATAGACAAAGAGTTGTCATTTTAATCACACAGATATATGTTAGAGAACATGATATTTGACAGACCCCAAATGAAACATTAAATGGAATTGTGTTTGTGTCATTAATGTTTTCATTTTAGTGTTAAGTTCTAAAGTATGAGATATTCATTTTTCCTAAATAAGAAATGTATATGTGTGATTGCTATCTAACGCTATCCGTAAAAAGTAGCTATAAGGATAGTTCTTCGGTATACATAGCTTATGCGGAGGAAAAGATGGTTTATCAAAAGTACTATTGTCCCTCGTATCTCAATACGAGCTATAGCGTCACTGGGCCCCTTGATAGAATATGATTATCTGGATCCAGTATGATTACAAGAGTAAACATATTTGATAATCTATTCAGGATCAAGAAAAGATTAAGTTTGCAAGGATGACACACACCTACCTTGAAACTAATCTGATAGCTATGAGACAAAAGAATTAACACGAAGTAAATTATTTACTGGATCGTGATATTGTACGGTACATCATCATCTGTGTAATTGATGTCATAATGTACTTGCCAGGTGCCACCTATGATTATAGAAGTTAGAACAGTTCTAATTCTATTTACCAACATAACACAGATCCTATCGGGTCACACCAATAGGAAAGTAATCAGAGAAATTTTATGATTAATTATAAAGTGTTATAATTAAGAATAAAATATATGTCATGGAGATGACATGCTTAAACCGAATTAAATTTATAAACGTGTATGACACGTCGTATAAATTTATCGCAAACGCAAGAAATACAATTATTCAGAATAATTGTATATATATATATATATATATATGGATTAAAATATTAATTATGAATTAATATTTTGGATCAAAAAGTCCAATTTGAATTTAGACCTTAATTAAATTTAGAATTTAATTAAAAGTCTAAATTAAATTAAATTAAATTAAAAGAAAATGTTTAATTAAAATATATTAAACTAATGACAAAATCAAATTTGATTTTGATTCTTCAAAACCGCCATATGCAAACCGACTTTAATTTGTATTATAAATATGCATGAAATGGTAAGAGAAAAATTAACAAGTTCATTTCTAAGTTCTAATCAAAGTACGAATCAGAATCTGATTCGATTCGTATCTAATTTCTCTCTCAAATAGTGATTTGCAGAAAATCTGATTATCCATATATATATATTTTTGCGAGAATAAAAGTTATTTTTGTGAATAGTGTTTTGTCAGAAATTTCGTATTTTTGGTGAATAGTGATTTACCGAAAATCGCGACTTTTCGAATACCGTTGGTATAGTATTTCTGGCAAAAGAAATACCAACTCTCTGGTAGTTCCTGGTGGATAACCGATAGAGGCACTATATTTTTGGTGCTTGCTTAGCCGGGTCAGACAACCGGGTCAGACTGCATTCCAATTTGAATTTGGAAGCAAGGTAAAGAAATGTTATATTAATCTATTTAATTGTTAAATAGATTTAATCTTTTAGAAATCAATCAAAGGAGTAGATCTATAAACTGATTAAAATACAAGTAAATACGGTTTTACTAATTTGGGTCTATACAGGATTAATCTGGTATGTAACTCTCGGTTATTATCCGACATACTACTTAATCTATGATCTGATTAGTAAAGTTTTACTTACGGTTTTTAATCTAAGAAAAGGATTGAACAGGTATGTAACTCTCGGTAGATTATCCGACATACCACTTCAATCCTTTTGGCTTAAGTTAGAAGTAAAATTTTGTTTTACGGTCTTTCCGCAGCTTAAGCCTAATGGCTTTGGGTAGCCTCAAAACCCTACAGTTACAACTATGACCCTCAATTGATTTTAGAGTAATACATGCTAAAATTGCAATATTTTTACTAAATTGAGGGGGAGTGCATAAATTGAGGGGGAGCACTTCATAATTGTAAATGAAGTAAGTGCACAATTTGAGGGGAGCACTTCTTCCTTGTTATTTTTCAACCCTTTTGTCGATTTCCAAAAAGGGGTAGAAATAACAAGAGATGCAAAAATATTTGCTTGGCAAACTAAATTGGAAACTGATAGAGCATGAGTTATTCACCCTTAAGTCGAAAGCATCTCGCTGATGCATTCCGACTTCGGGGGCTAATGATAGGGCCATGTTCCACAGGCCCTTTTACTTGTTCTAAACTGGGCCATAAACGACTGGGATTCGGACCTCGCTAAGAGGCCAACCCGATGTCATAAGAAAAGCCCAAAGATTCACTAAGTCGGGGTCCAATACAGCGGCCTCAAATTATCTGGCCTTAAATGGGGTTCATGATAACCGACATACGAAATGACCGTTGAAACGGCTGGCTTAATGCCCCCCGTTCCAGTAACGGCTGACATGACTACCCACGTTCTCCATAACTGCCCGAGATGGCAGTTATGGCTGGACTATATAAGGCAGTGATTCCCACGAATCAGGGGACACTTTTTCCAACCACAAGAGAGATCACACAGGATAGAGTCAGAATCTCTCGCAATCCACCCCGAGTTCACAACTCCATTTACACCTCGGCCTGTCATCCTTTGGCAGGACGAATTCGACTCAACCCAAGATTCCATACGGCCTCATCTCCCGAGATAGGACCTATTTGTTTTGTATGTTTTGAATTTGACTAGTTTTTGTATCCATCTTAATAAATAGTAAAAAAAATTCAAAAAAATATAAAATTTGATCTGGAAGCACAATTTATTGTGGAGATCATGTTGAACGGTTTGGATAGACGATTTGGATTTTGAAAATGTAGAAAATGGTTGTAGTAACTCAAAATTGTGGTAACTAGATCTCTAATCATATATATATATATATATATATATATATATATATATATATATATATATATATATATATATATATATATATATAGAGTAGAGCTAAGGTGCTCTTAAGCTCACCAAGCTTTCCGTGAGCTTAACTCAAAAACCTATCAATCCGACTTCAAACGACATTTTCAAACCGTTAGATTTACAATCTATATTAAAATGTGCTTGGAGACCAAATTTTACATTTTTTAGAATTTTTTTACTATTTATTAAGCCGGTTTGAAAACCGCTGTTTTTATTAAAAATCTGCACCATTAGAAAATAGCGGTTTTCAAACCGGCTTAATAAATAGTAAAAAAATTCCAAAAATATAAAATTTGTTCTCCAAGCACATTTTAATATAGATTGAACATCTAACGGTTTGGAAATGTCGTTTGAAGTCGGATTGATAGGTTTTTGAGTTAAGCTCACGGAAAACTTGGTGAGCTTAAGAGCACCTTAGCTCTACTCTATATATATATATATATATATAGACACACTTACTAAACTGTTTACTTAATTAATTATTTGTTTTTATATATTTTACAAAATCAAATATTAAAATTAAATTGTATATACTATGCAATTCATTTTGTCAATCATCAACCAATAACAAAGGGCGAAAACAGAGGCGGATTTCGTTTGAAGGAATGGGATCAATTAGGATCCCTATTTTTTAATTAACCAATAATAAGTTTTGGAATCTCTTGAGTGGCCGTTTGAGATTATTTACTCTCATAGTTCGAAAGTTTGATAAAAAAATGACCAATTCCATCTTTTTCTTTGATAAATCAAACTCTTTCACATTCCTAATAATGTTGGCGTTGTAAGTTGGTTAAATATCCAAATAGTTTGCTTGATACCTGTAACAATTATTCAATTTTCATGGTAGAAAATTGGATTCCTTTGCAATTGCAATGTATATAAGAGAAAGTGCGTGCTAAACCTTAGTTCCTCAAACGAATGTCGAATTATGATGGTTTTTCTTTCAAAATATCCGTATAATTGCTAATATTAAACATATTTTATACAAATATTGTTTTACGTCTGTAATAATATGAATAAAAAAATGTGATGAATGAGAACTACTCTGTTCTGTGCTTAATATTGCCATGTCTATGTCTTGCAAACTTTTTTAAATATAAAAAAGGTTGTGTTCTATAGATACATATTTTTGATGAATAAAAAAAGAAATATATGAATAAAAAAAATACAAAATTCTACAACTATTGATGCATGTAAATAAATAATGATCTTAATCGTCCGTTTTTATAGGGACAGCAAGGTCTTAATTAATTGATATGTAATAATAGCAAAAGATTTAGATCCCAACAACCCCCATCTACCACTAATGCTCTGTGTATGTTAATTAACAGTTACTTTCGGATTTGGTAAAAGGTCCCTGATTAATTAAGCAGATAATATATCTTTGTCAAAATAAATTATATATCTCTCAGGCGGAGGAAAACAAATTAAAGTGGTTGGCTAAGATACAAACGTTTGTTCCTATCCTCCGAAACAAATGTTTCGGTTTTCCGATTTTCAAAGTCCAAACAATCGATCCAAACCGTTAGATATTTAATCTATATTAAAATGTGCTTGGAGGCCAAATTTTACATTTTTTGAAATTTTTTTACTATTTATTAAGATAGTTTGAAGGTCACTACAAAATGTAAAATTTAGTCTCCAGCTAATATATATATATATATATATATATATAGAGTAGAACTAGGGTGTTCCTAAGCTCACCAAGTCCTTCCGTGAGCTCGACTCTAAAACCTATCGAATTGACTTCAAACGACATTTTCAAACCGTTAGATTTTCAATCTATATTAAAATGTGTTTGGAGACCAAATTTTACATTTTTTGGAATTTTTTTACTATTTATTAAGATGGTTTGAAAATCGCTGCTTTCCAATGATGCAGAATTTTAATAAAAACAGCTATTTTCAAATTATCTTAATAAATAGTAAAAAAATTCCAAAAAATGTAAAATTTGGTCTCCAAGCACATTTTAATATAGATTGAACATCTAGCGGTTTGAAAATGTCGTTTGATGTCAATTCGATAGGTTTTAGAGTCGAGCTCACGAAGGGCTTGGTGAGCTTAGGAACACCCTAGTTCTACTCTATATATATATATATATATATATATATATATATATATGAGATGGGCTATTGTGCTTTGCAAAGTAAAGCCATCGTTTTACTTTGGCTTATTTTTTGGATTTTCAAAGTCCAAAACGTCGACCCGACCGTTCAAGTTGATCTACATATTGAAATGTGCTTGCAGACCAAATTTTACATTTTTTGGAATTTTTTTACTATTTATTAAGCCACTTTGAAAATTGCTGATCACATGGTCCAGAATTTTGTTGCACTGTTTTTTCTGGACCTTGTGATGAGCAATTTTCAAAGTGGCTTAATAAATAGTAAAAAAATTCAAAAAAATGTAAAATTTGGTCTGCAAGCACATTTCAATATGTAGATCAACTTGAACGGTCGGATCGACGTTTTGGACTTTGAAAATCCAAAAAGTAAGCCGAAGTAAAACGATGGCTTTACTTTGCAAAGCACAATAGCTCATCTATATATATATATATATATAGAGCTGGGCTATGGTGAGTTGCGAAGTAAGATGTCATTTTTACTTCACGGTCATATTTTATTTTGAAAATCTAAACGCCCGATCCGAACCGCTCAACATGTTCTCCATATTGAAATGTGCTTGGAGACCAAATTTTATAATTTTTGGAATTTTTTTACTATTTATTAAGCTACTTTGAAAATCGCTGATCAAATGGTCCAGAATTTTTTACTGTTTTTTACTGTTCACCCGGATCTGGGATTTTCAAAGTGGCTTAATAAATAGTAAAAAAATTCCAAATAATATAAAATTTGGTCTCCAAGCACATTTCAATATGGAGAACATGTTGAGCGGTTCGGATCGGGCGTTTAGATTTTCAAAATGGAGTATGAGCGTGAAGTAAAACGACGTTTTACTTCACAACTCACCATAGTCAATCTATATATATATATATAAAGAGGAGGGATCCAATTACACCTTTTTTGGTGACACATCATGACACTGTTTTTTATATAGGTCAATTTTGCGATTTCAAAATCCAAACAGCCGATCCGAACCGTTCAACATGATCACCATATTAAAATGTGCTTGGAGATCAAATTTTACATTTTTTTGAATTTTTTTACTATTTATTAAGATGGTTAAAAAATCGTTGCTTTTCAATGGTCTGAAAACAACGATTTTTGTAACCATCTTAATAAATAGCAAAAAAATTCAAAAAAATGTAAAATTTGATCTCCAAGCACATTTTAATATATCCATCATGTTGAACGGTTTAAATCGACTATTTGGACTTTAAAAATGGTAGGTGTCAAAGTGTGTCACCAAAAAAAGTGTAATTGGATCCCTCATATATAAATATATATGAGTAGAACTAGGGTGTGATGTGCTCACCAAACTCTTTGGTGAGCACAACTCTACATAAACTATCGGATTCACTTCAAACGAGATGAATCCAACCGTTGAAACCGATGTACTTTACGAGTGATGCGCGTACATGCAAAATTTTGAATTTTTTGAATTCATTTAGTCTCAAGTCAAGTGGTCAAAATTGATGATTTTTTGAATGCATTAAAACAACTTCATTTTGGATCATTCATTTTTCATCAATTTTGACCACTTGACTTGAGACTAAATGAATTCAAAAAATTCAAAATTTTGCATGTACGCGCATCACTCGTAAAGTACATCGGTTTCAACAGTTGGATTCATCTCGTTTGAAGTGAATCCGATAATTTATGTAGAGTTGTGCTCACCAAAGATTTTGATGAGCACATCACACCCTAGTTCTACTCTTATATATTAGGTCCAGAAGAAAATATGTTCTTCACCTAATCCAAGTTGAATCCAATAATGGTCAACATTTTGCAGTAGAAAATTTAACTATCCTCCAATTTTGTCATATCTTTACGCTAAAGCAAGATGAAAGATGATTGTAATGATTGTAATATTAAAAGAACAATTGGATGTAAATCAATCAATACTTTCCGAATTGTATATTTACCCCAGCTAAACTTTAAAATGCAATTTTAAAGTATATTAAAAGAATTATTTTATAGGAACTATTTTTTCTTGTGTCTTTAAATTTGGGCAAGGTACAAATTTATAATTATTTTTAATTTAAAGTATACTTTATATATATATTTTTATAAAAGTATATTTTGGAAAATAATTAGAGTGAGGTATACTTTAATGATTTTTTGAATCTTAAGTATATTTCTATAATTTATATGAAAAAAGCATAAAATAAAAAATACATTTTGGAAAAAAATCAATTAAGGGTTGCTTCTTTTATTTTGAAGGGATAAAAGATGGAATGAGACAATTGGAGAGAAGGAAATGTGCATGTGAAGGAGACAAAGACCAACTTATAAAGTTATTCAAGAAAATAAATTGGTGAGCTTCATAAAAGTTAATGCAATTTTTGAGGTGATGTAAATTTGATAAGGTAAAATAGAGTTTTAATTATCTTTAACTTATCTGAAACCATTTTGTTTGGAATGATTAAGGTGGAATAGGGTTGCTTTTTTATTTTACTTGCCATTTTCTCAAGTGAATTGTCAAGTGGTTATATATTAGGATGACTTTAACAAAAAATCATAATTTGGAGTCTATTTAGCAATGAGATCTTCTATGAGAATTGAATTTAGTTTTAAAGAACCCATGGTAAAAATTAGAAGTGCTTGTTACAAATTCAGAAATTTTGAAGGGAGAAGAAAATTATGACGAAACATGAGACTTTACATGTTATAGTTCAAGCTTTTTTTTTGGATAGAATATAGTTCAAACTTTACATGTTTTTTAGAGTTAGATCACTTAATAGTTGTATTTTTGTGTGTAAATTTTAGATTTATATTAATTGGACTGCAAAATCTTATTTAATTATCTTAGGAAGAGATAATTATTAGACTATGTTTTAGAACTCTATCGTGAAAAAGAAAGAAATAGAAAATAAATTAAATGTTACTGTGAAAGTCGCTTCCTCTACTTCGGTGTACAACACATTTTACCTCCCCCCTCTTTCTCTTCCCTCATGTTTTTCTTCAATTTTCTTCTTTTGAAACCGGTAAATAAATCCGGTCAAATCCAATCTTACTGTGTTTTCCCTTCTCTTTCTTTTCATTTTCTTTTAATGATCAAATATGTACAGGCAGAGTCTGACTTTCAAACTAGAGGTCAAACAAGAACGAGATCAAACATATAACAAAATTCTGTTGAGTATGAGATTAAATTTATAACGCCCATAGCATTTTACTCTTAACTATATAGAAAAAAAAAATATTTTTTCTTAAAATAAACGGAGGTCAATTGACCTTATTGTTTGAAGGATGGCTCCGCCCAATGTACTGAGACACAATCTTAAATATTATGCAAAATCTTTGGAGATGACTTTTTTTGTTACAAGCAAATAACGACTCCACTTATTGCCAAAAGCACACCACGTCAGAGACTATGCATTTACCATATCAGTGTTGTAAAAAACGAGGATTAAACATCTGTTTAATTATTAACGGCGGTCAAATTATTACGAATAAAATTCGAGTTCTGTTAACGGAATTTTTTCGATTAATTAGTTGATTATTCTCAATTATTTTGTTTATTCCCGTTTAGTTATCCGTTTATTCCAATGAATATTTATTTTCACATTGGTTTTTTTTTCTGTAACTATGTGTGATAATAAGTTTTGTAAATCATGTATTGTAGTTTTATTTGTACTTGGATATACATTCAATATTTTTTATATATGTATTTCTTCTTACTTACTTTGAAATTAATTAATTCTTCTATTATTTATATAACATATATTTTTCTTACTTACTAATGTAATTTTTTCAATTAGTACAACATATTCATATATGAAATTTAGTGATTTTATGTTGAAATGTTTGATTTCTTTCAAATATGTTATTAGTATTCGAAAAAGCTTAATTTTCAAACTTATTTTTGTATTAAATAAATGTGTTACTTGCACATGTAAAGCGCGTATGTATTGTTAAGAAAAAATAATTGTCATATTATAATAATAGAACTAAGTTAACTAAGTTTGATAATTTAAATAAATCATTTTTAATAAATTATGAATATACATACATAATTTTAATGAAAATAATTAATTGGCCGCATAATTACAATTAATCGGTCGCATACCGATTAATCACTTAACGGTACCTCATCTGTCCGACGAGCGCATACCGTTATTTACAACACTGCACCATAATTGAACAATAACAATGCATTATGTGAGTTGGCGGTGTTAGGTAACCAAATACATTATTAATTGGTTTGAGAAAGGAATTTTATACCAATGCTGGTTTTGATGCACGAAATAGTAAAAAATGTTAAGTATTCATAAATTTAACATTAGAATCGCAATTGTACATGATTTAACTTCATCAAGCGTGAATTATGTACATTTTTTTTGTTAGTTTATTCTCAATTTTATATCAATCCAAATTTATATAGATTACTTAACGAAATAATTTATATATGATATCATGTTAATGAATGTAAACTTCGAATTTTTTAGTTTGTGAGGATGTTTGCAACAGAATTTGCGTAAGATTTTAATTAAGTGTAAACTCTGTATAATTTTGTTTATTTAGTATGAATTTAGTAACAAATTTAAATTTATATATAAATATATATATTGCCTTTATAAATATATCATGCATCAAATATCACATTGCCTTTATAAATATATCATGCATCAAATATTATGACATATAAAGCACGCGTGGTCACCAAATTAATGTTTTCAACTACAAAAATTAAACGGGACATTTTACATAATGCCCTTCTTTTTCAAAACATAGAACAAAATACCTTCCTTCAAAAATTCTTAACAAAATGCTCTTGTGGACCCCACTTTTCTCCTCTCTTTCCCTTCCTCCCACCCCTCCCTATTTACTCCCCATTATTCTTTATTTAAGTAAAATAATACAACTATGATCTCATTCATGTTTTAATTTTTTTTTAAAATTTTTTGTGTATAATTGATTATAATTAAAAATTGTAGTGTAAAATTTTATTTGCTTAGATTTGAAAGCATAATATTAACTTATACATAAGAATCTTTCAACATATGGGCTATTTTAAAAATAATTATAATACAATGTATTAACTTATTTTATAAAATCTTTTTAAGTAACATATAAATTTTTTTACATATGCATTCTATCAAGTTTATTCGGTTTAAAATTTCAGAACTACTTTTAACAATTATAAGAATTTTATCACGTGACATGTTAAGAACAATTTAAATTAGGATTGGTCAATTGAAATGATAATATGATAAATTAGATTCTTTAATGAAATGATAATGTGGTCAATTGAAAACTAATGTAATTATATTTCCATATTTTTCATTCTTTACTGTATTTTTTTCTAGACTATTTAATTTAATTTATGCTTACATCAAAATTAATTATCTATGGGCAAACTGGAAAGTCGGAGGAGAAAACCCTAAATTCATAAACAAGTAATAGGTTAAAGGTACATTACTTATTATTGATAACAAGATGAATTAGATAGATTCAATTTTCCCCAGTTTAACTTAGTTGAGTAAATAGTCTAGAAATTAAATAGTTAAGCAAAAATTAAATAAAATGGTCTAGAAAAATAAAAAAACTACATAAAGAATGAAAAGTACAGAAATATAATTACATTAATTTTCAATTGATCACATTATTATTTCATTAAAGAATCTAATTTATGACATTATTATTTCAATTGACCAATCCTAATTTAAATTGGTCTTAACATGTGATGTGATAAAATTCTTATAATTGTTAAAAATAGGAATATGAAATTTTAAAACGAATAAACTAGAGAGAATGTCTATGTTAAAAAAATATGTAAATTAAAAATATTTTATAAATAAGTTAATACTATGTATTTTAATAATTTTTAAAATGATCTATATGTTGGAAAGATTCCACGTATAAGTTAATATTATGCCTTTTTTATTTACGCAAATAAAATTTTACGCTACAATTTTTAATTCTAATCAGTTATGCACAAAAAAGATAAAAATAATTCAAAACGTGAATGAAATTATAGTTGTATTTTTCTATTTAAACAAAGAATAAAGGAAAGTAAATAGGGAGAAGTGGGAACGAGGGGATGAGAGGAGAAAAGTGGGGCTCACAAGAACATTTTGTTAAGAATTTTGAGGAGAGAATATTTTGTTCTATATTTTGAAAAAAAGAGGGTACACAATGTAAAATTTCCCAAAATTAAACCGCACCGCTTTCTTCACCGGGCAGTCAATTAATACCAATTATTTATTTTTAAAATAGCTAGTCTGTGTATATAACTACTTTAAAAAAACTAGTCTGTGTAAATAAAGCTTATAATTCACCAATAATTGAAGTATATCTTAGTAATTAGTACCGATTTTTTCATCAAAAAAAGAGTAATTAGTACCGATTTGTACATATGACAGCATCAAACTACAAATTCTACCAAAAAAGTTGGCTTTTGATTTAATAGCTAAAGCAATATTTTCTATATTTAAAATTCAATTGATTTTTTTTATATTTTAAATTGAGGATTAATTTCCATTTTTTAAATATTCATTCAAGACTGCAATTAGTATAGTGTTCAAGAAAAGAAGAAGAAAAAACATCTTTTGAGAAGCATCTAATTTAAGGCAATACAGCTACTAAAACTAATTATTCCTTGAATAAATACCCCCTCTTAAACCTCTCACCAGTGTCCCAGCAAATAACATCAAAGTAAATCACAACATTAGCCTTTATAGGGTTAATGGCTAAAAGTGATTTTTAGGCATGTCACCAAATAAAAACACATTATGACACATTATAACCATTGCATGCAAAATAAGTGCATCTAGAGTGTAGACTCATGAATGATTGTCATAAAATAAAGTCAGTGATATCACAGCTACAAAGTTTAAGAAAAAAATGCAAGCACATGAAAAGTTAACAGTAGCACAGTGTGGCTCGGAGGATTGTCAGAAAGTTAAAAAAAAAAAAAAATTAAAACCATTAGATTGGATCCTGCTTGGTTACATATCTGTTTGTATCTACATTTACCAACAACCTTTTTTTTTTTTAATCTCATCCTATCACTTGGACAAAATGTTCTTCACTTTATATTATTCAAACAAGTCACTATTATTCCTGATTAACTTCATATTTATTTCAGTAACAACTAACAACTACTACTCAGCTGAGGCAATCTGAGCAACATAGTCATGCAAGAAATGCTAGTCCTGCTGGATAAATATTACATGAGTGGTTGTAGCAGTAGCAGTAGCAGGTGTGGCTGTTCTTGACCCAATCCTGTTAGACAAATGGGTCAGATCCAGGTCATTTACAGAACTGGTCCACTCTGAACTAGTCTCATTGAACCTGTTTATGTTTTGACTTTTTCTATAAAGAAACAAAGAGATTATAGATGGTATAGAAAATTAAACCACTAGAAATATAAAGAAACATAACTAAATCTTATACATTATTAAAATCAACAAAATCTTGTGAATTTTGCAATTTTGACTTGATGGGCCAACATTGCCTGGTCGATTAAACTTTTGGACCAATAGGTATTGACCAGCTAGCAGTCCTACCAAACTCAATCCATATAGTTTTCCAGTATTCTATCAAAACCAAAATATAAATAAATGAATTCTAGTTCATATTTAAGTATATAACTCGTATTTGCAGAGCTTCTAAGGAAAATAATGCCACCCCCATTCTAGCTAAATACAGTCTTTTGACTTGGTCGCTAGAAAGCTGAGATCTCAAGTTTACTCTGTTGATCTGTTATTTGCTAAACAAATTGCACCACATGGTTTAGTCTAGCAATGTCAGAGTCTGTTCCCCACATGGATCAAGGGGCACCTCTGTTCATGTATATTGTCATTTATGACATGCACAGTAAACTAGAAGATGCATCAGCATTCTTGCCACATTCATAAATAAATAAAAAGCACGACCCATCTTAGCAATAAGTCATAACCCTAGCAGACCTATAGGCAATAATAAATACGCACTATTGACACTGTTCATAATGGAAGTTAATAACAACCATCCGTAGAATTATTAACAAACAATTTCTCCATTCAACAAGAGATGTTTAAGCCATAAGGTATACTTAGCAACAGTAGAAGACAAATTGAGGTGAGTGGGCAATGCTCACAAAATTTTCCTTTGGTCAAAAGCATACCTTAAAAAATAAAAACTTACAAAAATGCACATAAAGAACAATGTATTTACTGGTACATGTAGAGATACCAAAAGAGACTCAATTGGTGCCACATCAGAGCCAAAGCAACCGAAATTTTGGAATGCTGGAAATAGCCAAGTATGTCAAAGCCAATATTCAATTATACAGTGAAAGAATGGATTATATTAACCTACTACAAAAATGACCTAAACATTGAAGACTGCTACTGAGAGATCATTTTAACAACAAAACAGAACTTACAAAAAAAAAAACCATTGTGATCAGGAGACGGGCTCTAATTCTGGCTCTAGTGTAAAGCCTTCAAAAAGGGACTCATATCTAAGGGACCGAGTTACATCAAAGAAATGGGCCACAGCCTCTTCTGGCGTTCCCACCAGCACACCATGACCCAGGTTTAGAATATGACCTGTGGGCCCAGCTGCCTTCACAACTCTGCCACGGGGTAAACAAAAGAAGAAAAGAAGCAAAAAACATTATTTATAGACAGGGAGATTGCATTGGCAGTGAATTTTACTATAGTTAATGAGCTTCAATTTGAAATGTGTCACCCTCGGCTCTTATTTTGTCCAAGTTAGATCACTCAGTTACACAGAAAAGTACGAAGTGATCTATCAAATAACAAGGTCACATCAACTCTATTTTTTCCACAACCTGTATTCTTGATGAAAGTACTTTCTGCAAAACTAAACTGACCAGAAGATTTCCAATTTTTTTGAAAAATCTAAGCCAATTTCATGCAATTTTAATTAACAAAAGCGCTACATGTAATTTTATAAAATTGTGGGTTCGGATTATTCACCAGAAAGCTTACAAGCTAATATGATCAGCGTTTGATTATTGGACAGAGCAAGTAGCTAGAAAAGAATTGGACATAATATAAGTTGAGGGGATGTGTAAGCAAATCAAAGATGAGAAACCAGTATAATATACATGGTCGAGCTGAGTAATATTAAGCTCAACTATTGCAATTTCATTTCATGTATTATTGGTATAAACTATATGCCGTATTCAATCATTCATTGAATTGCTTAAAATTAAGGGGTTTCAGCTTTTGCATCTTTGAAGCTCCACAGCTAATAGGATGTAAGCAAGCCTGATTTGATTAAATTTCTCTTTAGTATATACAATACGAACAATGTAAGCTTAATGGTCATGTTTGGTTGTGGAGTAAAGTTAATGAGGATTAAATGACTTACTCCATCTTACTCCACATATTTTACATCTTGTTTGGTAGTATAACTCGTGGCTTAAATTAATCCGCCTAGAGGAGTAAAGTGTTGGAAACTGAGCCTCTTCCTATGATAGTGGGCCCTACAGGTGGAGAAAGTGTGGAGTAAGTTAATCCACCTGAAGTGGTGGAGTAACTTACTCCGGATTAACTCACCTCTTAATCCACCTTACTCCTCTTCTTTTACTTCTCGTTTGGCTACCTAAGTGTGGAGTAAGGGGTTTACTCCACCTCTTACTCCACAACCAAACATGGCCAATTTGATTAAAGTTCTCTTTAGCAACAATACAAACAAAATGCACAGCTGACCAGCCAAGGACTGCCATAAAATATGGCGAGAGTAATTACTGGTATCAAGTTTGACCAAGAGCACTATCATAGTCTGGTAGCAGCAGCACCCTTTGCTTATTTGGATGCTCTTCATGAACAATTGAAACTCAAGCAACTGCAATTAAATACCAAGGATGCCAATAAAATAATAATAAAATATATAACAAATGAGAAGAATGCTAACCTGTGAATATCCTCTGTGAGAACAGGAGGTGGGGAGAACAGAAGAGCGGGGTCCACATTTCCTTGAATGCCAATTTTGCCCCCAAGGCGTCTCCTTCCGTCAGCCATATCAACAGTCCAATCGAGACCGATCACGTCCACTCCAGTATCAACCATGCGCTCGAGCAGGCCTCCATTGCCGTTTATGTATAGTACCAGTGGTACATCTGGGCATTCTTTTTTCACTTCACTCACTATCTACATGCAAAAGCAAGCTGTACTTTTATTTCAGTTACAACTTTTTTTGAATAAATAAACACTTATCAGTTTGTCAGTTTCTGATCCTGGATTCTCATCTAATTTCTGTAGTACACAGTGTTGTTTAAATCGTGTACTGTATAAGAGGTGGATTCTCATCTAATCCTTAGCTTTTTGGCCGAACATAACTAAAATGCTCCTAATTTCCATTTACAATTAGAAACTACTCGATGATAAATACTCTACGATAAGTATGTAAAACTATATACCTGCTTAATATATGGCTTAGACCATGTTTCCCATACATGAGGTGGCAGCTGCCCACCCCATGAGTCGAAAATTTGAATGCACTGAGCACCTGAATTTACTTGATAAATTATGTACTCTGATATTGCCTTTGTTAGGTGAGATAGAAGAGCCTTTAGAATATGTGGGGCTGTGTAGCACATGCTTTTTATTGTTTGGTATGTCTTTGTAGACCCGCCTTCGACTATGTATGTACCAATTGTCCATGGCGCCCCCACAAACCCTAGCAATGTTGCATCCTTGCCAATCTGAAGTTATTACAATAGAAGTTAGGTTGAGTTGAAACTTATGCAACAGAAAGGTAAAGAGAGATTTGCAAAAGCCCCTACAAAATCAAAATATCCGAAGAAACACATACATTTCCAGCTCTTGCAAAAGATGAAAATAACACGACGGTCTGTTGCCTATGACATTAGAAATGTGGCAATTTCTTGCTAATAGAAGCATCACGAGATTACGGAAGTTGGTCAGTATGGCACCTTCTAGGCCGGTAAAGATGCACTAGTATCTACTGTCAATTATTGACAGAAGAAGGTTACAGTCGACACTTGTGGTAATTGATCCCTATATGTAGGAACATTAGTGCTTAGGTATCCAGCAGAATTATGGTATATTAACATCATTTTGATATGTGCATATTTCATGAATAACATAGCCAGTTGGTTACTTGCAATAAAAAGAACTGATATAGAACTATTTCAATATTAATACCAATCACCGAACGAAAAAAATCTTCAATATATCAAATCAATAAAAATAACATGAATACCTCGTTTCGCAAGATTCTCAATGATTCCCCAACAAATGAAACCTTTTCAAAATCAATTGGCCTCAACCTCTCTATGCACTTCTCAGACTGAACCGGGTCATGAATCACTGGTCCCTTTGAATCTGATATGTCAAATGGAACACCAATCGCTGGCAGAGGTGTCAATATATCCGAAAAAAGAATAACCCCATCAGGTTTAAAGGCCTTCCAGGGCTGTAACGTAATTTCCACAATGAGGTCAATTGTCTCTGACCTCTGACGAAAGGAAGGATGCTTAATGGCCAGTTCTTTGTAGGATTGCATGTAGCGGCCAGCCTGACGCATCATCCATGCTGGCGGTCGTGAGACCGTTTCGCCCCTGGCTGCTTTGAGCAATAGGGGGTCTGATAAAAGACAAAGGATAGAACAGGAGCTAAGGTAAGCTACTAATTGTTGTAGATAGATTAACTGTAATTTGGTACCAGACCTTGGTAAATTAACTATAGTACTGTCCCATTATCCAATTCGTCATAAGCTACTGTCCTTAGCTCACTTATACCGCTAATTATATTCAACTAAGCCTCTATTAACAGAATAAAATTGATACCAACAGCAACAGAAGCAAGGAGATTGAGCCCAATTTTTGCAAATGTCTTAGTTAAGTTAACTAACAGCGATATCATTGGTTCAGTGTCGCGCAAACTGGTACCAGTGAAAAAGTAGAGGAGTTACCAGAGGAGGTGGCTTTGACTTTGATGGACTGGAGAGGAGCTTTGGTCTTAGGATAAAGCTTAGGTCGGCGACGCAAGTCGAGTTGCGGGGAGTCGAGAAAAGGGGAAGTGAGGCTGGCCATGTGAGCTCGGGAGTCTGTCAGAACCTAGAGTTAATTTGGGAATTATCCAATCCAATTCGGATTTAGTCAATCCAGCTGAAAGAGAAGGTGAAAGAGAAGAAAGGAGTCGGGCAAGTCAGTTAAAACCACGGGCAGAACTTTTAAAAAGAGATCAGAAGCTGCAGAAGGACCCCACCTCTATTAACGAGAAATCAAACGAATGGAGCGAGGAGATTCAATTGAGAGATCAAATGCAGGGCTTAGATTGACACTGTCATGACCCATGAAGAGTTAGTGAGGCAAGTCGTTAATAACGGGGGCTTCATGACCTGCATCATGACCCATGAAGAGCTAGTCAGCATCAACGGATTGGATTAACTCCAATTAAATTGAATGTCGCCTATAAATATAGAATAGGAATGTGTACTTGAGATATGATCGGATCTTTGCAATTTCTAAATTTTATTTTTCTTTCTAACTCTGCTGTACTCTTTTACCAGTTCAATCAAGTTTTGTTCTTTATTATTTCAATTTGCACTCTGTGTTCTTCTTGCTTGCTTGAGGGTCGTTACACTTGGTATCAGAGCCTAAAGATCGCATCTGGGATAGCAAGATTCGTGACAGCCAAGAGGATAGCGAGATTTGTGACAGCCAAGAACTCCAGCCGACCACTAATGCCGACAACTCGCAGCAACGCAAGCAACGACGACTTGACCATGGACTTGGCAGCACTGACGAATAGGTTCTTGCAAGCAGAGTCAGCGCAGCGCGACATGAGTAACCGTTTAGTTCAGCTTGAGCATCAGACGGCAATGGCAAACAAGCAACTCCAGGCCAATACTCAAGCTGCCAGCACCAACACTCATGCGATTGCCGTAATGGATCAGAAATTGGATGCCATGTCTCAGGCCAATTCTCAGCAATTTAAAGAGATAAGTACCAATATGGGTGAAATGGCTCGACTAATGACAGCCATACATGCAAGAATTGGGGGTTCTACATCTGACACTCCGGAAAGCAGCAACTCTGGCAACCCAATTGTGCAGCAAGGAACTACTGATACGGGCAACCCAAGAAGAGAGGAATTTCCCAACCAAGGTGTCATCTTGGACCAAGGACCAACAAAAAGGGGTGAAATGCGTCAAGAAGGAAGACAAATTGAACAAAGAGTGAACCTACCTCGAATAGATTTTCCTAGCTTTTCTGGCAGCCAACCGACATCTTGGGTGGAATGTTGCAACTTCTATTTCGACATGTACCAAATTCCTGAGGAGTACAAGTCAAGAATGGCCACTATGCACTTCACAGGGCCAGCCGAAGATTGGTACCGATGCTTCAAAATTGCAAATCCAAACTCTCCTCCATGGGCGATTCTGGTAGATGAAGTTCTCAGCTTCTTCTCTCAAAAAGATGGGAATGCTGTTGACGAGTTTAAGAAGGTGCATCAATCGGGTCAATTGGAAGACTACATCACCAGCTTCTTACAAGCAAGGGCTAGATTGACCTATAAAAGAAGAATTACTAGTGAAGATTTCTATGTTGAGGGTTTTATTAGTGGACTGAAAGATGAACTTAGACATACAATAGAACTGTTCAATCCCTGTACTGTTAGTGATGCTATTAGGTGTGCTAGACAGATTGAGTTATCCCTTGATAGTACCATTAGAAAGGTTAATGCAGTAATTAAGCCAACACAGTACCAAAACAGGAATCAATACCAGAACCAAGCTAATGATTCTAGATGGAAAGATAAAGGGCAAATTGTGCCAAGGATAAATCAAAAACTTGAAATTCCTAGAATTTTGAACAAACCCACTAATAACTTGAGTCTAGATCAAAAAAGGATGCTTGGTTTATGTTTCAAATGTGAAGAGAAATGGCACCAAGGGCATAAATGTAATTCTAAATCTCTTCATACCATAGAAGCTGAAGAACATATTATTCCAAATTCTGACCAAATAGACCAAACAGGTGAACCAAATCAAGAGGGATTTGAAGATTATATTGAGTTTGAGGAAGGTGAAACTGCTGTTATTAACATTTGTAATGGACAGTACAATACTTCCATGACCTTTAAGGGAAAAATTGGTTCAATACCTGTAGTTGCATTCATGGATAATGGGAGCACACACTCCTTTATTCACCCTGATATTGTTTACAATCTGAATTTACCTGTAGACAAGACAAAGCCACTAACAGTAAGTGTTGCTAATAGAGACAAAATGAGTACTGATCTGTTATGTAAAAATCTTACATTTTCTTTACAAGACAATGAATTTAATGCAAACTTACGAGTCTTAGATGTGCAAGGCCATGACTTATTATTGGGTATGGACTGGTTGACTAGACTGGGTCCCACATTGGTTGACTGGAACAAGGGGAGCATGAAATTGAAGAAGAATGGCAAGTTCATTAAGTTGGAGGATGAAGATGTGCAGGCAGGACTAAAGGAGCTCACAGTTACTGAACAAACAGTAAACTTGTTGAAAGAAGATTATGAAGTAGGACACATCATACTGGCACAAATCTCTCAACCTGAAGATAGACTAGAAAGGGAGGTACATCCTTCTTTATTACCAATTTTAGATGAATTTTCTGAGTTATTTGCTGAACCTACTGTCCTACCTCCAAAAAGGGATGTAGATCACAAAATTCCCCTCAAACCTGACTCCAAACCAGTCAACTTGAGGCCTTACAGATTCTCTCACTATCAGAAGCTAGAAATTGATAAAATAATAGAAGAGTTACTCAAGAACTCTTTTATTAGACCATCTTGCAGTCCCTACTCATCCCCAATTCTCTTAGTGAAAAAGAAAGACAATTCTTGGCGGATGTGTGTCGATTATAGGAAATTAAATGAGAATACGATAAAGAATAAATATCCAATACCCATAATCGATGATTTACTTGATGAATTGAAGCATGCTAGGGTGTTCACTAAATTGGATTTAAGGTCAGGATATCATCAAATTAGAATGCATGAAGGGGACATCTTTAAAACAGCATTTCATACTCATGATGGTCTTTACGAGTTTAAGGTTATGCCTTTTGGTCTTACGAATGCCCCTGCAACTTTCCAAGCACTCATGAACTCAATATTTAAACCTTACCTTAGGAAATTTGTGTTAGTATTTTTTGATGACATTCTTGTTTTCAGCCAAGACATTGAGTCTCATGTAGAGCATGTTCGAAAAACCTTTACATTACTAGCACAAAACCAATTATTCCTTAAAAGAAGCAAGTGTGAAATAGCTGTAGATCAAATAGAGTACTTAGGTCACATCATCTCCAAAGATGGAGTGGCAACTGACCCAAGAAAAATTGAAGCCATGACGAACTGGCCAGTACCCAAAACTGTGAAGGCATTGAGGGGATTTCTAGGACTTACCGGGTATTATCGTAAATTTATCAAAGGCTATGGTGTGATCTCAAAACCTCTTACAGAATTACTTAAGAAGGATGCCTTTCAATGGAACAGTGAAGCACAAACTGCCTTTCAGACACTAAAAACTGCTATGACCAAGGCCCCAATACTTGCCTTACCAGACTTCACACAAAGTTTTGTAATTGAAACTGATGCCTCTAAGGATGGTATAGGTGCTGTCTTAATCCAAAATAAGAAACCTCTTGCATTCTTAAGCAAGAAACTAGGACCAAAAAATCAATTACTCTCTACTTATGAAAAGGAGTTCTTAGCACTATTAACCGCAATCACTAAATGGAGACACTACTTAATGGGGGGTAGATTTGTAATTAAAACAGACCATATAAGTTTAAAGTATTTATTAGAGCAGAAGATAAATACAGCAAGTCAACATAAAGGTCTAAGCAAACTACTCGGGCTAGATTACGTAATTGAGTACAAAAAGGGTAGTGAAAATGTTGTTGCTGATGCCTTATCTAGACAAGAAGGGCAAGAAAGGAATTGTGTTATGTGTGCAGGTATCAATTTTTTGAGTGAGATCATACCTCAGTGGGTGACTGAGATGCAAAGCAGCTACATAGGAGATAGGTGGATTGAAGAATTAAAAGAAAAGATGAATCAACAACCTGTAGGTGACGCAGACAATCCATACACTCAATACCAGCAGCTGATTCGATACAAGGGCAGAATTTGTGTAGGTGAAACTGGAGAATGGAGACAAACGATTATACGGGAACTTCATGCATCTAATCTAGGAGGTCACTCTGGAATTACATCCACTTACCAGAGAATCAAAAGATCATTTTACTGGCCAAATATGAAGAGAGATGTACACCAATTCATTAGGAAATGTGAAGTCTGTCAAATGAACAAACCGGAGCACATCCATCCACCCGGCCTCCTACAGCCTCTTCCTATACCTGAGGATGCATGGATGAGTGTAGGCCTAGATTTCATAACTGGTCTTCCAAAATCAGAAGGAAAAGAAGTCATCATGGTGGCTGTAGACCGACTTACAAAATATGCCCACTTCATTGCTTTGTCACATCCTTACAAAGCCTCAGATGTGGCTCAGGCGTATTTTGATTACGTATACAAGCACCACGGATTGCCAAAAGATATCATATCAGATAGAGATCCAATCTTCACGAGTAGATTTTGGAAGGAACTGATGACGAGAATGGGAGTAAAGCTTAATTTAAGCACGGCGTATCATCCTCAGACCGATGGTCAAACAGAACGGGTAAATCAATGTCTAGAAAATTACCTTCGTTGCATGACGTTTGACAAGCAAAAACACTGGGCGAAATATCTGACCATGGCGGAGTGGTGGTACAATACATCGTACCACAGTGCAATAAAGATGACGCCTTTTGAAGCTCTTTTTGGTTATACTCCTCCTCAACTGGGCTTAGGCAGTGTTCCTAAAAGCCAAGTAGCAGCTGTGGATGTGATATTACGAGACAGGCAGACCACCTTACAACAATTGAAATCGAATTTGGTCAAGGCACAAAATCGAATGAAGCAACACGCTGATGCAAATCGAAGCGAAAGACAATTCAGTGTTGGCGACTGGGTATACTTAAAATTACAACCTTACCGTCAGATTACTGTAGCTGGCCTACGAAATCAAAAGCTAAGTCCACGATTCTATGGGCCCTATGAGGTATTACAAAAGGTCGGCATCAATGCTTACCGGCTCAATTTACCGGCTGGATCAGCAATACACCCTGTGTTTCACGTCTCACAGCTTAAGCGACGCATTGGAGACACTCAGGCGACTTCTCCAAATCTACCAGTCATTGGACCTAGTGGTAGTTTACAGCTCATCCCTATCGCCATTTTAGCTCGCAGAATGGTTAAGAAGAGCAACGCAGCAGAGCCACAAGTCCTAATCCATTGGTCGAATCAACCCCTTGAAGACGCTACCTGGGAGAGTTACCAGTCGATTGTACAAAGATTTCCAGATTTCGTCCTCGAGGTCGAGAACACTTTGAAGGAAGGGGGAATGTCAGAACCTAGAGTTAATTTGGGAATTATCCAATCCAATTCGGATTTAGTCAATCCAGCTGAAAGAGAAGGTGAAAGAGAAGAAAGGAGTCGGGCAAGTCAGTTAAAACCACGGGCAGAACTTTTAAAAAGAGATCAGAAGCTGCAGAAGGACCCCACCTCTATTAACGAGAAATCAAACGAATGGAGCGAGGAGATTCAATTGAGAGATCAAATGCAGGGCTTAGATTGACACTGTCATGACCCATGAAGACAAGCGTCATGACCCATGAAGAGTTAGTGAGGCAAGTCGTTATTAACGGGGGCTTCATGACCTGCATCATGACCCATGAAGAGCTAGTCAGCATCAACGGATTGGATTAACTCCAATTAAATTGAATGTCGCCTATAAATATAGAATAGGAATGTGTACTTGAGATATGATCGGATCTTTGCAATTTCTAAATTTTATTTTTCTTTCTAACTCTGCTGTACTCTTTTACCAGTTCAATCAAGTTTTGTTCTTTATTATTTCAATTTGCACTCTGTGTTCTTCTTGCTTGCTTGAGGGTCGTTACAGAGTCAGGAGAGCGTGCATCCGTCGAGTTCGTTGGGGATGCTTCGCATTTCCCGCTCCCGCTTTCTTATCTCTTTTCTCTTCTCAGGGTTTTGGTCTATCTGCTTTCAGATTTCCTTTGTCCGGATGCACGCTCCTGGTGCAGTTAATTATTGGTTGCTCCTGGTGCAGTACTCCACCAGACGCATAACCCATGGGTCCGAGTTGTATTTCCGAAATTTTTATTAGTACCCTCCAAAAAAAAATATTAACAAATCTGCTCTCCAGACTTAAATAATTTCATAAATGCCCTAACCGCTCCATAATTGGGCGGTCAACTCCCCATACCAAACCGCTCCACGTTTGGGCAGTTAGCTATCAATACCGGACCGCTCCACATTTGGGCGGTTTGGTATGCAACCTATTTTTTTTGTTTAAATGTTGTACATTTTAGAATGTTGTATTTTTATAAGGCAAATTCTTCTATGGACATAAGGACCTATTTGTAAAATGAACATATTTTCATTTTCAAAGTTCAAACAGTCGATCCGACCGTTCAACATTATCTCCATATTAAAATGTACTTGGAGGTCAAATTTTACATTTTTTTGAATTTTTTTACTATTGATTAAGTATTTTACAAAATTCAATGGTCTGAATTTGACTAGTTTTTGTAAAATACTTAATAAATAGTACAAAAATTCAAAAAAATGTAAAATTTGACCTCCAAGTACATTTTAATATGGAGATAATGTTGAACAGTCGGATCGACTGTTTGAACTTTGAAATGAAAATATGTTCATTTTACAAATAGGTCCTTATGTCCATAGAAGCATCACTCTTTTTATAATGCTGCATTATAAAATGCCGTATTTTTTTATGTTAAAATTTTATTATAATTTTTTAATTTACAGTTATATTTTTTTTAATGATTTATGGTTATAATTTGTTATAATACAATTATATTTTTATTTGTTGTAATGTTTTATTGTAGTTTTATTTATTATAATTTTTATAATAATTTATAATTATATTTTTATAATTGACAATTATAATTTTATTTGTTGTGATGTTTTATAATATGTTATATATTTATTGTAGTTTTATTTGTTATAATTTTATTTAATGTTATAAATTGGTTTTATTCGACTAGACTAAATAATCTAAATGGTAAGTCTGTAACATAAAATCTAACACCAAACATGAAATATAACAAGAACGAGAGAGAGACGAGACAGAGGTGGGGGTCACGGTTTAAAAAAAAAAGGGTTTCATACCAAACCGCTCAAATGTGGGGCGGTTTGGTAGTCGGATCTGACCGCCCAAATAGGGGTGGTTAGGTTATTTTTTATTTTTTTTCATAATGGAGAGCAGATTTGATAATTTTTTAGAGTATTAATAGAAATTTCGGGTTGTATTTTATATACTGGCCACTGGGTATGGAGATTTGTGTTGAATTGACCGTACTTATTTGATAATAAGTATTTTATATTGAATTTATTCGGTAGTCTTTTTGAGAAGTGAAGGATTTAAAATTTTATTTTATTAAGAATACATGTTCGGTAATAATGACAGAATTATAAATGAAAATTTAATATGAATAAAATATATACTACAAAGACTAATTTATTCTCACAGCTGTGTTGTCATTTAAAATCATTTAAGACCACTAATTATGTATTACAGCTACAACTATTATCTTTAATTTATTAACCAAAATAAAGTTGTCATTTCAATTTCAATTTATTAACCAGAATACATGTGAATCAACTGTTGTCATTTCAATTTTGCTTTTACAAGTTTTTGATGACAACCAAAATAAAGTTAAAATGCAATATTTTTTTACGCATAGATTGATAAAATTATGTATATCATATTCAACGGTTTTATTTTGAATTTTAAGTTCATTTTGAGTTTCAAAAGTTTTTAGAAATAAAGATGTATGATAGAGGCACAAAAATGGAGACATTTGAACCTCCTCTCGAAAGAAAATGACCATAATAGTTTCTAATTTTCACTATCAACAGCTTGTCAAAGTTAAAATCAAATGGTATTATTTTCCCAACTATTATCATTATACTAATGCGTCTACGCCACCTCAAATCTATTATATATATATAATCCTCATAGGGTCGCTACAGTAATTGATACAGTAATTGCTACAGTGACAAATAGTAAAAAAATTCTAAAAAATATAAAATTTGGGCTCCAAGCATATTTTATTATAAAGGTCATGTTGAGCGGTTCGAATCGACTGTTCGGACTTTGAAAATGCAGATAAAAGATTGAGTGCATTGGGAGCATAGAAATTTGGGTGCATTTGAATCCTCTAACTTTATATATAGTTAGAAAATCACAAATTAATGAATATAATATACCGGTATAACTTTATACAGTAACAACTTGATTTTGTGATTTTGAATTCATTAATATATCATTTTGTTTATAACCGGTATAACTTTATATATAGTTAGATGTTTATCTTAATAGTTAATTCTTTTTTTCGGTAATATCCTGATACAATATTTTTACACTCCTCTCGATAATAGCCGCCGAAGCAAAGCGAGGCTCACTTCTAGTTACCTCAATTAAGCCTGAATATAGTCTCATTTATGCAATAAGGCACTTGACTAGGTAACACACAATGAAAACTAAAATAAAATGAAAAGAAAAAGTCAGATTATGAGATTAAAATTCTAAAATTGCAGTCAAATAAATAGAACATTAATATTCAAATAAAGTTGTCTTGACTACATAAAAGACCAATAATCGAATAGGAACAAATATAATCAAATTTTTTTTTTCAAAAATCAGATAAAGACTACTATTTAAACAAGGACAAAACTAGAAAATTTTGATAGGGGTGCTAAACTTTAATTGGAACTTGAACCCATACCTCCACAATACAAATTAGAATTCTAACCAGTAGACTACAAGTACTCATGTGATAATTTATGAAGAGAGCTTAATATATGAAAACCTAAAAAAAAATTTATAATACAATTAAATTTTAATAACATAATTAAATTTTATATACCATGTTTTAAACAAATACATCTTTTACTTAAAGGACACAAATAACAAGAGCAACAAAAAGTAAGCATTAACGTAACACTATGCATAACATCACAAGGTGTAAAAATAACAATGATACACAGAGATTTTAAAAAAAAAAAAAAACACTTAAAGTTTGAGGATATTTACTTAATATAAAACCTTGAGTATTACAGAAACAGAAGAGTGCAAAAATAAAAATGATTTGACAATATAAACAAAACAAACAATTTATAGCCGACTAAACTAATTCAGTTAGATTTTTGTAACATAATTTAGAGAATACATTAACCAACTATACAAAAAGAACTTTGAAAATAATATTATTTTAATTATTTTTTCTAAAGTCTGTTTAAAGAAATAATCAACTCCTGTATCTTAGAAATAAAAAATAAAATGCCATTTCAAAAGGCATTGTTTCCATTTCTAACTTTCTAATAAAAAACAAAAATACTAATTTGCTACAATATTACATAATTTATATAATTTCCAGGGTCTTAACTCTTGACGAACAAGCACATACACTCTAGATTCTACTGTTTTTTCCACAGAACTATCTTTAAATAATCAGCGAAATTATTTATAAAAAAAACCTAGCTTCTAAGTTTGATATTTGAGACGATTTAGTAAGTAATTCGGTGTCTTTTGAGTTAACATAATTAATGATGTTGGGACTAACACCAGATAATTGTTTAATTTCTTGTTAATCTGTTTAGTTAGTGCATATATATATATAGGAATTGGCTACGGTGCTACGCGTAGCATAGAGGGCCTCCGTGCTACGGCTCAATATTTGAGTTTTCAAAATTCTAACGGTCGATCCAAACCGTTCAACATGATCTCCATATGAATATGTACTTGCAAACCAAATTTTACATTTTTTTAGAATCTTTTTACTATTTTTTTAGATAGGTAGAAAATCACTTGATATGAATGGTACAGAATTTTCAGATCAAGTGATTTTCTACCTATCTCAAATATAGTAAAAAAATTCTAAAAAATGTAAAATTTGATTTGCAAGTACATATTCATATGGAGATTACGTTGAACGGTTCGGATCGACCGTTAGGATTTTGAAAACTCAAATATTGAGCCGTAGCACGAACACCCTCTATGCTACGCGTAGCATGCTAGCCATTTCCTATATATATATATATCAATCGATTCTTTCAGACCACACCAAGATTGTTTCTTACCGGCCTTGCACGTCTTAGTACACGAATGTACCAACCAAATAAATACCAATTCACGTCAAGTATCTTTCAGAATTCTTAAAGCCATTCACTTTTTTATCAACTTGATCATCGCTTAATTAGTAAACGTACTAGTTACATCAACATTGACAAGAACCATCCTTTTTTATACAAAAAGTATCTGCTATGATGCTACCTCAATCAACTAACAATGCTGCCCATCTAACTTGGCAACATCAGCTAAGATTTTTCAAGAAAAAAAAACCATATACAATTTGAACCCACTAAATATGTCGTTGTAAATTATACAATAAAACAAACAATATTTTTCATGCATAAATCGATTCTCATGATTTTATATACCATGTTTTAATTCACATAAATCACGAATATCACAAACAATTTTAAAATATAATAAATAAATCGTAAATTAAACTGTTACAATTAAATATCCAATCGGTACTCAAAAATCTCTGACACTTTTTTTCTTAATTCGCTTTTTAACATGGTAGTCGGCAGAATAATACATGCAGAGAAACGACACATATAGATGGGATAATACATGATAGTGACAGAGATAAAACAAAAGCATCGCCACAACCATTTCTTTTTTACTTCAACGATAATTAACCCTATCTTTTCAGATTTTTTTTTATTAATACCCTAAATTTTTTTAACAAATATGTCCTCAATTTTTAAAGAAAATCGGTATGAATTTTGTTTTACTTTTCAAAAATTATGTTATATTTGTGTTACAATTTTTTTTTAAATTTTATTTTGTTATAAGTTGTTGCGTATGTTATTTTATAAATTTGTTGTAATGTCTAACAATGTGTTATAATTTGTTGTAATGTTTTATAATTTTATTGTAATGTTTATAATTTGTTGTAATATTTTATAATTTTAGTGTAATATTTATAATTTGTTGTAATGTTATAATTTTGTTTTGTTTGACTAAAAAAACAACAAACAAACAAAAAATGCTAAACTACAACATAAAATAGTACAACTCAAACATAAAACAATATAATTCAAACATAAGATACTACAATCCAGTCTAACTAAAACTAGAACATAACATAAAAACCTAACGATGACGACGACCAGAGAGATCCAATCTCTGAGGTGGACGGCGCTGCATGGACATCAATTAATACCCTATCTGAGCAGCCTCCTCCTCATCATCATCCACATCCATCTCCTCCTCCTTGATCCCCGACACTCTACAGGTAGCCCATGGATCCTCCTCCTAGATCACCGACTATGTACGGACCTCCCATGGATCGGCCTCCCAGGTGGAGGGATATGTAGCCGGAGGTGGTGTGCCAAATAAAGCATCAGCAAAGGCATCTACACCCTGCGACCTACTCCCACTCAACTCATGGTAGTGCTGCCTGGTCTCTGTGTAACGTGGTATGCGGAGGCTCTGCACCTCGAACCTGGTATCATGAACTGGACAATCATTCCCAGTCAGGTCAGTCATACTGAATGTGGGATTGGCCTGCCAATGAGGTACTACATCCTATAGGTAAATAATATTAGTTTTGTTACGTACAAATAACTAGTAAATTGATTAAAAAAATAAAGTTTGACTGACCTCGCCAACCTGTACCAGAACTCCATACTTATTGTAATAAGCAGACCATGCATTATTCCTAACAATTTTGGACCTTTTCTAAATAATTCCTAACAATTTTTGATATTTATATTAATTCATAAATAATTTTGGACATTTATAAATAACTCCTAACAATTTTAGACAATTATATTAATTCCTAAACAATTTTGGACATTTTCTAAATAATTCCTAACAATTCTAAATAATTTATAAACAATTTTGAACTAAAAAAATAAAATAAAAGTTCAGGGACTAACTTGTAAAATGAAGGGAGATCAGATGGAAAAAGAGAAAAATGAGGAGAGAGAGTAGAGAAAATGTTGAAATGAATTGGAGCAAATCTGGCCCTTACCCCTCAATTTATAGCCACTGTGGGTATTTGTATACGTAATTTTGGGTCGATTTAATACTTTTTTTTCTTTTAAATTTATACCCAATACTCAATTTTTGATCGGTTGCAAGCATACAACCTTTCATGGCAGTATCGGGGTTGAACACAAGGACAACAGGAAGCAATAATAATTACTAGTTTTAATCTTAATTTTAGAATAGTGTAGAATAGTAAATTGGGGGTTTTGTTCGCAGGTCGTACTTAGGTCGCAAGCCGCAACAGTGTTGTGGGCTCAATGCTGAAGAGAGTTGGTTGTGAACTAATTAAATTAAGATGAAATAATAAAGACTTATTTGGAACAAGGTTTGGAAGGTCTAAGGGCTACAACTTGCTATTCGAATTAACTATTCTACCTAGTCGGTTGGTTAATTATATTCATGTTTATGTAATTGTGGTTTATAGTCCTATGTTATGTCAAGGACTTCACGTTTAGTTTTTCACCACTTGACAACTTGTCTCAATCAATTTGGACTTCACGTTTAGTTTTTCTTCACAAGTTGGTCAATATGTTGGTTCCGACTAGTTAAGCTATTCTCAACTACTGACACTTCACGTTTAGTTTTTCGTGACCGGTACCGATCATATCTTAATAAACCTAATTTATTGTCTAGACTTCACGTCTAGTTTTTGTCATAGACAATTAACTATTGTGCTTTATGGTCCGGGTTGGTATTGAACTAGAGTGGTACTAATTCCGATCTCTAAGATTAATTCCTTGCTACTATACTCGGTATCAAGTACCAATAGATCCCATTTCAACTAAAATGAGATAGTCTCATGTACACGAATACACATTCACAAGAATAATAAAACAAACACAAACAATTTCACAAACAATCATAACACAATTTATTACTAATCGAGTAAGGTAGATTTTAATTAATTCATCAAGTTCTACAAGTTGTCGCCCCCACAGGTAAACTAGCCTCTCATAGGTGCGTTAACATCCATGAAAAAAAGGGAAAGACATCTTAAATGACAAAAAATAAAGAAGAGAAAGATAAAACCAATCTCTTGCTTCGTCTCTTGTCGCTCCTTGATTTACCGTCGACCCACCTTGATTCTGTGAAAGATTGCAAGAGACGAGAAAGAACAATGGTAGAGAGAAGTGTAAAATGGCCTAGGGCCAAATTTAGATCTGTTGGGAGCTCTCCTGGATGTTTTAAAGGAGTTTGTGAGCATTTAGGAGGGAGCCACGTAAATAGGGAAATAAATTCCTTCATTAATGTGCACAGTTGGCAGTCTTCAAAGCTGATGGCTATCTTTCAAGGCCTATAGCAATTCACCACTTCATAATTTGAACAAAGTTATAACATGAAAGTTGTATATCCTGTTTCCTGGATTTTTTAATTCCTGAATTTTTTAAGTTTTGGTTTACTCAAATCAGAGTTTGTATGACCAAACTACGGCCAAAATAC
Organism: Carex kokanica; assembly: GCA_025461125.1. NCBI lineage: Eukaryota > Viridiplantae > Streptophyta > Magnoliopsida > Poales > Cyperaceae > Carex > Carex kokanica. Next base: position 260,244 of record JAJGRX010000244.1, read on the forward strand.
GAACAATGGATAAAGTTGGAATCTGCAGTGGTGGGCCGCGAGCTGGGACCTCGCGGGACCACAAATCTCTCAGCCAGGAGCGTTTTTACAGTTGTTTTTATGTTTCCAAAGGGGTGGCGGCCCGCTGGAGGTCAAATTGGCTTGTTTTTCTTGTTTTCTATGTAAAAACAAAATTTTTAACAGTAACTTAATTCTTAAAACGTAATTAAGTAAAAATGAAATAAAATAGTAGTAAACAAAGATAAATACTTGAAATTTTGTATTGGCAACCCAAGATATCAGCAAGATGCTATGAATCCATTATCCATCTATTATAGATAGCATACGATTTAGACATTTAGTCGGTAGTTCAATAATGAAAGCAAATAAAAATTTAATTGCCTGATCTAGCAGCAATGAAGATTCCGTGTAAATTTACTAGTTGCGTGGCTAGTGGCCTTTTTAATTATTCATCTCAACAATCACGACTCGAATTCGTCTCACCTAAGGTAACAAAATATTTCTGTTTGGATCTGGACCGTCCAATCAGAATCCGCACGACTATTAAAGTGGAACAGATTGGCCAGGATTCCTATGGGCGGTCATGATCCAAACAGAAATATTCTGTTACCTCAGAGGATATGGATTCGGCTCACCGGTTCGGTGCGTAACTCCGGAGTCCGAACCCACGTGCGCCTCCGGCTTGACGCGGTCACGCGGCCCAGCCAAGAAATACTCGTGTTGCGCAGTCATACGCGCAGCATTGACCGAGCCAGTATTGACCAATACAGCGGATCTGACGTCGTGGTTTCCTCTCCTCTCCTGTCCCGATTTTTCCAAAAAATCTCAATAAGGAGTGTTATTTACTCCAAGAATACCACCTCAATAATCATTCAATCACGGGTTTGTAGGACCCATCACAGCTGTTTTAAATTGACATATTCTCTTAAAACGTGATCCGGGATCATTTAACTAACCTTTGTATTCTCAATAGTAATATCTTAGCTTGAACCCGTTTCAAGCGAACGCATCACTAAAATCGGGACTCGCGTACATTCACTGACACGTGGGACCTACAGATACAGTGATTGTGCTCATAAGTTATAAACCAGATTCTCCTTTGTCAACCCCCCTCTTTCCTTTTTCTCCGCTCCGAGTCTCTCTCTCTTCTCTCTTCTCTCTTCTCTCTTCTCTCTCTACTCTCTCGCTAGCAAATAGCAATGGGGCACCGAGCCTCGCGTCACCAACGGTCCGATCAATCCAAAGCATCTTCGCAAGCGCAAAGTCACTCTCATGGTACTCCGAAAAAACCAGCCGTGCCCAGGCCGGCCAAATCGGTCTCCGCTCAAGCCAATCCCGAGGCGGCGGCGCTTGGCCGGGTTCTAGGCCGTCAAATGGAGGATGTGCGTGGGACCTACACTTTTGGCCGAGAGCTGGGGCGGGGGCAGTTTGGCGTTACCTACTTGGTTACACACAAAAGCACAGGCGAGAGGTTGGCGTGCAAGTCGATCGCCACGAGGAAGCTTGTGCACAAAGATGACATAGAGGATGTGAGGCGGGAGGTCCAGATCATGCACCACTTGACTGGTCATCCCAACATCGTCGAGCTCAAGGGGGCCTACGAGGATAAGTTCGTAACTTCACTGGAATCAAATAGTTTGTCTGTGCAAGTGTGAATTTGTAGAGGTCTGTACCAGTGTCATAGGGTGGGTAGTAATTGTTGCTGTTTTTGAAACACCAGTGGACTCTTAACTATACTTTGTTATTATGTTCGGATGGTGGATATTGAATAAGGCCATACTGTAGTGGTATGAAGTGCTGGTAAGCTCAGGTACTGCTATGATATGGTTACTAGCATATGAAATCACAGTACAGATCGGTATCACAATCCTTTCTTCTGTAAGTTTCTCAAACTGGCTGAGCGCCAACCATCCCAGTTCATAAAATTAGAATAATTCAGTACCGTCACCTGACCTCACCATTCATCACTAGTTATGTGAACCTCATAGTAGTCAAACCTATATAATCATAATTTCCTTTCTCATGAAATAAAGGAAACGTACAAAACTTGACCGGTACAATACTGAATGAGAATGCTACCATAGATTAGACTAATATATTTGATAAAATACCAGGCATTCAGTGAATTTGGTAATGGAATTATGCGAAGGAGGCGAGTTGTTTGATCGAATTATATCAAAGGGACACTATTCAGAAAGAGCCGCGGCTTCTTTGTGTAGAGAAATTGTGACGGTGGTGCACAGTTGCCATTCAATGGGGGTCATGCACCGGGATTTAAAGCCAGAAAATTTCTTATTTTTAAATAAAAAAGAGAACTCTCCACTTAAGGCCACTGATTTTGGGCTCTCCGTATTCTTCAAGCCTGGTAACTATTTTTACTGCTTTAGTTGCATGATGTTCTCCTACGCCTGAAATAAATTATTTTGTTGCCTTTTGTCTTTTCAATTTTTACATTTTTTCTTCAGCTCTTGCATGATATTTTTTTTTTTTAATTTTGAGTACTTGTTGATAAACAGCTAAATCTAAAAATGGATATAACATAAACCAACATGCACTAAAATAATTAGCTATGGTAGTTGAACAAGTCCGAAAGTCAGAAGAAGGAAGCATTCAAAGTTTGCCTCAAGAAAACATTAAAAATATCCATGCTAGGTCTAGCTATTTTGCATCATCCAAATTGTTCCAAGGAACTATATTTTAGGTTCCAATAATTGTATTTTATTAACGAAATGATATTTTATTTATGAAGACAGATCAAATGCCCAAGGTTTTGGTGCCCGGAGAAATAAAATTCAAACGACATTTTTTAAAACTTTGAATAGCGATAATATTGCATCATTTCATTAAGATCAATGGACAAAATATTTCAATGTTTCCAAGCTATTTTACTTCAGTGAAATGAACTGGATCTCTCATAAATTTTAACATGCATGCAATTGAAAATTGAAATGGACACATGTAATGATTTGGCTTTGCTGTTTGAAGCAGGGACTTAAAAAATGAAATTATTTAGCACAAACACAAGTGACATTGGATTTCTTCACTTTTTAATTTTTACACTTTTTTTTTGTTCTACACCATTGGGTTTTGACTTCTAGCTAAGTGATGCTCATACTGGTGGCTTACATGCCACTTTTTTCCTTTAATCTTTTCTTTTTTCAAATGGTTCGGTGGTAGTAGGGAGCTAAGGCTAGGCTCTAGGTAAAGACAGTGATTGGGTATCAAGAGAAACAGTCAAATATCTAAATTCATCATTACTTTTTTGACTTACTAATTATACTCTGTTGGTTTGTGGGGGTTGTATGAGATTTCTTTTTACTATGCTGCAGTAAATTATAGATTTAACCATAACATCAATGAGCAACGGATAAGTAATTCTTGCTTGGGTGAATAGCACAGTATGGCCTGCAATTTAGTAGGTCTTATATAACTAGCTTAATTGAGACAGGTCTCTTGTAAAAAAAGGACCATTCTTTTTCTAGTGATACCGAATTAATAAAAATTTGTGTATATGCAGGGGAAGTATTTAAGGATCTTGTTGGTAGCGCATATTATGTTGCACCAGAGGTACTAAGACGGCACTATAGTGCTGAAGCCGATATTTGGAGTGCTGGTGTTATTCTCTACATCCTTCTCTCTGGTGTGCCACCTTTCTGGGCTGGTATGTGACATACTCTTGGTTATTATAGCTTATCTTTTTCAGCCGTTTACACGACATGCCTGCGAGAAGTAATACACAGCTGATTTGGTAATCTATACCAAAGGCTCTGATTCACTCTGATATCTGCCACTGGCACCAGAATGGTACTGTACTGGCTACTGAAAAATCTGAAATCTTTTAGGATGGCTTATTCAGTTCAAGATAAGCCTCAGCTATTTTAATTCAATTGGGCATGTACTTTTTATAATTTTGTCCAAATCCTGATTGTTATATTCATATTGGGTTTCCTTTTGTAGAAAATGAGGAGGGAATATTTGATGCCGTGTTGAGAGGCCACATTGATTTCTCATCTGACCCATGGCCATCTATTTCTCCTGGTGCAAAAGACCTAGTCAAGAAAATGCTGAGGCAAGATGCGACGGAGCGGCTTACTGCAGCTGATATTCTGAGTATGTCTATCAATCTTCTGTTTTATTGGCTTTGTATGTTGTGGACTTCAATATTAGTTAACAAACTTGGCTTATGATTCTTGTCTCCAGCTATTCAATTATTTTGCTTCATTTATGACAATACATTATTTACTAATGTGATGGTTTGTGGAATGATATCAGACCATCCATGGATCAGAGAAGATGGAGAGGCATCTGACAAGCCACTTGACAGCACAGTTATTAACAGAATGAAGCAATTTAGGGCTATGAACAAGCTCAAAAAAGTTGCCCTCAAGGTTCTCTCTATTCCTTCCCCCCCCCCCCCCCCCATCCAAAAAAAAATCCTCCCCCTCCTTCACGGTATACTTATACATACAAATATCTACTGTGACAATGGCTAAAATGAAATATTCTTTGATTGATGTATGAGACATTATTAAATAAAAGGAACAAAGTAAGCAAAAATAGATGGATTATTTGAATTATGTTTTGTTTGTGGCAGGTGGTGGCAGAGAATTTATCTGAAGAAGAGATAATGGGCTTAAAAGAGATGTTCAAATCTATAGACACGGATAATAGCGGTACAATAACCCTAGAAGAGTTAAGAACTGGTTTACCAAAACTTGGTACTAGGATCACTGAACCTGAGCTCAGACAATTAATGGAGGCGGTATGTTTAAATCTAATCTTCTAAGTTTGTTTGAATAAGCTCAGACAATTAATGGAGGTGGTGTGTTTGAATAAGTTTGGTACTAGGATAATTATGTTGCTCTTTTGGCCTTTGTACCAGAAATTTGATATCCTGTTTCAGGAATGACTTCCTCTGTTTGATTTGTTCAGCTTTAACCTACTTTTTGTTTTTCTATATGAAAAGGCTGATGTGGATGGAAATGGAAGCATAGATTACCTCGAGTTCATATCAGCAACTATGCACATGAATAGATTTGAAAAGGACGAACATATTTTCAAAGCTTTCGAGTACTTTGACCAGGATAAAAGCGGGTAATTTGAACAATTCTTATATTGAAAATTTAGCATTTTGAATATTCTGGCATGTCCCTTGTAAGTACAATTTAGTGCTGGTACACGAACACCGTGTTCCTTGGTTTATTTCAGTTAAGAAAAATGCCCTTAAAATGCCTGCTAACCTTTTTTCTCTTTGTCAGGGAAAAAGGATAGTTTGGTAGTTTTTTCAGGAAGTAATAGAGTAGGGGGAGCAGAGTAGATGGTACTTCTCATGACTTGTGGGGCTGTACAAGTTTTTTTGCTTGACGTGCATTTGATACTCTTAAGAACACAAGAATATCCCGTGCTTATCTAATTGTACCTGTGTAGGTATATAACTGTAGAGGAACTGGAAGAAGCACTTATCAAACATGATATGGGAGATGAGAAGACCATTAAAGAAATCATTGCTGAAGTCGACACTGATAATGTAAACTTTTTCACATTTTCATTTACACTTTTGACTCCAGAAATTTCAACTTGAGGTCATATGATGTGGTATGTATAAATGTGACCAGTTCAAAATGGAAACAGATATAAAAAGAACCACAGAATACATATTTTTGGCTGATGCTACAAGTGCTGCATCATACTGTACTTGAGCTGTAAAGTGGCACCAAGGAAAAACGGGGTTTAATTGTGTTGTGCTTTTTGTTACTACTTTTCTTGTCTTTGTTTCTCAAATTTTTATTTCATTTTATTTTATTTTATTAGGATGGAAGAATAAATTACGAGGAGTTTGTGGCGATGATGAAAAGCAGTGGGCCGGAGCCCATTGCGCCAAACAGAAGACGCAGGCATTAAAAATACATCTCTGATTTTCTCGTGTTCTTGTTTTGTTTGCTCTATCACAAGGGATTGCTGTTCAAGATCCAGCATTTATTTTGCGGGCTTGCCTGTCTTTGCTGGAAGGTCAATTACTATGAATGAAAATGTGGAACACTTCACTGTTATTGCAACGTCTCTGTATTATTATTATTATTATTATTTTCTTTTCCTGTTGTTTTTCATATTGGAGTACACCAGACAATTTATGTACCAGTGATGGGTGCCAGAATGCAGCTCTTTGTATAATTCAATTACTTATTTTAGCATCCCTTATCCATGGACTGCTCACTCTTTCTAAGAAATTGAAACTTGATCATTTTGTTAAAATTAATTCAAAAAGTTTGCAAATTACATGAAAAGACTGATGAAAATGTAACTTCATGCAAATAATGCGTTAACAAAAGAGAGGCCGGTATCCATATCCGTACTAAATGTCACAAGCTCAGTTTCGAGTCGATTGCACCAATTGGCAATTTGAGCAATTGTACACCACGGATTAAAGTGAACAGACGAAATTTCTAAAAGCACAAAAGCCATTAATCGAAGATATGAAGGTATAAATAAATAACACATTATAAACCGGTATACAAGTTCTTCACTTTCAGCGTTAAACAAGAGGTCTGTCCCTAAATATTAAACAATAGTTCATTCAACAAAATTAATTATATCTGAAAGGGATGATATTAGTGGAAAAGTAGTTCTATACAAATTTCGAAACCCCCCCTAAAAAAAAAATTAAATGACAGAAATCTTCTTGAGCTTAGCAGCTTTGCTCTTCACAAAGAAAGCGGATAGCATGCTCTTGGTGCGGGGTGGGGCCCTTATGATCTGACGGCCCATGGTTGGATTCTCAAATGATCGAAGTGTTGATATCTGCTTCCCACCATGTGATGCATCCTGAATTGATAAAAGAATAACAATAATATGAAGATTCAACCAAACCACAAAATATATAGGCAACTACCTCTACAACTAAAAAACCCAGTAGTTCCATAAATTATAGCCTCCAAGACGAATCAGACAAAATGATCAAGTCAGCTCCTACCCTAAAAACTATGCATACATTAGTATGTTTAATGAAATAAGCCAGCCACTGCATATTTGACTAATCTCAGTAAAAGCATGATAGTCAGGGTTAGGTCAGGTAACAGTACATGACAAATGAAACTTGCTTAAAGAACGGTGTGAGACAGATGAAAAGGGAACATGCCAACTAAGATGGCACTGTCACATACACTAGTAGGGGACCAGTTAATTAAGAGCAAGTCCCTGCCATGTGCACCATGTGTTCCACCTATATTCAGTAAAGTTATAAACTAGATAACAAATACTATGCAACTACACAGAAACAGGATCAGACAAACATCCATGTACATATCAACAACCACATGCAAAAATACACTAACAAAGTGAAATGGTATAAATGACTACTAAGGTTTTCTTTGTATCTTTTCAGCACTTAAAGCATATAGAAACTTACCTTTACACTGGTTTTTTGTGAAGACACGTCTGGTGAAAGATTACCACCATTGGCATGCAAATGCCTTGACATCGGAACTGGTTTTGCTCCTTTTTCTCTTTCAGCACCTAAAATTTACAATTTCATAAAATATTTGCCTCGATAAAGAAATAATAGAGTACCTGAAAATTATTATTTCATAAAAGATTTTTGCACCCAAGAACAAATAAGAGAAACAGGGGTTTAAAGAAAAGCTACCGGGAAGCTTGAAATTGTCAGTGGCTATCTTATGAGCTTTAGGTTCTACTGAGCTGCATCAAATTATACAAAGCATATTTGTTACAGAAGCATAAATGAAAATTTTAACAGAGTTGGAAAGATAATCATGCAAATACTGGACATGCTAAAGGATACAATTGAAGATGATGTGTGAAAAATGCCTAGGAGAAGAAGAAGGCGAAAAAGAATATAAGACACTTGCCTCTGCACAGTCCGAGAAGTGATGTTTGATGAAGAGCTTTCAGAAGAAAGATGCCAGGAAAGAGTTTTTACTGCACAGTAAAAATTGTTTGTTCAATAGACAAATTCTTCACACTGATGCATCTCTTGTTTCTCTCTCCCCCACCATTAATGAGTGAGAAAAGAAAATAGGTAGGCATCCTTAAAACATGGAGTATGTGTGCATGCATGAGCATTTTACGGGTAAGGGAGGGGGTACAAGGATTGTTTTATTATTGATGAGAACATTTGAGAAGTTTCTCCTTTTCTGGGTATACAGGATACATTTTAAGGGATTGGAAGCATATTTCTTTTCAACCAAATTTAAAATTTGAAAGAAAGCTTTAAGAAATAAATGCACCTGAGTTGTAGGGTCGTGGTTTCATTTCGGTCGAATCTTGTCTGAATTCAGTTTGAAGCTGCTGCACAATACCTGGATTCCGTGAATTGCCAGAATCTACCACGAAAGAGAAAAAAATAAAATTAGTGTTTTTTTTTTTTTCAAATTAAGTTGAACATCAGATAAATTTACAAAATTCCAGATAGGAAATTAGTTCCACAATCTTACAAGGTAGAATGTAGTGTTTATGTAGCTTTGGAGCAGCCCCACACATCTGTTGTTGCCTAAGACCTTCTTTATCAATGTAAGTTTGGCATGTTGATATTCTCTAAAATTCAGATAAAATAATTTATGTTAACTAGCTCTTTTTCTTTCCTCCCATTTCTGCCCATCTAAAATGTGAAATTCATATACATGTAACCTGCCCCAAAAAATTGTATGCATCTGTTCAAAATCCACTAAAACAATGTTTTGAAGCCAGCTAAAACTGTATGCAGTCATCAGTGGTACCAAAATTATTGTTCCCAAAGATATTAAGTCGTATCAAACTAGTCTTAAGGATAATGTGGTTCTATGATGACACAAATGCTGCAGTCAATGTCCATATCACCAATATCTGAATCATGACATTAATATCCATGCCATTTATATAATCAATGTGAATGATAACTTTCACAACACAACTATATACATCAAGACTTTTTTATCTACATCATCACATCTGGTTTTCATCCAGGTTTTAAGCAAATGCCAGCGATATGGCCACTTTGGTCAAATTTGATAACCTTAGGGACCAAAATGAGAATTTTAAAACATTAAGGACCAAATGGATAAATATGATATTTACTCTACTGAATATGATGGCGTATATTGCCAAATGTTTTTCCTAAAAAGTACTTTTAAGGAACTAGAATATAAAGTTCACCTGGTTGAGAGATGAAACTTTGTAGTCAAGAGCCGCTGCATCTGATGAATGTTGGTCAAATATATCAGTCAATTTATAAGCAACCGTGCCAAGGTGGTCAACTGCATTTACTAGAGCCCGTACTGCATAATCTTTTAAGTTATCTAAAACCCTGTAATAAAATCCTTACACTTTTAGCATGTTAAAATCACAACACATTCTTTTTTTCTAAGTAGCATAACACAAATTCATTAGAAACAAAAAAAGTAAGAAGAACTAGAAGCTACTTAGGTAGTCTCCCATTGTTAGGTAGGTTGCTATTTAGGAACCTTAATATAGAAATATCACAATTGATTCTTATGGCATCCCAAATTTTTGCTGACATCATTAGTTTGAATTTACTCTATTTCTTTGGATAAAATTCATAGCAACCTGAGCTTAATTGATTAGAAAAACTGTAGCATACATTAAAAATAAAAATACAATATGAAAACTAAATACTCTCAAGCTTTTATTATTTATTTGGACCCACATACATCTACTGCAAGGTTACAAGATAAACTTGTACAGTAAATGTTCAGAATTTCTTCTGAGGTGTGACTAGAAGAGTAGAAGGTTGCTCAGTCAGTGTGACTAGAATTTCTTCTACAGCAAATACTAATAATTAGCAGATTGAACCAAGTTGTTTAAATTGGAGGCAGGAGAAATCTTCACATCCGGATAAAAACTGAATTATCTAATCACAATCAAAAGAGAAAGTAACAGCATACATTTGTTTCTGTTCACTGTGAATATACGACTTCTCACAGTATTCAGCAGCTGAGTAAAGTTGAGGCCTCAAATTCTTCAATTCCTACACCAAAAATATAAATAAATAAATAAAAGGCAAATTACAATTTAGTAATTTACAGACAAAGCAACGCAAAAGTCTCGGGAAGTGGGACAAATACTTTTTCCATATTCCAATACAACCGCTACACTTTTTAACAAAAACAAAAAAAAAGGGGTCAAACTTTGAACCAGATTCAATGCTTCAGCAGTAATCAAGCATCAGGCAAAAGATAAGGGCTAATTAAGTAGACAAGAAAAATAAAATTGATAAATTGGTAAATAAGCAAACAAACAAGAGATCTCTAACGGAGAAGAAGAGAGCAGCACCTGTAAGGCCTTGACGAAGCTTTTGCTCCTCTCCATTGACACCTCATCAAATGTCATGGCCGCCGCCATGGCCATGATCTCTCTCTTTTTCTTCTTCCTTTTTTCTCCCTATTGAGCGAAAAAAGTACTGACGTCTGACGGATTTCAGTAGTAGAGAAGAGACAAATAATTTATCTCGATTTGTTCTCTTCTCTGTTATTTCTCCACTGTATTTTTTTTGGCTGAGTAGAGGAGGGGAGAGAGTAGAGTAGAAGCAAAACCGGGAATTAATAAGAGTTTCGGGTTTCCTTTTTCAAGAAAGGGCCTAAATGAAATGGAGAGCTGGAGAGTTTCATTTCCTCTCCATTTTATAAAACCGGAGAATGTTATATACTTTGAATATCCTAGCAAATTATGAGTAATCTTGGAAATGGACGTGTGTGTGTTTAATCAGGAGTAGAGAGGATAGGGAAAAGAAGGGTAAGTGGGTTAGGGGAGTGATGGTGACGGTCAGTAACCGGTCACCTCGGTAGTCGCAGAGTTGAAAGAGAAAGGGCATTTGATTTGATTTGATTTAGATTTTAGAGACACCTAATAAAGTAATAATAATTACTGAGAGGCAGAGGCGGTAGCAAAATTGGAATCTTCTCAGGCCCCCAGTTTAACAGAACCGAAGATATCCATTTCGATTTCTGTCACTCATTCCCCTGGCAGAGTGAATTCAGTTCACAACTTCACATGGATGGTTACTAGTTACAAGTGAAGAAAATGTTATTATACTATACACTAATCACTAATGCTGTAGATCTTTACTTGCTAACCACACATTTGATTTAGTTGCCTTAAAATAAACCAACTCTTGGATCTTCTTCTTGTTTTATTTGGAATGGATTCATTGATACTGATTTTGACTTGATTCCTCTTTAGTCTTTATCAAATCTAGCAAACATAGTTTGGCAATGGGCCGGGCCAGTCGTATCTGGGCTGGATTCAAGACGACATAAGCCCAGACAAAAATAAAGATGCATACATTTGTACCCACTGCAAACATAATATTACAGATTCTTTTTTTTAGAATTTAAATATCTCTGTCAAATGGCAATCCCTATAAAATTATAAAGTCCTAACACCTTTATCTTATGTCTGTTTTTACATACACTGGTCATGCCCTACAAATACAATATAAGAAGAAACTTTCACAAGAAATAATAAAACCTTATTATAATTTACCAAGTACTTAAATGCTTAATTTGTTTGGTGTTTAGCCACACCTATAGCCTTGGCACTTGTTACTTGACCCTTTGCATTTTCCAATTCCATACATTGATCCAATCCCTTCATCATAGCAGAGACCCAAATTGTTATGCACTCTCAACTTCTTTCCTAATTTCCATACCATCTCCTTACCAAATGGTACTGGTCCTGTCAATTTGTTGCTACTGACGCTTAATTCGCTGATATTCTTTAAATTTTTGAAAGATTCTGGAATCGAGCCGTTCAATTTGTTTCTATCTAGGCGAAGAACTCTAAGGCTTGGTAAATATCCAATGGAGTCCGGTACAGGACCGACTAGACCCATATCAGATAGTACCAGCATGATCAAGTTTTTTAGCCCGGTGAATATTTCATTTGGAACTGTCAATTCTTGCATGGAATTGCTATTAAGGATCAATGCTTTTAGGGCATGCATTTTCCTTAGAGTGACTGGAAGTGGGCCCATGAGTGAGTTGTGGCTCAAATCAAGTAGAATTAGGTTAGCCAGCTTGCCAATTGAATCTGGTATTTGCTTGGTAAGACGGTTTCTACTCAGATCCATTTTCAAAAGGGACCCACATTGGCTGAAACCTTCTGGAATTTGTCCATGCAGTGCATTGTAGCCAAGGTCAAGGATTCTCAATTTGGGTAGCTTTAATTCAGGTATTGCACCACTGAGGCTGTTGTGACTCAGATCAAACAATTGGAGATTTTCAAGTCTTTGGAAAGACTTAGGTATGGTCGACACGAGTTGGTTGCCGTGTAGGTCTAACACACGCAATGCAGTTAAGTTACCTAGCTCGGTTGGAATGGGCCCTACATGGCCATTCTCACGCAACACTAATGACCTGATTGTGGGACCCATCTGCCCAAGAAAACTAGGAATTGGCTGAGGGTTACTAGTAAAACATCGGTAGAAGAAGAGAGAGTGAAGGTGAGGCAATGAGAGAATTGCGGGCGACAGAGTGGCACCCGTGCTGCAAGCCGGGAATGCAGTGTCGTCTGATAATGCACCGAAAGAGAGCGAAACCACATGGTACACATCTCCATTGACACCTGGTACGCACTCGATACCATGCCACCGGCCCTGGCATACATCTGGGACTGATGCAGCCCAGTCGTTTCCAGTAGCTGCCATGATGGCTTGCACCGCCAGCTGTTCTGACGGGTCGGTGTGGGCCCAAGTTGATGCACCGCCAGGCTGAGCTGGTGGGTCCGGAATTGAGGCTGAGGAGGTGTCAGGCAGGATTACTGTGAACTCAGCATGTAATAAGGATGGTAACTTATTTATTACAAGGAAGAGCAACAAAAGTTGAATGCATAGCAATGGCATGCTTGCTTGTTGATTTTTAAACACAGGGAAATGAGACATGAACGTTGGCTTTTGGAGGGAAGCAACGGTCTAATTGGAAATATATATATATATATATATATATATATATATATATATGTGGTATTTGGATTAATAAATGGGTTCACGGGGTATAACAAGTACGTGCATGGGAGCATTCAATTGGTTTCACGGGGAAAGGAGCGAGGCATTTGTTTCTGAAAAATGGGCCATGTTCTATCTTCTATGATTGATTGTTATTCGGGCTCTGACTCTGAGTACTGAACAGATGTAAAAGCTGTAAATTCTTGCCCACTTAATTGTCTCTGGTAATTCCTGAGAAATTACTGAATACATGATGCCATCAAGGATCCCTTCTTTTTCTACCATTACTGGCTTCAATTTCGGGATTTGAGCTTTTTAGTCAGATTATTTATGGGTTTGTACCATTTGCTTTCTAATTCGCTTTCATATTTTATTGTGTTTCGTCAGATTTAATTTGTCTTTTCCCTCACAAAATAATAAAATAAGAATTATAAGATTTTAGCAAACAAAAACAAAAAATATAAAAGAAAGAGACCCTCAAGATAGGCGTTGTGGAAACACATTTAAATAACTTGAAGTGGCGCTATAAATTATAATAATATATTTTTAAAGATATGTTTGGGTGTGAAATAAGTAAGACAAATGCCTCCAATTATAGATTAGGGCATTTAATTTGTTTGATGTTTTAATAAAAATAGTTAAATTCTTCATTTTTCTACTGAAAGAAAACATAATAAATATAACTTGTAATATCTTTTATACCATTCTTTTATACGTCCTTACATAAATTTGTTTTCAAAATAATGATTAGATTCTTCAAAAACAACAATGATTAGATTCTTCAAAAATATATAAAATTACAAAAATTGAGGTTCTTCAACTCTGAGCTTGTGTTTTCACTAATTAATGTGTGTTTTCTTTATTTAAGCCTACTGCTTCAAGAAAAAAAAAACATTTCTATATGCAGCCCGGGGCACAGGGGCGGAACATAGTGGTGGGAAAAGGGTGCTAAGCACCCCTTATAATTTGAAAATTTGTAGTTTGGTCCATTAAATTTGTAATTTTTATATGCATTAATATATTTTAGCCCCTACTATAAAATGAAATTACACTATATTTGATTCTTCAGCCCCCCCTCAATCTTTATTTTCTAGTTCCGCCCCTGCCGGGGCATGCAAGTCAGGGCATGAACAAGGTCTGGAATTCTTTATATTTTGGGTCTCTGTTTGAAATTGTCACAAACCGAGTTACATTATCATCAAGAAAATTTGTCAGCTCCTATTGTTAGGTTTTGAAGTTGCTATATGATCCTTAACAGAACTAAGTATCAGATTAATTTAGAACCCCTCAACAATTACAACGTTAAAAATAAAGTATTCTTTTTTGACAAAATTACAAAAGATAAATATACGAATGTCATGACAAAGAAATTTATAGATATATAAGTTAGACAAACAAAAACCATGAACTTTACAAAAAAGATATTATTAATATGCATTTGAAATAGTGGTTGTGAAATTCTAGCCTCTCTGTGAAGGTTTTCAAAAAAAGAAATTCTAGAATTTTGGTTTAAGTATTTCGTCAAACACTTGAAATGTATTCATCAATTCAATAAAATTAACTCAAAAATTCAAGCCTTTCTCGTATTTTATAAATTCGAATAGTGATCAAATGAAATTACTTTTTGTGCTTGATTTTGGCAACTTCTTTTGTGATTTTGTCAAGGTTCTAAATAGCGTTTATAGCATCGTAGCGGGAAGACTAAAAAAAAAGCTATAGCGAATAGTGTCGCTATAGCGGAAGCTATTCCAAATAGCGTTTTTTTTTTTTTACATTTCGTATATTCAATATTTGTACTAAATATCAACATTATCTAAAGTCTCATAGAACAATAAATAACACCAAAGTAATTAAGAAATTATAATATTCATATTGAACCCGTACAAAGTTCAAATTGCGGTTCAAAATATCCATAGTAATATCATAAACTATCGATTTTTCCTATTAAAAATATCTTAAGCATCATGATTCATGATATAATCTATTTTTTTTTCTATTCAAATTTTAATTTCGATTTGGACTTTTTTTCTATTCAAATTTCAATTTTTATTCCAAATTTCAAATTGATTTATCAGTAGCAAGTAGCAACAAATTCAATTTCGGTTTGAGATTTTTTTATCTTTATTTAAGACCCATATAAATTGCTTAAAAAAAAAAAAACCCATATTGTATAGCGCAAATAGCGCATTTTGATGTCATAGTGTAGCGTTTGGGGTCCAAAAATGCTATAGCGGCGCTATTTAGAACACTGGATTTTGTTTCAAAAGTTTTGAGAATAATACTAAACCACCGTAAAAAACTTGAAGGACACTGCCAAATTGACAACAGAGATGTTTCCATTGTAGTGATTTGAAATAAGACAAGAAAATTTGAATATCAAGGAAAAATCCGCGAAATATATGAAATCATTTTTCAATTGGGTTTTTACCTTTCAGTAGTTTTATAAAAAATCCAAACGATTAAACTGGTTTTAATTGATTCAACAACTTGAGCGATATTTTAAGAGAACTGAACCAGACAAGTGATTAGTTCTATTTTTTTTTCCGGTCGAACCGACAGTCTGGTCCAGTTCGGATAACATTGATAAAAAATGTTACACAATTTTTTTTTTTTTTTTCATGTCTAGAGTAAAAAAAATTAACAGATTCTACCAACATCTCATGTATGTCTAAAGATGACATATCTTTTATTTCTAAAAATAGTGTTCTACTAAAAATATTTTTGAGATTTAACAATTTTAGAAAATAACATCTAAAAAATGCTTTGGTATACCGAGACCTTTAATAAAAAAAAATACTGAAATTATTGAAATTTGACTCAAGTTAAAATTTTGTCATATGAAATTGAACAAACTTCTCACTATTTGTCCATAATTTACGGTAACCTTTTCAAATTTAAATAAAGTGATAATGCGTTTTGTTTGCAAGATGATCAGGCATACATTGTTTATTGTACTATACTATATACGAGTTTAATGGCATGACTTCAAAATAAACATTAACATGTTGTATAATAGTCTCGAAAAAATAAATAATAATAAACCCTTGCAGATTCTACCGATTTTTTTTTATTAATATCCAACATTAAATAAATAGAAAATTACACAAATGGCCACATTTTTAATTTTTTTTTTTTTAAAATACCCAAACTGCCGAGATTCTAAACGATATGGGGTAATTTACGTGATATTCTTATTTTATAAACCTCCAAATGGAACAAGTAATTGTGAGTGGTGTACGTAGGTGGTAGGAACCTTTGCCTCACAAGAAGAGGTCCTTGGTTCAAACCTGAGTATAGGTAATTTCTTTTTGTTTTCAAATAAGGTCTCAAACACAAATATCCAAAATTAATTATTGCTAGAAGGACTCGAACCCAAAA
This sequence comes from Carex kokanica, assembly GCA_025461125.1. Taxonomy (NCBI): domain Eukaryota; kingdom Viridiplantae; phylum Streptophyta; class Magnoliopsida; order Poales; family Cyperaceae; genus Carex; species Carex kokanica. The sequence goes on from JAJGRX010000244.1 coordinate 276,574, forward strand.
ACTATGGTTCTCAATTTTGCCAACTACAACTATACTAGCTATCTTTTTATGTTAATATATATAATTATTGATTAAATTGTTTATATCGCATGCTACCATATATGAAACTGAAATCTGTTTATTTATTCAAGTATAATATTTTTGTAAGAATAAATATTATAATTTATATATCCTTTAATATACATATTACATATAGAGGATATTGGCTACAAACTTATTTTGATCGTTTTTAATTAATAAAAAAGAAATGGAAGTAAAATTAAATGCGTATCGAACTTGTTGAGAATTAGAGCGTTCAAAATTAGTGATCACCGTATTGTTATTATTTTAGTTTATCTAATTCAACACTTATATTATACAAATAGTTATATATTCTAACACAAAAAGATAGCTAGTGTAGTGATAGTTAGCAAAGTTGAGAATCATAGTGCCCCAAGTTGAGAATCTAGTATATGCAGATGACATTATCATTACTGAAAACAATCAAGAACATATTAAAACAATAAAACTTCAATTAAAAGAAAAATTAATTATTGGACTCGAACCCAAAAACTATGGTTCTCAATTTTGCGAAATACAACTATACTACCTATCTTTTTATGTTAATATATATAATTATTGATTAAATTGTTTATATCGCATGCTACCATATATGAAACTGAAATCTGTTTATTTATTCAAGTATAATATTTTTGTAAGAATAAATATTATAATTTATATATCCTTTAATATACATATTACATATAGAGGATATTGGCTACAAACTTATTTTGATCGTTTTTAATTAATAAAAAAGAAATGGAAGTAAAATTAAATGCGTATCGAACTTGTTGAGAATTAGAGCGTTCAAAATTAGTGATCACCGTATTGTTATTATTTTAGTTTATCTAATTCAACACTTATATTATACAAATAGTTATATATTCTAACACAAAAAGATAGCTAGTGTAGTGATAGTTAGCAAAGTTGAGAATCATAGTGCCCCAAGTTGAAAATGTAGTATATGCAGATGACATTATTATTACTAGAAACAATCAAGAATATATTAAAACAATAAAACTTCAATTAAAAGAAAATTTTGACTTTAAAAATTTAGATTATTTGAAATATTTTTTGTGTATAGAAGTAGCATATTCAAATCAATGGTTATTTATCTCTTAAAGAAAATATACCTTAGACTTGTTGAAAGAGACCGGTAAATTAGGTTGTAAACCGGTCTCCATACCAATAGATGACAAATACAAACTAAATACCAAGGATGGTGAACTGTTATAAGACATACATCATCCAACGACTTATAGGAAAATTGATTTATCTCACGGTAACCCGTCTGGATCTTTTATATTTCGTAAACCAAATTAGCAAATTCATGCATAGTCCAAGAACACCGCACTTAGAGGCTATTAATAGAATATTAAAATATTTAAAAGGGACACCCAGTAAGGGAATTTTCATGAAATGCAATAATTCTAATGAAGTATGTGGATATTCCGATACAGATTGGGCCGGGAGATTTGATAGAAAATCAACAACCGATTTTTTTTGCACATTTGTAGGTCGAAATTTAGTCACATGAAAAAGCAAAAAACAAAATGTTGTGGTCCGATCAAGCGCCGAAGCGGAATATTATGCCACAGTATCAACCGTAAGTGAGTTGACGTGGATCAAACAACTCCTTTTGGATTTTGGAATTCAAATTCAAGCGCCAATGCAAATGGTTTGCGACAACCAATCAGCACGACACATAGCATCCAACCCGGTGTTTCATGAGAGAACTAAATACATCGAGGTTGATTGCCATTTTATTAGAGAAAAGATTCAAACGAAAGAAATTGAGACTCTATTCATAAGAAGCGGATGTCTTTACGAAGGGTTTAGTTCCAAAACCATTTGAAGAAAATATAGGTAAGTTTTTAGAGTTAATTGATATCTACACGTCTAACCTTGAGGGGGAGTGTTAAAAATAAGTAGGATTAGGGACTAATGTTAGCCTCAGAGACCCTTAACGGGTTTAGATCATAGGCTAATTTAGAAATTAAAGGGAGCAACTAAATTTGGTATATAAAATTACTCAACCTGTATTCCTTTTATAGAAAGTTACTGTTTATTTTCCAAAACCATTTTTCTTTTTTTTTTAGCTATATAATCAGGGGCGGACCCAGTGTATTCCAGGAGGGCAGTTGCCCCCTCTGGATTTTGAGTTTTAGTGGAGATTTATCGGTTCCGACCGACTTTGCCCCTCCTGGAATTTTTTTTGCTCCCTCTGGGTTAAAATTGAATAAATTTGTTGAATTTTGATTGGTAATTAGAATTATAAGTCAGAGTATCATAAGTTACAAGTCAAAGCATTGAAAAGTATAAGTTAAAATATTATTTTTTATAGAGTACCTAATTGGTTAATGAATTTAAATCCGATTAGGTATTTAAATCCGATTCGATATTTTTTTGTCTCCCCTGACGAAAATCCTGAATCCGCCCCTGTATGTAATGCCCACCGTATACACTTTGTCATAAGAATGAAATATATTTTCTCATTCATCTTCTCTGTCTCATATTATAAATTCAACAAGCTCTATTAATTTCACCATATATTTAAAAAAAAAAAAGGACATGATTACAAACTTTTTACCGTACCTTCAACTCAAGGTATCTAATTCATGGGAGTTGGTGGGATTGCAAGCTCGATGGGTTAGTTTTTCTGACGTCCGTTCGTTCGTTAGGCAAATTTTCATGATAACATCTCAATCTATACAAATAGTTGGGACTGTTGATGTGACGTACGATATGTACTGGTACTAAGAGCGGTGCTAAAAGAGTTTTTTTTAAGAAGCTCAAATGCATTTCTAAGCCATCGCTATCTATCTTATATATTCTTACAACTCTTTTCCGGAAAGAAGGATATCTTTTGGATCATGCAGAGTATAAAATGTTGGAGAATCATAAAGGTCAAACAATTACATCTTATTTAGATATCAAACAATTACATCTCATCTAGAGATTAAACACTTACACACTGAGGAAGGAGAAACAGTTCTCCACCTTAACCTAAGGACTGTCTTATGCCAAAGAGACCCAAAACATAAATCAGAAGTGCGGAATATAATACCTAATTCTATGCCGTTTGTCATAGAATATCCAAAGCCTTGGTAGAGCAACAACCATCTTCGTGAGCACGAGACAAGTCTTCAATGGCAAGACGCCCTTCTCGTCTTTTCGTCGTATGATCGTAAATCAAGTCTTCAAAGACAGCAAGATATGGCTCTTGAGAAATTATCTCCAAATTTTCTAATAGATTTCTCTTCTATATTCTTTGATGGTGAAAGAATAAGAGAAGACACACAGAGCTGTATTTTTTTAAAGAGAAAAACGTATTTTCAGTTTCTGTGCTTTTGTGTGTTATTTTGTACCTTGGAAATCAATCCTTATATATAGTAACCTGTCTGGTTATCTGTCAATTTGAAAAAGGTATTTTGTGCGGTTGCATCAAAAACCGTTCTTTCACATCAAAATCCGTGCAACCGCATTGATATCCCTGTGGCCCACACAATCATCTTAAATGACAGTTTTCTAAATTGCAAATTTCAGAATCAGTCCATCAATGATTTGATTTTTGCCTATATTGTTTTACACATTTATGGACCACATTCTAATAAATATGTTGATTGTCTATTACCTTATTTGATCACTTTAATTGACAACCACATATGACAGTAAACAATCCATAATTATATTACATATATACTCAATGTTTTCATTAAATCAAACAAAGTGGGCAATAAATCCAACATAAAACATTTGAGTTTAGAATTACACTTAATTCCTAAACAAAGAATTACAGTTTGCAATCCAATCCGCTTAGTATATATTACTATTACGTAGAGAGCAAAACATTCCTCTCTTAATTTCTTCAAACCAATATCATTGTGCTAAAACTTCATGCATTTAACAATAACAGACAGAGAGGAATGTTTTTCATAGCCTATTCAAAAAAAAATTATTACCATTTGAAATATTTTAATTTAAAAAAATTATTACCAATCAAAACATTTTGATTGTAGATACTTTTCATCTTAATTGTATGCTCAACATATTAATTTCTAGGTAATAATTTTTTTGACTAATCAAAAAAATTATTACCAATCAAAATAAATTGATAAGATGGAGAAGTCTGTTGGCATGTAGGCCCAATACAAATTGAAGACAACCAAGTTACTGGTTTCCTAAAATAGTGGGCTTGTCTAACTGAAATCACAATTCACAGGGGAAAATAATATTGACACAATGCTTCCCTTAAGCTATATCATGAAAGAATTAAGAACAGTGAGTAAAAGCAGTTAATTTTATAATGAAACAATCATTACTTCTTTACAAACCTTATATACTGACAACCATAATATCAGTCCAGTATACATTGATAGTTTCAAATATTAATATATGCAGTAACTAAAAGATAGAATAACTCCTCACAGTGGCAAAATTGGCCATTCTTCACAGGAGAAATCCAAATTTCATGGAAGCAAGCTAGAGATATCACATTAAAAATTGCCTTCAAAGAATCAGTGTTTGTACCAGTACAAGGCACAAACACTTTTAAGAGCCTTTCCATGCTGAGATAAAAAATTTCTAGCACAATCAAAAACTCAAAAGTTCTTTCAAGGGATTGCAACTTAGAATTCCAAGCCTTTGGAAATAGAAGAATCAAAATCTTTTCGATCTGAACTGGATGATTTGAAATGAGCCAGCATTTTGCTGAACTTGGGTTTTTTCGTTGTAATGGCAATGGAGATATCATTTGGAAACAGATCCCGCAAAACAAATGCATGAATAATTGTATACACAAGGAGTGCTGATATAGTCAAGGTCGAGATAGCGGAAAGGCAAAGAGAGAGGGATCGAGTAAATATATTTGTGACAGCCATTGTGTATTTGATTGTAGCGATCGAAGCTCCTGTCATAGGAAATGTGTAAGCCCACCATGCAAGTGAGAACCTGTAAGTCAAAAGAGGTAAACATTAGGAAAACACTTTCAATATTTGTGCTAAGATCATTTAAAAATTAAGCATGATTAACAATTAGCCACCTGAATCCTCTGAAGAAATTAACTCTGACAGCCTGGAAACATTTGAAATTAACCAAGAGAAAAAAATTTGCATTAGTAATTAAGTATATATCCACATATGTTTCCTATTAGTTACTAATAAATCAGGGACAGGAAGACTAATACAATTACCTACTATTGCAAAACAATAACAGACAAACTTACCAGTGACATATAAAGAAACAAGGCAATGAAATATGGGATTTTGGCGCCATAATTAAAATCTCCTTTGATCTTGGCCCAAGCCATGCAAGCGACACTAGGTGCGGCAACAAATAGGAAAAACACTGGGTGTAATTCCTTCGGAAGAGTTTCATTGGTCGGTAGTCTCTGATACAAAGTCACAAACAGCACCATGTAGTGAGCCAACCCCACAGCAAAGAAGAAAATGGGCCCCTCTTTAAGACCCATGTTGGCACCTAACAAGGCACCGACAAAGTTGCCGACAATTGACAGGTGGTTTGATGGGTTGGCGACCTTGGAGAGCCTCCGTTGGCCGCCTGACATCCACTGGCCATAGATTTTTAATTCAAGCAAAAGTATGGGAGCCATTAAAATGTACCATATAAATGGCTGCAGATTCACCACAATTGAAGGGGGGACCCCAAGCGCCAAAAATAAACAAGCAATCCATGGCGCAAAGAAGAAATTCACCCTCACTGGGTGGTCGTATTCCCTCTTGACTGCCTCAAAATAAAACACAATTTTCAACAAGTACACGAACGACACAAGCACTATCAGCACCAGCGAAGCATACCATAATACTAGATTTGGCATTGAGCTGATGTGAAGGAAGCTCATGACAGGCGATGTGTTGAGTGCCTTCCAAAGGATTGCTTGGCTGCTGACACCCAGGCACATGCCGAAAGCGTTTACTGGAAAACGCAGAAGAAATGGCCATTTTTCATCCTCTGGCAGAACAGACACCTCTGTAGCCTACAATATTATATTATTGTATGATTAAACATTGCATTAGATCCATATAACACAAAATATTAAAGACGTATTTTTTTTTTTTTAAAGATATAACTGCTATTTCTCATATTTTGAACATGTTTTGTGATTTGTGAACCTATATGATGCTGCATAGTGGATCCCAGGATATTTCTGTGACTATTGACTTTATACTAGCTAGGCTATACATCCCCCCCCAGTCCCCAGTCATGGATTTTATTAATTTTCAAGAGTTTCAAGCAACTTTTTTGAAGCTCTCTTGAAATGTATTAGTGATCAACATTCTTTAAGAACATGTCAAGAATTCTCTTTCACCAACTGTTGTAACACTAAAGAACAGAAGCAGCTAACTAAATTATCGATGATATTACCTAAATAACCACAAAGAACTCATATGCCTGTCAAGTCATAAAAAGAAGAAGAGATCAGAAAAGGTCCATTCCTGTTAGTTCTGACAAATAAGGCACCAATTTTACCATATTTTTAGCAGAAAGAAAATGATTGATTACTAAGAATTGTATATCATACCCTCAAAATATCCAATTCAGGACCTTCAAGTGCGTCAAAGTACCGATCGACACCAGGCGCCTCTTCAATTTCATGTTTCTTTGTCCCACCGGCCTCCAAATCCTCCTCTTGAGTGGGCTTCCCTCTCAAATTAGAGATTTGCCTCTCGAGTTTACCCGACCAAGTCTTAAATGGGTCGAACCGACTATCTCTCATAGTCTCACTATGAACCAACTTTCTCCCTGTTCTGTCCGCCACAAGGATCGGTTGCGAGCGGTACTGTTTTTGTCTGGCAAGTTGCGGGTTCAGGTTTAAGGAATTGTTTTGGTTGGTATTCTTGCATTTCTCCGGGTGTACCACCAGTTTTGTCTGTCCGATGTGAAGCCCTGAAGGAGAGGATGGTAGGCTTAGAGAGAGAGAGGATAGTGAAGTCATAGAAGGTTTGCCTATCACTATGCCTTCTCTGTCTGATTTTGTGTTTTCTGAGCTTGCAACTGATTCTTCGTTTGATTCCTAATGAATAAAAAGTGAAAGTTTCATAAGAAACAAAAATGGGAACGCGAAATTTGATAAGTTGATATGAAATTCGTGTAAATTGATTGTAGTAATTTGTTGTTTACATATGCAATCAAGAGTCGAAGGCACAAGCACCATGGCACCCTGAAAATTATTCTATGAACCAGAGCAGAGTTGAAAAAGTTTGTGAAACAAAGGACAGTTAAACGGAATAATTAACGAAATGAGAAACCGACTTAAGTTTCTTACTTTATCAGAAGTCGTATTTCCTAAAGGATTAAGATCATTTCTGTTTTCACAATCGCCACAATCAAAGCCCCTGATATTCTGGCATGAAGATTGCTTCAAAACAGAGGGGATCTCAACTTGCAATTCGTTTTTCTCCATTTCAGCTGTGTAAAGAAATCGCTTGTAAGTTGTAATTCCACTCCAGATGACACTTATAATGTGATAAGTAAGGTGAGTTACAACCTCTGCACCCCCTTCTTTATATAGAGGTTTTAAGTTATAAACTTATAATGTACAGCTGTATAATGTTGTACGTCACATCAAGGGCAGGGCAGTGTTTAATTAAAAAGCATAAATGAAATTCTAAACCATCGCTATCAATCGTACAACTCTTTTCTGAAAAAAAGGAGGCAAATATGTTAGCAAAGTCCAATACTTCTTTCCTGAATTCTGGAGTAGAATTAACAAAAAAGAAAATATCTTTTAGATCATGACTGGAATCAAGTTTAATCAATTTTGGTAGAGTGAAAATGATGAAAATGGGGGTGGTTTTTTTAAAGAATAACTATTGTGGTAAATTACAAAAAAAAAAAAAAAATGAACAACTATACTAGTTTGTTTTTCTCTCAAAGACCCTTCTTTTTTGAGCCGTCGATTCTGGATTAATGGCTCAGATTCAGTGCTGAAAACACCCTTATCCGATCCTTTAGCAGTAATCTAATGCAATGGCCATTAGATTATAATCTCATTCAATGACAACAATTAGGGACAGATTTAGGATTTCTGTTAGGATAGAGTACTAATCGGATTCAAATTCATTAACTAATTGGGTACTAATAAAAAAAAGCAATTAGAGATAAGTTTAATTAAAACCTTAAATAGACTGAAAGCTGTTAATTTGGACCGTAATTGTGTCTTAACAACATAGATATGAATAAAACAGATATACGGACAAATTTGGGTGTTGATTGTTGAATACTTTAATATAATATTCAGATAAGATTACTTAAGATTCGATCGATCAGATGTGATATGTAGGTATAGTAGTCAAAAATAATTTGTTTGTCATCAGTACTGCATGCATAAACAAATCTACAAATAACAATTTTCTAATACAAGGTACACATCTAACGAAGAAATTATTAATATGAAATTTATGTTTCTAGCTAATTCTAAAAATACCCTTTCGGATCGGTACACGTGCGATTTCTACAATCTTGTACAAATTGGTGATGTATCAAACTTGTATTGGTTGTTTTGGAGCCATCTTAGATTTTAAAAATCAGGTCTCTGATATTAAATATTAGAGTAGGGTTAAAATGCATCATTGGTTTTGTGCTCCAATCATGCTCCACATTTTTTTCTCCGTTTTTAAAGTTTAAACAATTGATCCGAACCGCTCAATATGATCTTCATATTAAAATGTGCTTGGAGACAAAATTTTATATTTTTTTAAATTTGTTTACTATTTTTTTAGATAGGTACAAAATCACTATTTTCAGAAGATTCTGGACCATCCAAAACAGTGATTTTGTACCTATCTAAAAAAATATAAAATTTTGTCTCCAAGCACATTTTAATATAAATATCATATTGAGCGTTCGGATCGATTGTTTGAACTTTGAAAACGGAGAAAAAGACGTGGAGCATGATTGGAGCACAAAGCTAATGATACATTTTAACCCTACTCAAAATATTAAGTCTAGACTTATATATATATATATATAGAGGAGGGTTCCAATGCACCCAAATTTCTATGCTCCCAATGCACCCACTCTTTTATCTGCATTTTCAAAGTCCGAATAGTCGATCCGAACCGCTCAACATGATCTTCATAATAAAATATGCTTGGACACCAAATTTTATATTTTTTAGAATTTTTTTACTATTTTTTAAGACAGGTACAAAATCACTTTATCGGATGGTCCAGAATCTCCTTAAAACAATGATTTTGTACCTGTCTTAAAAAATAGTAAAAAAATTCTAAAAAATATAAAATTTGGTCTCCAAGCATATTTTATTATGAAGATCATGTTGAGCGGTTCGGATCGACTGTTCGGACTTTGAAAATGCAGATAAAAGAGTGGGTGCATTGGGAGCATAGAAATTTGGGTGCATTGGAACCCTCCTCATATATATATATATATATATATATATAGAGTCTGGCTAGCGTCCAAACGTTTGGATAAAGGCCTATATCCAAACGGTTCATTTTTGCGATTTCAAAGTCCCAAAAGTCGATCTAAAGCGCTCAACATGTTTGGAATATTAAAATGTGCTTGGAAACTAAATTTTACATTTTTTGGAATTTTTTTGGAATTTTTTTAGAATTTTTGAAAATTGTTGTTTTGATATGGAAAAAAAAATAATAAAAAATTCATCAAAACAACGATTTTCAAAAATTCTAAAAAAATAGCAAAAAAATTTCAAAAAATGTAAAATTTAGTTTCCAAGCACATTTTAATATTCCAAACATGTTGAGCACTTTAGATCGACTTTTGAGATTTTGAAATCGCAAAAATGAACCGTTTGGATATAGGCTTCTATCCAAATGTTTGGACGCTAGCCGGACTCATATATATATATATATATATAGAGTCTGACTAGGCTACTCCATGGAGTAAAACGACTTGGTACTCCACGCCATATCTTCATTTTCAAAGTTCAAATAGTCGATTCGAACCTTCCAACATGTTCTCCATATTGAAATGTGCTTGGAGACCAAATTTTACATTTTTTGGAATTTTTTTACTATTTATTAAGCCACTTTGAAAATCTGAAAATTCTTATGAACAGTAAAAAACAGTAAAAATTTCTGGACCGCCGGATCAGTGATTTTCAAAGTGGCTTAATAAATAGTAAAAAAATTCCAAAAAATGTAAAATTTGGTCTCCAAGCACATATCAATATGGAGAACAACTTGAGCGGTTCGGATCGGTCGTTTGGATTTTCAAAAAGAAAATAATGAGGCGTGGAGCACCAAGTCGTTTTACACCATGGCTTAGCTAAGCCCAGCACTATATATATATATATATATGTAAGATTTTGTCTTAGTCCAAAATTTATTTTTGTGCACCTCATAATTCAACTTTGTGCAACTCAAATCTTCTTTTTGCGTAATCCAGTCTTTAGTTTTTGCCTACAATGAAACTTTGCATATTCCTGAATCAATTCCTGGCTACGCCCTTGAAAGCCATCTAAATATATGTTCCCCCAAGTATATTTAAACCATAAACTCAAAACTGTATCAATGAGGTCACGGAACCATTGATATTATGTGTTCTAGGGCTGCAAACGAACCGAACCGAATCGAACTTATTTTCAGTTTGAGTTTGGTTTGAATTAATTTCGAACTAGATTTGGTTTGAATTAATTTCGAACCGAATTTTTTACGAACTCAATTTCGAACATTTACGAACTTTGTTACGACTTACGAGTTATGACTTATGACTGAGCCATAGTGCGAAATTACAGCACTTCAATAAAAACTCAAGTATTCAAAATACAATTTAAATAAAACCCAAATATCAATAGAAGTACAATTTAAATAAAAACTCAAGCACTATAGAGTATTCGAAGTACAATTTAAATATCAATAGAAGTACAGAACAATCACCAAAGTGCCATCTTTAAGGAAAAAAATTAAACTGGATAGCGGCATAGCGCTGAGAAGTTAATGCTATTTGATCTATAAAACAAGCAACAATAAAAATGGTGTGCTTTTTAATTACCCGAGAGAGAAGCAAATCGCAAGAAGGGCAAACAGAAACGGCCGGTTAAAAGGGTCGCCTCGCCTCACGACCGGTCCAAATAATCAACCAACAAAGCAGAGATCAACGAGGGTCGCCTCGCCTCACCTCACGGCTGGTCCTGGTTTGGTATCCCAGCCAAGTAGCCAACAGAGGGAAACTCTAGGGTTTGGACTTTGGTATCGCAAGTTCGCAACCAACAGAGAGGGAAAGTCGGCTAGATTTTTTATTGCTGGTTTTGTTCGCAAATCGCAACCAACAGTGAGAATACCAAAAGTTCGCAACCAACGATTATGAGTTATGGCTGGTTTTGTTTAATTTTTCTATTTCGGCTTTTGGGCTTTGTTGTTGAATTTTTTTATTTGAGCTTGTAATTGGACTGGGCTTTCTGTTTCAGAAGTCATAATTCAAAGCAATTATGGACTGGACGGCTTATATTTTCATCAGTGAACATAAGTTATCAACAGAAATTAACGGTTCACGTTTGAGTTAATTTCGAACTAAATTTGGTTTGCGAACCTATTTCGAACGAACTAGGTCCAGTTTGAGTTTGGTTTGAATTAATTTCGAACTAAGTTTGGTTTGAAATAATTTCGAACGAACTCAATTTTGAATCGAACTTTTTACGAACTTTTTCGAATCAAACTCGAATCAAATTACGAACTACGAATTTTTTGTGCAGCCCTAATGTGTTCATGTTGAAGAGCTTGTTCTTAGCTTTCCAACGGATTTTGAATCACCACAATCCGAATTCGGATGAAGGAGTAATGGCCAAAATACCGATACAGTGCAGCGCAAGTCGACAGGTGAGGAGTGAGGACGATGCGCTGGTGTTATTTTTAGCAGTTTCCTTTATTATCTCTGGTGTTATTATATTCATCTATGCTCAGAATGGGATCATTGGGTTTTAAAAGGGACTTTATGGGGCAGTTACAATCTCCTTTCTCCTTTTTTTACTTGTAAACAATTGCTTGGTGATTTAATTTGGTAGGCGCTGACCTTCAAAAAAAAAAGATTTAATTTGGTAGGTTTTCTTTCTGTGTGTGTTTGTCGTTGTTTCTTTATTTGTCTCTTGTTCGCTGCCCAACACTACAATCCTTGTAAAATTAAAATACAAAAACTAAAGAACATTATTAGTTTGGAAGCTGATATGAGTACCCACGCTACAGTACTCGCACTGTACCCACACCTAAACTGCCATAACTGCTTGTGGGACCGCAACTATTCCAAAACTGTAATTTTGTTTTACAAATTTAATAGTAATACTGTGAAGTATATTAGCTCAAACAGGGCAAGTATTTATACTTATACAATGAACTACATTTGATATATGAATTTTCCTAAAATAATTATACCCGCACCTTTTTTTGAAAATTCTCATGTTGTACCCGCATTAGGGGACCACTCAAACGGCATGTGGGAACCGCAACTGTTCCAAAATTGTAATTTTGTTTTACAAATTTTGATATTGTGAAGTATATAGCTCAAACAGCGCAAGTGTTTATACCTATACAATGAACTACATATGATATATGAATTGTCCTAAAATAACTGTACCCGCACTTTTTTTTGAAAAATTCTCATGTTATACCCGCATTAGGGGACCACTCAAATGGCATGTGGGGACTGCAACTGTTCCAAAACTGTAATTTTGTTTTACAAATTTTGATACTGTGAAGTATATAGCTCAAACAGGGCAAGTATTTATACCTATACAACGAACTACATATGATATATGAATTTTCCTAAAATAACAGTGCGGGTACTGTAGCGTGTACAGTGTGCGTACAGTGCGGGTACTGTAGCGCATACAGTGCGGGTACTGTAGCGTGGGTACTAAAATAATTATTCTATTAGTTTTTGCTAAAACTTCTCAAGTACTTTAGAGTGCGTTTCAGATAGAGGAGAGGAAAGGGGAGGAAATGGAAGATAAAGTGATACTTTATGGATTTTTACTTGCTTCAGTAAAAATACAAAAAGAAAGAAGGTTATGATATAATTTGTTATTTTAACTTCTATTATATGTAAATTTAATTACTTTGTCCTTGCATTTAGAGAAATTAGAGAAAACTGAGGAGCATCTATGCTGACAAGCATCAAAATAAAAGCAAACATCTATTAAATATCAAAATAAAAGGAAACATCTTCATATTTGTTGAGTTAAAAACATATGTTAATTGTTTCTGAGTGTTTTTTTAAGAACTTATATATATTGTTCATGAGTTTGTTATGTGGAAGCCTAAATATTCTTTCTGGTGTTTGTGGATGTAATTCAATTATTCTTTTTTTTTTCCAGTAAAAATAGGATCAAGTCCCTATTTCATTGATAAAAGGGATGTTACATGAGTGATTTAATTATTCTTGATTATGCATATTTAATTAGTTATTTAAATTTTATTTGTGATTAGTGAAATCTGTTTTGTTTATGTGTGCTTGAATTAATTCTTAGATGTATTTCTAAATCCATAGAAGATTTATTAAAATTAGATTGAGATCTAAATTAGTTATTTATATTAGTACTCTTTGAATGGTTATATATTCATATGTATGAATGACCTTAAGCATGTGTTTTACAAATGAAAAGGAAAATGGAGAGAGAGACAACATAAAGAGTTAATCTCCTCTGCACTTTGATTTGAATGTTACAAAATTTAAATAGTTTGTATATAGAGTTCATCTCCTCTTTGTTTTTCTGGTGCATTTGATTGGAACAAGAATAGAGCTTACTCAAGAATAACACTATTTTTTTTAGCTAACTCACATTTGGATCAAAAGCTACCAACTATTATTTATTTGTCTTTTATGAGTTAGCTCACTATTTTACTAACCCAACAAAAAGTTAGATTAGCTATATTCTCAATTTTGAAGTTAGCTCACTATTCTCACTAATTCACTCCTCCATCCAAATACATCCAATCTTCTCCTCAAAATTTTACATTCAGAAGCAAGTAAACAGAGTTCGGTCCGATCCGGTCACTCCTCTACTCTCTCTTCCTTTCCCCTCGTCCGAAGCACACCCTAAGTAATTAGATCTTAGAATAAGAGGTAAAATATAATGTTTGAAATCATAAATAAATTGAAATACTATTTTTTTTTTTATCTAGATTAGATTAGTACATCAATTGAACTTTAGAAATATTAAATTTATGGTCCACGAATTTAAAAGAATAAGATCAATTATTATGGTTTGTCATTTAAATTTGAAATAATAAAAAAAAATGAATTGAAGAGAAAAGTAGCGCAAACTAAAATTATCCTATGTGAGGAATTACATGATATGCACATTGTATAAAGAGCGAGAAACAACCAAGATTGTAAACCATTCAGAATAAATAAAATGCAAGTGCTCAAATTAAGTGCGCGGTCGACTAAGGGTGCATACCTAAACTCCACAATTATATATATATTATCACGTGTTTCATGAAATTCACCACTAATTCATGCACTGTGCTAGTTATGTAAAGTTCTAATTTTTATGATGCTCGTTGTCGTTGGTTCCTCTAGGTGATCAGATATATATGTATTTTTTTTTTTTTTTACAAAGAAACCTAAATAACAGGTGCTCCTGCAGCCTCCAGCCCTATGTACGTATATGTATGTATATGGAGTAGAACTATGGTGTTCCTAAGCTCACCAAGTCTCTCGTAAACTCAACTCTAAAACCTATCGAATTGACTTCAAACGACATTTTCAAACCGTTAGATGTTCAATCTATATTAAAATGTGCTTGGAGACCAAATTTTACATTTTTTGGAATTTTTTTACTATTTATTAAGCCGGTTTGAAAACCGATGTTTTTATTAAAATTATGCACCATTCGAAAACAGCGGTTTTCAAACCGGCTTAATAAATAGTAAAAAAAATCCAAAAAATGCAAAATTTGGTCTCCAAGCACATTTTAATATAGATTGAACATCTAATGGTTTGAAAATGTCGTTTGAAGTCAATTCGATAGGTTTTAGAGTTGAGTTCACGAGAGGCTTGGTGAGCTTAGGAACACCCTAGTTCTACTCATGTAGAGTAGAACTAAGGTGCTCTTAAGCTCACCATGCCTTTTGTGAGCTTAACTCAAAAACCTATCGGATTGACTTCAAACGACATTTCCAAACCGTTAGATGTTGAATCTATATTAAAATGTGCTTGGAGACCAAATTTTTCATTTTTTGGAATTTTTTTACTATTTATTAAGCAGGTTTGAAAACCGTTGTTTTTATTAAAATTCTGCACCATTGGAAAACAGCGGTTTTCAAACCGGCTTAATAAATAGTAAAAAAAATTCCAAAAAAATATAAAATTTGGTCTCCAAGTACATTTAATATAGATTGAACATCTAACAGTTTAAAATGTCGTTTGAAGTCAATCCGATAGATTTTTGAGTTAAGCTCACGATTTGGCTTGGTGAGCTTAAGAGCACCTTAGTTATGAAAGAGTTGTGACAATTAATTAATAGGCACGAGCCAAATTAAAATTGGATTATTTTCCATTCATGCATGAACCTACATAGGCTAGTTATGTCTTTCACTTTTTCTTTTTCGATGTGTACTAGACTAACTAGTGTGCTAGTTGTGTACTAGACTAGTGTGCTAGTTGTGCTAGTTGTGCATGCGATGCGAGACAACGAAGGATTAGGCACGCGTGTGCAGTGTGCAGCACAAAAGATCTACGGCCCATTAACGAAGCCCATCGGAAAATCCATAATCTCTTGTATTCTCTTTCCTACGGCCCACATCTCTAGTCCGCTCTCAACCGATTTATACTTGTACTTATCACTAGATGAAAATAATATCTATCTCTGAATTTAATTCACGGTCTAGTAGAAGAAATTATGCCGAAATGAAAGTTAGTCCAGACTAATTCGTGTAAAAGAAAGAAAAAAGATGCAGTCTGATTCGTTACTCCACTCAGAAGAATCGATGATTCGCCAGGAGAAAAAAGAGGTTTGCTACTAGAGATGAATCACGTGCTGTACCGTGACTAAGTCAGATTTATACGTGTCATGTCATGACCAAATTTGGAATGATGGTCATGACACGTGAATAGTCACAACACGTTAGTCATGCCGTGACCACACGTGACATGTCCAAACGTGACCGGTCACGTTTGTCACGTTTGGTCATATTTAACTATTTTTTCATAAATTAGGTTAGTTTATTCAAAATTTACCATTCGATCAAGATCTACTAGTCTTAATTATACGTGACTCACGTGACCATGTGTCGTGTCGTGATTAAATCTTTCGTGCGACGTGCCGTGTTGTGCCAAATTTTCAAAAAATAGTCACAGTACAGAACACGCGAGTCACAGCACGTGACCAACACACGTGCCATGTCATGCCGTGACAGAACCGTGTCATGACGTATACAGTCACGCTGTGACTTTTTTAAATCCCTATTCGCTACTCTGCTTCAATTCAATTCGTCAGAAAAATAAATAAATTATACTCTTATCTTATCTGTATTTTATGCTCTTATCTGTATTTTATGCATACTTCTGACTTCTGACTGAAATTCTAAATCCGTCACTATCTGCATCCCGGACCCCACCTTCACGCCGCGTCTTCTTCAAAAAAATTGAGTTGATCTTGTGCATAAGGTTCGAGAATTCTTAATAGGGTTATTGGCATTGCGGGTCCCAAAAATGTTGCCTAGACATTGTATAACCCGCTACACGGATGTCTAGAGATCATCAAAGAAGGTGGTACTTTTGACTACTTTGTAAAGGCATCAAGCCTTTAAACGGAGGAAATAGGTGAAGCCATTGCATAGCATGATCTAAGTGCTTTACTTTCTAAATTAAAATTATGTTATCAACTTTTTCCTTTTGAGTTGTGAAAAATCAACCATAACAACAAAGTGTTCTAATCAGGAGCGGATCATAAGAATACTTAACCACACCTATAATTTTAATTTTTTTTGTTATGCATATTGAAATTTGAGTGAGGCTACGGTACCGTGTATCGCACATGGGTCCATAGTATGGACCCATATCTCAATTTTTAAAATTCAAACAGTAGATTTGAACCACTGAATATGATTTCCACATAAAAATGTACTTGTATGCCAAATTTTATTTTATTTTTTTAATTTTTTACTATTTTTAGATAGATAGAAAAATGTTTAATCTAAAGATTTTGAACCATTCGAAAGTAGTGATTTTCTATCTATCTAAAAAATTAATAGAAAACCTAAAAAAAATGAAAAATTAACCAGCTTTTTAAACCATTTTGTAACTATTCTTTTATGTGAAGTCCTTTTATCTTTTGAAAATGGGAGTTGATTTATTAATTCCATTATTGATGTCACTATGGTCCACTATTTATTTGACCAGTAAATTATTTTTAATAAAGCACTCTCCATTAATAATAATTGTCATGCTTTACACCTTGTTTGGATGAAGGGAGGGAATGGAAAGAAAAGAAATTTTTTCGTCGAATCATGTTTGGTTGATAAAATTATGTCGGAGGTGAAGAGTATAGGAGGTTAAAGGTTTAACCTTGTATCATTGTAATCAATAGAATCGGTTTCCCTCCCGATTTGAGGTGTAATGGATGGAAATAAATTTTGTTGCAAATATTTTTAGAAAAAATAGCACAAATGCTCAACCCTATATCTTACTTATATATTTCTTATATAAGTTTTTTGTTACAAACCTACAACAACCACCAAATTTCTCATTAACTTTCTAAATTTTAATCAACTAAAAAGAAATAAGATGAAAAGAAAAGTTAGATTTATTTTCTCTCATTAATTATTCAAACACGAAGAGGTTAAATATGTTAATCTTATTTTCTATTCCATTCCACTCCCTTCTATTATTCACCTTCCCTTGTTTCCTCTACTCTCCATCCAAACAAGGTGATGAAAGAAATACAGAACAGCTCATTTTATTAGGAAACAAGAAAGAATGAACAACATCTCCTCACAGTGGCATAATTGGCCAATCTTCACAGGAGAAATACAAATTTCATGGCAGGTAGCATTAAAAAGTGCCTTCAAAGAATCTGTATATGTACCAGTACAGAGCACAAACTCTTTTAAGAGGTCCTCACTCCTCACTCCTCCATGCTGAGATTAAATTTTTCAAGCACAATCAAAACTCAAAATTAAGTTCTTTCGAGGGATTGCAATTTAGATTTCCAAGCCTTTGGAAATAGAAGAATCAAAATCTTTTCGATCTGAACCGGATGATCTGAAATGAGCCAGCATTTTGCTGAACTTGGGTTTTTTCTTTGTAATGGCAATGGAGATATCATTTGGAAACAGATCCCGCAAAACAAATGCATGAATAATTGTATACACAAGGAGTGTTGATATAGTCAAGGTCGAGATAGCACAAAGGCAAAGAGAGAGGGATCGAGTAAATATATTTGTGACAGCCATTGTGTATTTGATTGTAGCGATCGAAGCTCCTGTCATAGGAAATGTGTAAGCCCACCATGCAAGTGAGAACCTGTTAGTTAAAAGAGATAAACATTAGGGAATTTTTTTTTTTTTCAAATTTATGATAAGATTATTTCAAAAAGAAAGCATGATTAATGGTTTGATACCTGAATCCTCTGAAGAAATTAACTCTGACTGCCTGGAAACGTTTTCACAAAATCAAGAGAAAAAAGCAGCATTAGTAATTTACTTTATATCAACATGTGCAATTCCTTTTAGTTACTGATATATAAATCAGGAAGATTTCAAAACTTACCAGTGACATATAAAGAAACAAGGCAATGAAATATAGGATTTTGGCGCCATGATCAAAATCTCCTTGGATCTTGGCCCAAGCCATGCAAGCGACACTAGGTGGAGCAACAAAGAGGAAAAACACTGGATGCAATTCTTTCGGAAGAGTCGCATTGGTCGGAAGTCTCTGATACAAAGTGACGAATAGCACCATGTAATGAGCCAACCCCACAGCAAAAAAGAATATGGGCCCCTCTTTAAGACCCATGTTGGCACCTAACAAGGCACCAATGAAGTTGCCGATGATTGACAAGTGGTTTGAAGGGTTAGCGACTTTGGAGAGTCTACGTTGGCCGCCCGACATCCACTGGCCGTAGATTTTTAATTCAAATAAAAATAACGGAGCCATTAAAATGTACCTGATATTATTAAACAAGAAAAAGTAAGAATATTGAGTAATTTTAGAAATATTTCCCTTGAATAAAAGATAAATGTACGTACACATGTACCATATAATTGGCTGCAGATTCGCCGCAATAGAAGGGGGGACGCCCAGCGACAAGAACAAACATGCAATCCACGGAGCAAAGAAGAAGTTTGCCCGCACCGGGTGCTGGTATTCCCTCTTGACCGCCTCGAAATAAAACACAATTTTCAACAGGTACAGGAATGACACAAACACCATCAGCACCAGCGAGGCCCACCATAAGATTAGATTTGGCATCGGGCTGATGTGGAGGAAGCTCATTACAGGCGATGTGTTGAGTGTCTTCCAAAGGATTGCTTGGCTGCTGACACCTAGGCACATCCCGAAAGCATTTACCGGAAAACGCAGAAGAAATGGCCATTTTTCATCCTCTGGCAGAACAGACACCTCTGTAGCCTGCAATATTATATTATTGTATGATTAAACATGCCATTTGATCCATAAAATAAAAAATGTTAGAGATACGTAGTCTAAAAAATCAAGAGATAAGATAACACTGCCATTTCTCATATTTGAAAATGTTTTATGAACCACATATTCATGGCAACCAAATCCAAATGTATATTTGGTTCTGCACAGTGGCTCTCAGGAAATTTCTGTGACTATGACTTCATCCTAGGCTAAATATTATTTTTTCTTCCTAGTCATGGAGTCCATTAATTTTCAAGAGTTTCTACTTTCAAGCAACTAATTTGAAGAGTTCTCTTTGACCACCTGTTGTAACTCCTGACTAGCTTATGGTGATATTACTTGAATAACCACAAAGAACTCATATATGCCTCTATAACAATTAATTTCCGACTAATAAGGCACCGATTCACCATATATTTAGCACAAATAAAACGATTGAATAACCACAAAGAATTGTATATCATACCCTCAAAGTATCCAATTCAGGACCTTCAAGCGCGTCAAAGTACCGATCGACACCAGGGGCCTCCTCAGTTTCATGTCTCTTTGTCTCGCCAGCCTCCAAATCCTCCTCTTCAGTGGGCATCCCTCTCAAATTAGAAATTTGCCTTTCGAGTTTACCCGACCAAGTCTTAAATGGGTCGAACCGGCTATCTCTCATAGTCTCACTACGTACCAACTTTCTCTTTGTTCCCTCTGTCACAAGGATCGGTTGAGAGCGGAACTGTTTTTGTCTGGCAACTTGCGGGTTCAGGTTTGCGGGATTGTTTTGGTTGGTATTCCTGCATTTTTCCTGCTGTACTACCAATTTTGTCTGACCGATGTGAAGTCCCGAAGGAGAAGATGGTAGGCTTAGAGAGAAGGAGGATAATGAAGTCATAGGAGGTATGCTTATCACTATGTCTTGCCCCTCTAATTTTGTGTTTTCTGAGCTTGCAACTGATTCTTTGTTTGATTCCTAATGAAGCAAAAATGAAAGTTCCATAAGAAACAAAAATGGGAATGCGAAAGACAGAGTAGCAGTAGGTCTAAATTTCAAAGTTTGGTCGAAGGTACAGGCACCATGCAACCTGTCCTTTAAGTAAGTTGCAATAAAATGAAGTTTAAATGGATTACATGCAACTTCACTTTGAAAAGGTTGGTGAAACAGAGAACAACTAAATGGAATAATTTACGAAATGAAAAATCGAATTAGTTTCTTACTTTATCAGAAGTTGCATTTCCTAAACGACTATGATCGTTTCCGTTTTCAAGATCAATGCAATCAAAGCCCTTGATATTCTGGCATGAAGATTGCTTCAAAACAGAGGGGGTCTCAACTTGCAATTCGTTTTTCTCCATTTCAGTGATAATGTGTAAGTCGAGTTACAACCTCTACACCCCCTTCTTTATATAGAGGTTTAAGTTATAATTATAATATACAACTGTACAAGCATTAAAAAAATACATATGAAGTGTGAAAAGGAAAAGGGTACAAAGGAAGAAGATGGGTTCTTTGAATTGAAAGAGACTACAAAGGGAAACATTGTCGGATGCTACAGCAATGCTTTCAAAAATGTTATTATAAAATTAAAAGTTCAAACAAAATTGCCTCCCATTATTTGTCAAAAACTAAGTAAAATAATCAAAAGATCTTGCTTAGAATATGACTATATGACACATGTTACTTATGTTTTTATTTATTTATTATAATTTAATACTCTGTTGGTCGTCATTGATTGGCCAGTGGGCACTGTCCCACAGGCTGCTCTGTTTGGTGGGGTCCTACTGTTCTTCAATCTTGACCAGTATTGCATGTTTGGACCGTAAATGTGTCTTAAAAAAATAAATATTAATATCAGATATATAAACAATTTTAGGTGATTAAAATAGAGTAGAACATGTGTGTTTTTAAGTTCATCAAATTTTTTTTAATTCATCTCTAAAATTTATTGGATTAATTTCAAACAAAGAATCCGAATCATTAAAACTCATTTATCTTACAAGTGATGCATCTACATGCGAAAATTTAAAATTTTAGAATTTATTTTGTATAAAGTCAAGTGATAAAAAAACATTCAAAAAATAAATGCATTAAAATTAATTTATAAACTTTTTAATTTTGACTACTTGACTTTATACAAAATTAATTTCAAAATTGAAAATTTTTGCACGTAGACACATCACTTGTAAAGTAATGGATTTCAATAGTTCAAATTCATTCATTGATAAACTTAAGAACACCCTAGTTGTACTCTTTAAATAATATACAGATAAGATTAGCTGAGATCTGATAGTGAAACATAATTTGCTTGCCATCGGTACTACATGCATAAACAAATCTGAACACGTAACATATTTTGTTATCTATTTGAATTTTGCAATACAAGGTACACATCTAACGAAATTTATGGTTCTACAAATTGGGATGTATAAAATTGTTGAAAAAACAAATTAGGACATTATTAGTTTTTGTTAAAACTTATCTAGTTCTTAAGGTGACCATGCAATTACACCAATTGACTTGAAACTTGAAAGCGAACCGCAGCCGCCAGCCGGTACATTAAAAGTTCTCGGCTGCTTCATTACCACAATGTCACTATCAACAAGATTTTATCGATCTGGTACATTAAGAATTCTCGGCTGCTTGCCTTCTTGGCTTCTTGGCTTTCATGTATATACTAATACTACCTTATAATATATTATATTTTCAGTATAAAATTAGACAAGACATAATGTTTCTACATGAAAGACATACGATATGAAGTATAATAAAACATGAAAGACACGAGGCAATTGAATCACTCCTTTGCTAGTTATTTATTTATTTTTGGTCAAAGATATGTGATATGGGGTAATTACGTGTGTTTATTGAAGATTTTGAGCAAATGAAATTAACAAACTGAGTAGGGTGTCAATGGTACTTTTTAGTTGTTTATCCGATCCGTATCGTATTCGATAAAGCGGATATGGGTAAGATTTTTTTTTCGTTAACTTATTGAGTATAAGTATGAATAAGAATTTTTTTTTTGTTAACCAAATGGGTAAGGGTATGGGTAATGACTATTCTGTACACATTATCCTATAGGGTAATTATAAAATCTAAATATATATTCAATTCAATTTCCAACCCACTTAAATATGTATTTGTATTTTTGAATTTTCTTCCTTTATAAAAAAACAATTTAGTTGGAATTGATTGTACATTTTTTTTTATTAGAAATGTAATTACATGTGTGAAATGAATGAGTTTTTTTATATTTAATTTGTAAAATATAATAAAACTAATTATTATATTATTATTATCTGTTATTCATCCGCTACTATTTTATTACCCGATAATATTAACGAGTAAGAGTACGATAGGGTAAGGTTAATTTTTAATGGATATGGGTAAAGTCAATTTTAATGGATATGGGTATGAAAATGTTTTCACCCGACCCGACCCGTACCGTATCCATTGACACGAATGCATATCCTCTGCATTAACTCAAAAGAGAATCTTTTGAGTTAATGAATCTCAACCGTCTAATTTTAAACGGAGTCAATCCAGCTCCTATCTATAACATAGCGGTCCTTTAATATTAGTGCAGATCTAGTTCGCACAAATCTTAAAACATATCGGATGGTCGAGATGCATTAACTCAAAATATTCCCTTTTGAGTTAATGCAGAGGATACGAATTCCATTGACACCCCTAGAACTGAGCAAATGGAAGACTCTCGGGACATTGGCAGCCACTGCCAATAGTACTCTTCAAAAAAGAATCGAAGACTCTTGGGGAGTCGAGTCATTGCGAGTTTGCGACTTAGTGTGTCACCTTGTGGCAATGCAAATTTTGAAGCAAACCATTTCGTCATGGCCCATGGGACTATGAACTCTCAAGATATGTAGAATCACATATCACAATCTCAAGATCATATGTATGTCTTGGATACCATTTCCCTCCACGAAATAAATCTGTTGTTATTCCTTTGGAATAACAGGACCTGTTATTTTTCATCTAGCACTACTACAGAAATGGTCATTGTACACGGCACATTGTACACGGATTTGGCAATTTTATATAAAAACCGTGTAGAAGTTGTAATTGTTTGGATGCCTGAAATATCTGTATTGTCTCTACACGAATATTTACCAAAGAAGTAGAAAGACGTGAGAGAGCTACACGGACGTTTACCAGGAACTGTACACGGCTTATTGTTTAAATAACAGTGGAGAAAGCCTTGAGAGAGCTACACGGATTCTTAATTAAAGAACCGTGAAGAAAGGCAATAATTGTACACGGATAAATGTTTAAATGGCCGTGTAGATAACCTGTAGGAGCTACACGGATGTTTAATAAAGAGCCGTGTAGAAATATCGAATTTGTACACGGTTTTTTGTTTAAATGACAGAGTGAAAGCCTTGAGCGAGCTACACGGACGTTTAATAAAGAGCTGTGTAGAAATGATATTTAGGTTTTTTGTTATATAAAAGGCCTTCTCCCCAGCGCCGTTTTGATCAATTTATACTCTCCCCTCTCACAGTTAACAATTGGGTTGAGATGTAGGTTTATCAATTGTTTTGGATCGTAAAATTAGATCGATATGAGCTACTGTTTTGGGAGCTCACAGATGAGCGATCCGATATAATTGATAACCTACATCTCGAATTCCCATGCGAAGTGCTTCATTTCTCCAATTTTTTCGAGGGTAAAGATGTTATAACTGGAGGCCGGATCTGAGATCTTGAAAGTTAATTTGTATTTCTCCCTCTATATCTTGCTAAGGTGTTTAATTTAAGACATATAACCAAAAGGCTACTTAGATTAATGTAACTAGTAGTCCTTACTTTGGTTACATTAACCTAGGTAATCTTTTAGTTAGTTCCTTGCATGTCCTAACTAATTCGGGCAAGCAAGATCCAAAGGAGAAATTATCTCTATTCCGATCAATTTTACTGGACGAAGAGTTGGCCGGTAAGAGTTGGGTGAAACACCTTCAGAAAGAGGTGAATGTGACTCGGATGAAGAGGTGAATGTGACCTTCAGAGCCGGGTGAAGAGTCGAATGAAGTCGGAGATCATCCGACTCTTCATTCGTCTCTTCATACGGCTCTGAAGGTCCTTCATCGACCTCTTCCCTTTTTTTTGAAGGTCCTTCATCCAACTTTTAACTCAACTCTTTAGTAAAACATATCTTCATATCACCCCTCTGTAAACCCTACTGGCACCAAAAGGAAAGAACCACCCTATTCTAGTCCTTAATGGAAATGTTTAGTTTACAATATGACTTTTTATTCCAACTTTTGTAATGCTTTAATTTTGTATAATTTAGGGTACATGAATTTTTAGTTTAAATTGCTATGTTTTGTAATTATGGATTTTAAATGTCTTCCTCTGTTTTGGAAATTGTTTGTTTTGCTATCTGAAAAACATAGGGAAAAAAACTAGTTGACAGCCAAAAAAAAAAAAAAAAACAATGCTACACGGACGTTTAATAAAGAGCCGTGTAGAAACGAGAAATAGTACACGGATTTTTGTTTAATTAACAGTGTAGAAAAATAATTTACACGGCTATTTATATAAAAGTCTGTGTGTCTTTCTACACGGATTTATAGCTAAATATCCGTGCACAAAGGTTATTAACTGAAAACAAAGATACTTGCTCGAAATAATGGAAGGCTAAACCAAAAAAAATAAAACAAAAATTAGGAAAAAAAAAGAATTCTAAATGTCCGTGAAGAAAGTTTATCTTTTATATTACACACGGCTGTTTATATAAATGTCCGTGTAGAAAGGTTATCTTTTATAAACGGCTACCTATATAAAAGTCCGTGTAGCTCTCGTAATGCTTTTTTTACACGGATTTATAGATTATCATCCGTGTAGAAAGGTTATTTTAGGATTTGGAACTATATAAAAGGCCTTTTTCCGGCGCCGTTTTGATCAATTAATACTTCTCTCTCTCTCTGTATTGAATTGGTCTGATTTCTGCGCACAAGGAACGAGGCCGGATCTGAGATCTAGCTTGGAAGTTAATTCGCATTCTCCTCTCTATTGCCAAGGTTAGTCATACATATATATATTTCCCTCTTCTTTATCTAATTTTCTGTTACTGATTAATATTGCTTAATTATTTCTGTCAATTATTATTTAATGCATGTGTGCTTGATTTGTTAAGATAATGTAAATAATTAGTGTATTGTGGTCCAATAACCGACCTACTGATGCTTTTAGGTCCATGCCCGTTCAAAATTAATCCAATAGGGATTAATTTTGGATAGTCCCCCGTTTGGGACTGCTCTTTGAATATTGTGTCTCATTTAGGATGTGAACACATATTAGCGGGATTTAATTAGTATTTGAGAAAAGTTCGACAATATTTCTCCTTATTGCTCCTACGAGTATGTGGTTTTTACGCATACTTGGGGAGTTAAGGAGAAATGCTGCCGAATTTTTCTCAATAGGGTTGAAAGCCATAGTTGCTGATAACGATGACCTGCGAAAGGCACATTTTATTGTACTACAGCACATGGCAGATGTTGCTCCATATATAGATGAGCACATGACAATCCTTCGACAACAGAACTACACGAGAAGTCAGAAGTGGCTTACTGACGAGCATAACCGTTCTTTTATAGGATGGATGAAAGACAGAGTGAAATCACACCCCAAAATGTCCCCCGTAAATGAAACTGTTAGATTGCTGGGCGAAGGACCCCAAATGGTTGTTAGAACATTCCAAGGATACGAGATTAACGGATATACATTTTACACTAAATTACAGTGTGATAAGAGCACGATGCAAAATAGTGGGGTGACGTTGGTGGCGACGTCTCAAGAATTCAGTAGATCGGGGGATGCCCGGCCTGTAATAGCATCAAAGTCTTATTACGGCGTTATTGAAGAAATTTGGGAGCTCGTTTACAATCCTCACCTTAGCATTCCCTTGTTTCGGTGCCAATGGGTCGAAGACCGGGGTGTTAAAGTTGATAACGACGGGTTCACCCTCGTTGACTTTGACAAAGTCGGGTATGTTGATGATCCGTTCATACTTGCCAAGCAAGCCACCCAAGTCTTTTATGTCACTGACCCGAGTGATGATAGGTGGAGTGTCGTCCTATCCGGAAAAAGAAGGATTGTTGGGGTAGAAAACGTCACCGACGAAGAAGAGTACGACCAGTTCAAAGAGATACCTCAATTTTGTACTGATGTGCAAGCTGAGATAGCAACAATTGCAGAACAAGACGAAGCAAATTACATGAGATTTGACCACAATGAAGGATTATGGAAAGATGTTCAAACAGCAGTGCAAAAAAAGAGAAAAAGGAAAAAAAAACCAATGTATAATATTTACTCCTTTTAAACTTGAAAATTTTAATATTTCTTATTTGGAAAAAAAATTCAATGTATAATTTATTTCTTTTATAATATTTCAGAGAACCCAATGAAGCTAAAGACTCAAGGCCGGTTTATCTCTGGATATTTCTGTCTCATTGTAATATTTTTATTTCGTTTCTAATATTTCTTTTTTGCATATCATGAGCAAGAACCATATGGATTATTTTAGATATGTGGGCAGATTGGTTTCAACAGTAATTTTTGTAAACTAGAAATATGGATTTGTATAATTTAGTGTATGATTTTTTGTAATTATTTTTGATATAATCTAGACATGAATTTTTGTATAATTTCTGATATAATTTAATTAGTACGTGAAATTTATATTTTATTTGTTTAAATAAAAAAACCCATCTTTCTAAGAATAATTTTTAATTTCATTAGAAATTCAAAGGGAGCTACACGGACATTTAATTAAACATCCGTGTACAAATACATTTATACGTTTCATTAAATGTCTGTGTAGAAATTCAAAGGGAGCTACACGGATATTTCATTACACATCCGTGTAGAAAGGTATTTTTTCCCCTAAAATTATTCTCAGAGAAAAAGTAATCGAAACGGGGGAGTGATTATTTGAATTCGTTTCGTCTTTCTTCAGAATTAAAAAGATAAGGCAACTTCTCGAATTCCGTAATAACCTGTTCGAATTAAACGTTTAACTTAAAATTGGACACGGACGTTTAACTAAAAATCCGTGTAAGAAAAGTTTTCTCCACGGTCGTTTAATTTTCAAGAGTTTTTTCGCCTTCTAAGAAACGTACACGGGCGTTTAATGAAAAATCCGTGTACAAAAGGTTTTCTACACGGATATTTAATTTAACGCCCGTGTAGAAATTGAAATATTCAAATTACATTATTCTTGAAAATACTTTACTTGAACAACAGGGACTAAATTGCATGTTACAACAGCGTCCCTGTTATTTTGAAATATTTTGAAATAATTACTTGAACAGAAGGTATTTTTTTTCCGAAAAATTATTCTATGGTTGTTTTATAAATTTGTAAACCCAGATAAGGTCATATCAAGTAAAGTGTTCATTTATGTTTTCAAATCGGATTATTTAGAGAGCATTAGGCATTCTATGATATTATTTAGACAGATTATTTAAGTTAATTTTAAATAATTTTTTTTAAATAATTTACTTTTAGTGATTATCCATTAATGGATTATTTGTTGGTTGTTTTGTACTGCTAATTTATATCTATAACAGTATTTATTTAGATAGCATGAAGTATTGAACAAAATAGTTAAACGGATAGAAAACAAAATGCTGATTAAATTAAGAACAAAAATATATTACATCAAAACAAAACGAAAAAAAAAAAGCTAACTTAATTAAACACTCCTTCACTGGCCTGGCTGGATTGCTCCTTGGCCTGACCCCCTCCTTTTAATCCAGGGTCTCTTTGGCCTGATCCAGGGATTGCCCTTCCTTTTGTAGGGCTTTGGTGGTGGGTGCTCCCTTGGGCTTCGCCGTGGCACATTTGAGGGCGGCCATGGCCATGTCCTCCTGTAGTTGCGAGGAGGCATTTCATAGCCGGGAGGGACTTCTAATTTCACGGGAGCATCTTCGGGAGGGACATAGCCGGGGGGCCATGGCCATGGCACATTTTCGTCTTCCAGTTTAACCGAAGCGGCCATTTCTTCTTCCAAATTCTCAGAGAAAAGTAATCGAAAAGGGGGAGTTTCTCAGATTATATTGAATTTTGAAGTCGTTTCGTCTTCTTAAAAAGATAAGGCAACTTCTCGAATTCCGCGTACAAAAGGCTTTTGAAGGTCGTTTACTTTTGAATTTCGTCTTATAAGAATCATACTGTCACACCCCGCGGCCAAGGGTCGCGATAGTCCCCCGCCGTAAACATACAACACCGTGTATGTTTACCATGCAATTAATATTTTACTCAGAAAATACACAACAATTGATATAACACAAGTTTCTAGATACAAATCAGGGCACACAGTCTGGTCAGAGTATAATACAACAAAAGTATCTCATCCGGATACCAACCATCAGGCCTAACCTAGAACTATACAACAAAATATATCTATATCTAGGGTCATATCGGGGCACCCTACCAAAGGCCTACTACTCGCGTGCCTCCCCAGAATCAGTCGCACCTGAACCTGTAAAAATTACCCGAAGGGTGGGGGTGAGAATAAATTCTCAGTGCGAATTTGCCACAATCAAGTTATTGGACTTGCAATCAGAATTCACATCCACAAATGAAATTCATACAACATTACATTAACAGTTCTAACACAATATATAAATATGAATGCATATGCTTGACAACAATAATCGAATAAGATCCAACTTACGGAATTTCCAAGATGAAGTTCAAACAAACACGTCTCTGGCCTAACTTATCTTATTAGGACTGGTAGCACCAACAGATGTTCAATCGAGCTGGACCCTTTGTCAAACCCTCATCTGTAGGGTTACTGGCACCTACAGATGTTCCACCGAGCTGGACCCTTTATCTGACACCCATCTGCAGTGCTTTGGCTTAACCATTTACTAAAGTCTGGTTCCAAGTCAGCTATACAGCTCGGCTTTACACATGCATATACACGGAATCAAAGTCAGCCATACGGCTCAACTTTGCAATTTCATTCAAATAAGGTCAAAGTCTGGCAAATTCATTAAACAGGTCAACGGATAGGTCACCGTCACCTTATCCAGCTACCTCTACAGGTCAGCCTGGCAAATTCAGAAACAGGTCAACGGATAGGTCACCGTCACCTTATCCAGCTACCTCTATGGGTCAGCCTGGCAAATTCAGAAACAGGTCAACGGATAGGTCACCGTCACCTTATCCAGCTACCTCTACGGGTCAGCCTGGCAAATTCAGAAACAGGTCAACGGATAGGTCACCGTCACCTTATCCAGCTACCTCTACGGGTCAGCCTGGCAAATTCAGAAACAGGTCAACGGATAGGTCACCGTCACCTTATCCAGCTACCTCTACGGGTCAGCCTGGCAGATTCATTCACAATAGAATAATAAATAGAACACATCAATTGACAACCGTACGAATATGCAAATCAACCATCTCACAACAATTCAGTTCTAGTTTAATTGAGTTATGCACATGATCACACAATTTCAAATTATGCAACAATCAACATACAACATGACAATCGAAAAACAATTTAATTCCTGAAAATGAAACATCAAACAAGTCCAAGAACCCCGCACCTGATTACGAAGAGCGTATTTCGCACTTATGGTTCGGACGTCTCGAAAGGTCCCGCAAACTCTTGCTCACCCGAGCCTACTCCTATACCAACATACATACTTGATTTAATCTTTGTTCAAAGCACTTATTCTTAAACCCTAATTTGGTCGAAATTCAAATTAATCGCTAATTGTCAAGGTTGAGGGAGAGGTTTACCGATTACGAATCTATTCGGTCGGACTAGCCTAATCAATCAACGACATTTTCTCAAATTTCTGATTTGGTACCCAAAAACCCTAGAAAAAGGGAAATCCAAAATTGAGAGGAATTCGAGAAAAGAATCGACAAATAATCAGCAAGGAGGTCGAAGGAGATAGACTATCAGCAATTTAAGCACAAATCTCGAGTTAAAAATGAAAATCCAAACCATCGAGAAATCTGAGATTTTGGAGAGAAAAGGAAAGAGAAGGAAATACCGAATAGGAGGGTTAGAAGAGATCTACGGCCACTTTCTCGGTTCCAACTTCGATTTCTCGGACTTTTGAGCGACTTGGAAGGATTCGGAGCTCCTTTTTCTCTCTTCTTTTCTTTCTTTGGGCGGACCACACAAGAACAGGGAAGGGGCGGAATGAGGGAGTGAGAGAGAGAGACACCGAAATTTCATAAAATAAACCCTCAACGCATCCAGTGCGGGTCGTTCACCCGCACTGGATCTGAGTGCGGACGCAGTCAGTACTTAGGCAAATTTTCATCAACTATCAATACATCCAGTGTGGGTCCTTCACCCGCACTGGATCTGAGTGCGGACGCACTCAGTACTTAGTCGAATTTTCGTCAATTCTCAATACATCCAGTGTGGGTCCTTCACCCGCACTGGATCTGGGTGCAGACGCACTCAGTACTTAGTCACATTTTTCGTCAAAGTTTCACTTGCCAAGAAAAGTCCAAGCCTAATGCATCCGCATTCTCCTCCAGTGCGGGTCAACCACCCGCACTCACTACTTAGAAGTCGTTTTGAAGAAAAATCATAGCACAGGAGACTCATGAGTGCGGACGCACTGATATCCAGTGTGGGTGGTTCACCCGCACTCACAGAAATTCAGAAAACAAGTTAAAGGAACAAGGTGCCAGTGCGGATGGACCACCCGCACTCACCACCAGTGCGGACGCACTGAACCTGCTGAGTGTCAGAATTTCGTGTTTCCAACGCAGTTTCTATTCTTTTAGCGAACTAGGGACGCGTTTTAAAGGTCAAATTAGATATACTTGTCTGGGAACATTATTTTAGATTTTTTATTCCTAGTTTATCAATAGAATTTTCGATTATGTTTTTAAACATTCTAATTATTTTATTGTTGAAAATTTCGATATGTAACACATACACGGTCGTTTAATTAAAAATCCGTGTACAAACGGCTTTGTACACGGGCGTTTAATGAAAAATCCGTGTACAAAATGTTTTCTACACGGATATTTAATTAAACGCCCGTGTTGAAATTGAAATATTTATTTGCAAGAACCGCCAGATACTCGAAGATACATGGATAAAATAGTTTTCAAGCTAAAATAAAACTGAAATCAGGTTCCTTTTTATTTTTTAAGTTTTCCATTTTGAAAAAATATGGAATTTGAAAAATATGAAATTTGGAATTTTTGAAAAAATTAATCTAGAAAAACCATATATAGGCGCGCATTTCATAATTTCGCGTAAACTAATTATACACGGGTTTTAATTAAACGTGTAGCTCTATTACGTTTCTACACGGTTGTTTAATTAAATGTCCGTGTAGATTTAGTTTACGTGAAATAAAATGCGCGCCTCGTCTCTGTCGCTCGATCTTTTCAAAAATCCCCTCGTCTCCCCTAAAACCTAACCCCCTAGTCTCCTATCTCTTTCTGTGGTGCTGCCATCGTTCTCTCTCTCGGTGCTAGCTCGGTCTCTGCTGTCGCTCTCCTCTGAACTCGCCAACTGAATCTCTAATCTCCTCTCGCGCGGTTGCTGTTCTCTCTTTGAAAGGCTCTCTCTCTCTCTCTCATCTCTCTCTCTCATTCTAGCTAAGTTGCAATGCTCCATGTATCTTGGTTAAATCAAAACCATTACCTCTGATTGTATTTTGGTTAAGTGAAAAGTTACATTAACTGACCTATTCTAGTGACATGTGTTAGTGTAATAATCTAGAAGTCAATAAAACAATAAATGTATCATATATATTTTGTTCATGAATTGAATGATTAATCATTTTGTGTTTAATCATTTTGTTACCTTGAGTATTATTGAATTTATGAATCATTTCGAGTTCATGACTGGAATTGTGAAACTTCATAATATAGATGATAATACTCTTAAAAAGTCTCTAACCAAGGTAATTAGCAGGAACACTAATTACCGCGATAAGGTTAGTGTGTGGATTAAATGATGGTTAAGTTTTACAAACCATAGACAAAGAGTTGTCATTTTAATCACACAGATACATGTTAGAGAACATGATATTTGACAGACCCCAAATGAAACATTAAATGGAATTGTGTTTGTGTCATTAATGTTTTCATTTTAGTGTTAAGTTCTAAAGTATGAGATATTCATTTTTCCTACATAAGAGATGTATATGTGTGATTGCTATCTAACGCTATCCGTAAAAAGTAGCTATAAGGGTAGTTTTTCGGTATACATAGCTTATGCGGAGGAAAAGATGGTTTATCAAAAGTACTATTGTCCCTCGTATCTCAATACGAGCTATAGCATCACTGGGCCCCTTGATAGAATATGATTATCTGGATCCAGTATGATTACAAGAGTAAACATATTTGATAATCTATTCAGGATCAAGAAAAGATTAAGTTTGCAAGGATGACACACACCTACCTTGAAACTAATCTGATAGCTATGAGACAAAAGAATTAACACGAAGTAAATCGTTTACTGGATCGTGATATTGTACCGTACAGCATCATCTGTGTAATTGGTGTCATAATGTACTTGCCAGGTGCCACCTATGATTATAGAAGTTAGAACAGTTCTAATTCTATTTACCAACATAACACAGATCCTATCGGGTCACACCAATAGGAAAGTAATCAGAGAAATTTTATGATTAATTATAAAGTGTTATAATTAAGAATAAAATATATGTCATGGAGATGACATGCTTAAACCGAATTAAATTTATAAACGTGTATGACACGTCGTATAAATTTATCGCAAACGCAAGAAATACAATTATTCAGAATAATTGTATATATATATATATATATATGGATTAAAATATTAATTATGAATTAATATTATGGATCAAAAAGTCCAATTTGAATTTAGGCCTTAATTAAATTTAGAATTTAATTAAAAGCCTAAATTAAATAAATTAATTAAATGAAAATGTTTAATTAAATATATTAAACAAATCATTACAAAGTCAAATTTGATTTTGATTTCCAAAACCGACGTATGGAACCGCCATATATTTATGTTATAAATAGGCATGAATTGGAGAGAGAAAATAATAAGTTCATTCTAAGTTCTAATCAAAGTACGAATCAGAATCCGATTCGATTCGTATCTAATTTCTCTCCCAAATAGTGTTTTGCAGAAAATCTGATTATCCATATATATATTTTTGCGAGAATAAAAGTTATTCTTGTGAATAGTGTTTTGTCAGAAATTTCGTACTTTCGGTGAATAGTGATTTACCGAAAACCGCGACTTTTCGAATACCGTTGGTATAGTATTTCTGGCAAAAGAAATACCAACTCTCTGGTAGTTCCTGGTGGATAACCGATAGAGGCACTATATTTTTGGTGCTTGCTTAACCGGGTCAGACAGTCCGGTCAGACTGCATTCCAATTTGAATTTGGAAGCAAGGTAAAGAAATGTTATAATCTATTTAATTGTTAAATAGATTTAATCTTTTAGAAATCAATCAAAGGAGTAGATCTATAAACTGATTAAAATACAAGTAAATACGGTTTTACTACTTTAGGTCTATACAGGATTAATCTGGTATGTAACTCTCGGTTACTATCCGACATACCACTTAATCTATGATCTGAATAAGTAAAGTTTTACTTACGGCTTTTAATCTAAGAAAAGGATTGAACAGGTATGTAACTCTCGGTAGATTATCCGACATACCACTTCAATCCTTTTTGGCTTAAGTTAGAAGTAAAAATTTTGTTTTACGGTCTTTCCGCAGCTTAAGCCTAATGGCTTTGGGTAGCCTCAAAACCCAACAACATGGACACCTAATGTTACAGGGACTAAATTGCAAAACCAACATTATGATTGAACAAAGGACCCAACAACACATAAGTTACACCTTAATTTTACATTTCGTAGCATTTGTAATAATGTTTCTTTTTTGTAGAAAGAACCATGTCACAGTCAGGTGAGAATGCAGATAAGATTTTAGAAACAGTGGAACCGCAGGCAGTATGATAGTGGAAGAAGATGACCCGCAGGCTCAGACAGAAAAGAGAAAAAGAGGTCCGACAATGTGCACGAAGACCTCAGAGGCGAAGGATTTGCAAATCGAGTTCAAGAAAACCGGATGTCCGAAGGGTCCACGTAGGGCAGAGTACACAAATTGGTGTAACAATTTGGTGAAGCAGAAGGCATCTATCTTGGTTGAGAGGTGGGACAAATTCGATGACGAAGATAAGAACGAATGGTGGAACATTGTGAAGGTAAAAAAAAAAACTGTACATGCATTATATATTCATTTTACCTCTTCTCTCTCTGTTTGTTATTTCTTTTTTTGTTGGATACAAGTTTTCTAGCATGTCTTAACCTTAGCATAGTTGGAATTTGCTTTTTTTTTTTTTTAAATGTGGGTCTAGCCCCCATTTGTATTGATATTAAGGTTCTGTTACAAGAGAATGGTAACCACCATTTGAAAATAAAGCAAAAGTCATATGAAACATAGAGTTGGTGTCTTATTGCACTGTTATGTGAATTCCTTCATCTCCATATATCTCAACTGGTCTTGGACTTCCTGTACCAGTTCCGTCACTTCCTTGTTCGAGTCTCGGAATATTCTCGCCCCTCTTTCTCGCCACAACACGAATTGCGTAATCAGCAGTATTTCTCTGAATTTTCTACTGTATCCTGTGTCGATAACAACATCCGTGTAGTTTAGCAGTATTCGATGTTGGGCACTGTTTTGATTTGTCTGAACCGCCACCTCTTCGTACAGTGCCTTTGCAAAGGTGCATTGATTAAACATGTGATGCACCGTTTCAGCCTGCCTTTTGCATAAAACACACCTATTCGGCATACTCCACCTCTCTTGATTAGATTGTCTATCGTGAGTATTTTGTTCAATTTCATCAACCATCCAAAGATTCTCATTCTTGGGGGAATTTGCTTTTATAAGTAAATAATAACTTTTTTAAATTGCTATGCATCATGTAGTTGTCTTCCTGCAAGTTATATATGTCTATACCTGACCTGAAAACTTGAATGAACTTACATGCAGTAATCTTGTTATCAATCATGCAGGCTCATTGGAACATCCAGGATGACGACCCAAAGTCCGCGAAAAAGAAAAAGACTCTGAGGAAAATGAATGAAGCTTGGAAGCAATTCAAGAGCACGTTGAAGACGGATTTCATGGAGAAAGGGAGAAATCCGGTAGGCTACTATAAATGGCTGAAACAAGAGGACTGGGAGGAGTTTCAAGCTTTGAAGTCCACAGCAGAGTTCAAGGTATATAAATTTAGCCAACTTAGTCTTTGTTCTTTTTCGATATGTACTTATCTTCCTTAAACTAGCTGATTGATTTACCTTGATGTGTGAAGATAAAAAGTGATGAGGGCAGGAGGATCGCGAAATTGAACAAGTACCCGCACAAATTAGGGTCAGGTGGTTATGAGGGTAAGTCGGCCGAATGGGCGACAGTACTGGAGAACAACAAAGATTCTGACTCACCTGTGGTTAGGATCCAAAATCCTAGGGCCCAACACTGGCTCATGGGAAGATCTGAAGTAACCGCTGACGGGACGATAGTACTCCCAAATGACGTGCAACCCGTGGCTCAGAAAATGGTAAGAGTCTTTGTGGTAACTTCGTGTACATTACTTTGTCTTTTGCTATAACTAATTTTTTTTTAACAGTTGGATGTGGAGGAGGAGGTAAATTCGGGCTCCATGACTGTCGAAAGAGTGGATGATTCTTTGTCCGCAGCGCTCGGGACTAAAGAACACACGGGTCGAGTTAGGGGTGTCTCGGTCTACTGTGGCTGGAAGGATGTATACGACGGACCAAAACCAAAAAGAAGACCGCGTGCCAAAGTTAGCACGGACGAGATGGAATCAAGATTGGCGCAGGTACGCCAGGAGGTACACGAGGAGATCAGAATGGAGTACGATGGAAGGATGGCTGAATTCGAATCAAGGTGCATCAACCAAATTACATCTCTTACGCAGCAATCCGAGCAACAACCTCCTGTTTCGCCGGGATTTCAGCGAAGCAGTCAAGCATCCGGGACCGAAGTGCTGGGCGTGTTGGACAATCTACAGGTAATCACTACTTGTTCATAATCTACCCGTAATTGTGACTTGTTCATTAACTAATTTCTGATAATTATTGCAGGAGGCTACATCATGCGACCTCGTCATGTGGCACGACAAAACTCCTCTCACCCTTGCTAAGGGTATTGTACATCCTCCAGCCAGTTCTCAGCTAAGGCCCAACCATCTCCCTGTAACGGTTGACATGATTGTGGCCGAATGGGCTGGCAGCATACCTCTTCCTGTCCCTTCCGACGACATGTTGGTGCTTGATGACGCCCGTAGACAGATTGTCCAATGGCCCAAGTGTCAGATTATTTTGGATCAGGTAATCTCTAAATAAAACACGGATATCTTATGTTACATTCAAATCATTATTTTGAAATAATTGAAAAAAGGTTCAAAATTTGATACAGACCCGAAGAGGCGTTTCCAACGCTGCGGACGAAGCTTTGTCACCGGTACGGCAAGGCTTTCTCGGGGCTGATGCGCATGAATCTCCTTCTGCGCCAGCCGCTGCGGGGGTAGACCGTACGGGGCTCTCCGAAGAAGAGGTTAGCCGTTTGCCCGAGGATTTGCGGGATCTCCACGCCTGCCTGGTTAAGGCACCAGATGATATGCAGGACGTAGTATTCGCTGTCCCCCCGAGATTCTCCTACACGAAGGCAGGACGGTCCTGCTGGCTTTCAAAGAATTCTCAGACTTTCTGCATGCCTCGTCAAGCGATAAATGGCTCGATGAGGGAGTCCTCACCGTTTTCATCATGTAAGTGACCAAAAATCATATATATCATGTGTATAGCACTCAAATATATATTCTAATGTGGAATGATGATTTTTCAGGATGTTACAACAAAGAAAATCTGTGGATTGTGGGAAAGATAAGGTGAACAAATGTGCATTCTTGGACCCCGGCAAAGCTAATGGTACGATGGTGGATTTTCAGCTGAAAGATACTGTCAAGTACTTGTGTTCAGCGATGCATAAGACTCGTTCGGGGAAGAAGAGATTTATGCTCCTGCCATACCACCAGAGTGGCCACTGGTGTTTGATTGTGATTGTACCACTTGAAAATTTGGTTTTCATCATGGATTCTTCACAGCCCGAACCGGGCATCACTCCTCAGGACTCCAAAAGGATCTGCACTCCAATAAGAAAGTAAGCAATAGTAATTCACTTGGTTTGAATTTTTCCCAATTATATATAACAAATTGTGGAATTGCTAATTACATTCACTCAATTTTGTAAGGGCTTTTCTGCAATATATTAAAGATGGAGGAATGCAAAGGACGAATCCGAAGCATAAAAATAAGTTGTGTTTCAGGTGGCAGCCGGTGAGCACACTATAATTTTTATAATTTCATATTTTTTGTTCAAAATTTATTGTCATTCTAACATAGGCCGCTAAATGAAAATTTCAGTGCCCGCAACAGTTGCAGGGTTGGGAATGCGGTTATTACACGATGATTTATATGTTTCACTTTGTCGAACACATGCAATTCGAATGGCCACGATATCCGGTATGTAATTCATATGTTTGCCTTGACTTGTCCATATAATCAATATTGATTTTCCTCTAATATTTTTATTCTACTAAATTTGTTTTATTAGTTGCATTGTTATAATTGCAATATTTTTTTTTATAAAGCAAAACAGAGATGTAGTTGTTAGATTGTATTTTTCTAATAACCTACATATTTTGAATTTTTGGTAGTATAAATCGAAGAAACTGGCAGGGCATTACGACATGGAACAGATAGATTTTTTTAGATGTATGTGGGCAAGGTGGTTTCAACAGGAATATTGTAAACCAGAGTATGGATTTGTATAATTTAGTGTGCATGAATTTTTGATATAATTTAGTGTACATGAATTTTTGTATAATTTTTGATATAATTTAGTGTAACATGAATTTTGTTTAGGGGTTGTATTCTGATATATTGGAAATTATTTGTTATGGAATTGATTTTTAATGGCTAGCAAACGGGAGGCTAGCCAAAACATAAAAAAAAAAATTAAAAAAAAAATATTACCATTCTACACGGATATTTCACAAAAGTCCGTGTAGAAAGCCAGACAAAAAGCAAAATAAAAATATAAGATAGCTACACGGCTGCTTATGTAATAATCCGTGTAGAATAGTTATTCTACACGGATATTTAGATAGACGTCCGTGCAGAAAAATGATTGTACACGACCGTTTAGTTAAATATCCGTGTAGATATCCAGGAATTGGACACGGTTGTTTATGTAATACGCCGTGCAGAATAACTATTTCTACACGGATATTATCCTAGAAAGTCCGTGTAGACAGAGTAATCCTACACGGCTGTTTATGTTCCAATCCGTGTAGCTCGGCTTTGGAGAGCGCCACTTGGCAAGGAATTGGACACGGTTGTTCAAGTAATAAGCCGTGCAGAATAACTATTTCTACACGGATAATAACCTAGAAAGGCCGTGTAGACAGAGTAATCCTACACGGCTGTTTATGTTACAATCCGTGTAGCTCAGCTTTGGAGAGCGCCACTTGGCAAGGAATTGAACACGGTTGTTTATGTAGTGATCCGTGTAGCTCGGCTTTGGAGAGCGCCACTTGGCAAGGAATTGGACACGGTTGTTTATGTAATGATCCGTGTAGCTCGGGTTTGGAGAACGCCACTTGGCAAGGAATTGAACACGGTTGTTTATATAATGATCGTGTAGCTCTCAGGAATTGCACACGGGTAAATATCCGTGTATAATTTATTCAGGGATTATACACCCTCGCACTCCACACGGCAGGAAATCCGTGTAGCTCCCCTGTTTATGTCCGTGTACAATGACCATTTCTGTAGTAGTGTAGTTATTTAAATTTTTTCATGTGCGGATCTCAACAAAGATACTTGATTATACATGAATTTCAAGTTAGTTGAACGGCTGGATGAGGAATAATAGGGTCCTGTTATTCCAAAGAAATAACAACAGATTTATTTTCTTGTTTTGTGCTCTGTCATGCTCCAACATCATTATCTCTATTTTCAAAATCTAAATAATCAATCTGAACCATTCAACACCATCTTCATATTAAAATGTGCTTGGATAATTTTTTTAATTTTATAAAAAAAAAATTCTATTTTTTAAGATATGTACAAAATCACTGTTTTTGAATAGTCCAAAATCTTCTAAAAACAGTGATTTTATACCTACCTTAAAAAATAGCAAAAAAAATTTTAAAAAATATAAAGTTATGTATCCAAGCACAGTTTAATATGAAGATGGTGTTGAATGGTTCAGATCAATTATTTAGATTTTGAAAATAGAAATAAACGATGTTGAGACATGATGGTGCACAAAATTAATAAGGCATTTTAACCCTACTCAAGAAACAATATATACAGATTCTCAAATCTCGTAGTCTCTAGGGAATAATTAAATAGTCAGCAATTTCACAAAATCAATGAGACATTTTAATCCTCTGATTTCTTTAGTTAATTTCTCAGCACTAATTGATTGTTTTATTATTTCTAAAAGCAAAACCCCTGCAAGGCTGAAACGCATGCTGCATGCACATGGGACGCAAATGTGAACATATATTGTTGATATCTAATATAAAGGATTGCAATAGATTTGGCAGTGGAATTATGACATTATCGTGCTATGGATGCTTTAATTAGGTCAGGTGCATGCCTCTCTTGAAAATTGAAATATTTTTCAACATCCTAGCTAGGCACTAATAAGCACATATGATGGGGATGTTTGCATTGCGGGTCATCAAATGCTCTGAAGATACAACCCGCTACACATAGTTCTAAGTAATAACGTCACCATGCCATATTATATCCAGATCATCTAGAATTGAAGGTGGTACTTTTGCGTACTTGTTTATTAATGGAAGAAATAGGTGAAGATAATATTGCATGCATAGCCATGATCCAATTAATATATTGTGCGCAATTTACTTTCTGAAGTTGCATGCGCACGTTAGCCACTTTTCCCTTTCGTTAATTTCTCTTATGTAAGCTTCTTAGTGTGCAAAACTGAAAGTGTCACAATCGATCATTTTAGGTAGATATATGTATGTATCCATTAGATCATTAAAAGTTGTGATAGTTAATGACGCACGAATCAAAATTTGAAATTCTATTGTTACGTTGGCTCCTTAGAAATGTCTGTACCAAGCGATAAATAGTGTGTGATTATCACATAAACTGATAAAAGAGAAGCGTGCTTATCACGTCTGACTCTTTCGTTTCAGCACGAGGGGAAATGCAAATGCAAACGGTGCATCAGCAATTCAGCATCACCCCTTTCTTAAGTGTATACAGTTGTACACGCAGCACTGTAGTGCAAAATACAGCTGGAGAAGTCCAGTATATATTATCGGAATTTGGTTTAATACTTGATCTCCATGACTCCATTTCCTGGAGAAGTCCAGTACTATTGGAATTTTCTGTTACTTCTGAATATAATATTTGAATGAAGATAAATTAGTAGCATGTATAATTATCTAATTAATAATGGAAGACACCATATTGCCATAATGACATGATCAGGTGATATTGTTTATGTAAGCATCTAGATTACATGCTTATATAAACAACAAATAGCGAATCGGGTTCACATTCATTAGTTAATTGGATACTAGTAGGGGTGTAAACGGAGCGAATTCGGAGCGGATAATGCTAATATCATATCCATATCCACGTTTTATTGAGTGGATACGAATACGCATACGGATAGTAAACGGATGTCAAAATGTAAAACTAAATCCACCTTAAACGGATACGGATACGGAGCGGATAATCTATGAATACGGACGAATTCAAAGAATTTATAATATTCAATGTTCTAATTTCTAATCCTAATTATTGTCAACGAATTCAAGAATTTATTTTAATTTTAATCTAAAATTTAACTCAAATTACAAATCAAGATTCCAAAGGAAGACAAAATAAAAAATTCTAGAGGAGGAGCAAACTCGGTCTAGACCAATATATTTCTATAAAAATTCAAAATTCAGGAGAGGTGACTGCCCCGGGATACATGTGGGTCCACCCCTGCATATAGATGACTACCAAATATATTTCTATAAAAATTCAAAATTCAGGAGAGGTGACTGCCCTGAATGCATGTAGATGACTACCTGGAGAACAATGGAAGTCTTCAGTATTATATAAAATGGAGACGAAGCTAAGTATAAGCTGATAAGCACCTATACCATTCTCTTTCTACCAAGCTGATAAGCTACGGGTCTAAATCAAAAAGAAAAAAGTAGCAACCAATCTCAGTCCGATCCAACCAGACAGAGACGGGTACAGCCAAGATTTGGCATTAGAAGAAGAAAAATGTAGCTTCCAGATCATGCATGCCGACGGTCTCTTGTATGGAATTGTATGGATAATATTAATTCATGCAAATAAAATCTAGGTAGTTGTTTCATACACTCAATGTCAGCATCCACATGTGTGTGTGTATCTTTAATGCTAGATGTTGATATTGATATTGATATTTTTAGTTGTTTATACATTTACTGTCAAGTGTTTATACTTTAAGAATTTTGTTAAAGAAAAGTGCGGAAGGATAAAGAAAAATATATGCAGGGAAGAGGAAATGAATGTGTTTACTGAAATGAGAAATGGCAAAAAGGAAAAGGAGTGCGGTGGGGAGAGATAAGAACAAGAACAACAAAGGATTTAATTTTCTTTTTTAGAATTATAAAGCTTGGCCAATTTCTCATTGGTCATTGGTCAGACTGGATGGCTCCAATTGTACCAACCCACTTAGTAAAGACTGTAAGTAACACTACCAGGCACCACGCTGGACCAGCTTTGTACAAAATGATTGTGGATCGGAATTAACAACAAACCAAACCAATTTACAGGACCTGTATCATATCAAATCAAGAATGTACAAGTATCTTATTGCAAAGTAATTAAAGAAGATCTTTAAATCAAATTGTTCTTCTTATTATGCTTTTTGGTACATAATTACTTTCTTCCTTAACACAGCACTAATATATTTGATGTGAGATAAATACCAATTTACAAAACTTAACTTCTCTTTAGCGTCTGCGATGAAGATGCTCTAAGGCGGACGAGGCCCAAGGCCCAAGGCCCAATTTCAAGGGAGTGAAAGCTGCTGACACCTGACAGGGTTTTTGCCCCAGCCCAGTAAATATCATGCTTCATATTTAAACCTGATATCATAATAATGAAAGCGGCAGAAGCAAGACCTCTCGAATTCGGATCAAGTACCCAATTGGATCAAGTAATATCTGAACCCTTCAATGTAAGTTTGTA
Organism: Carex kokanica; assembly: GCA_025461125.1. Taxonomy (NCBI): domain Eukaryota; kingdom Viridiplantae; phylum Streptophyta; class Magnoliopsida; order Poales; family Cyperaceae; genus Carex; species Carex kokanica. Next base: position 319,520 of record JAJGRX010000244.1, read on the forward strand.
TAGTGGAAACTGGAAACTTATATTTTAAATAGGCTCAAAATTATTATGACTTAGCTGGACTGACTCCTTCCTCTGCAGCTATGATACCTCAAGGGATACGCAGCTCACCCCAAAAAAAAAAAACTCGAAGATTTTGGAAGTTTTGTATTGAAGTTTTATATTGAAATTTTGATCAGAATAAGTAGAATTTCGGACCAAGTAGGGTAATATTCCCAGAGTCTATTCGGACGGCCCATGTTGTTTTTACTTTCTCCATCTTTCTTTTCAAAAAAGTGTAAATAGTAGGGAGAAAAATTATAAAGTCAGGCCAAATTTTTTCTTAGTCTCGCTCGCTCTCTCTCTCTCTCTCTTTCTCTCTTTTTGAAGCCTTAACAGTGACTGTCAAGTATAATTTTTATTAATTAAAACGCTCTCGAGAGAGAGATTTCCCTCTTGTGATGTAATAATGATTTGAGCTAGAACAACAAGTCCCTCTAAGAGTTCACGTATAAGTATCTAGTATATTTAAGTCTTCATTGTGGGACTAACCGGTTTCAGCTTCGGACAACACATTTTTTTTTTTACAAATTACCACAAATTTTTTTTACAAATTATTAAAAATTAAAAAAAATGAGAAATTTTATTTAAATATATGAGAAAATTTACAACATATTTTTTGTCTAATTATTTTTTTATAAAAAATTCTTATTTTAAATAGGTGCGAAAATTTAAATAAATATACATAAATTTTAAAATAAATCAAGATTTCTAACGACTAATCTCACGATATAACCGAATATTTATTTTAGCACATTCTCATAAACATTCTCATGATTATCCATGAATATGGGTCGTAAATCAATTAGTGGATTCTCAAACCCACAAAATTTCATCTCGCACAATCCCGTGACAAACGAACACCCCTTCCAACCATTTGATTTAATCTTTGCATTAAGATTCTCACGTACGTTAATGAAATGTTAATAACATTTGATATGGAAGCAAGCAATGATGTTTTAATGAATTCTTCCTTTGTTAATAACATTAAAAGAGAGAAAGTTTAAAGGTTAGCACCTCAGTCACCACAGATTACATTTTTTTTTAAAAGAGAAAAAAAAGTATCAGCCTTGATAAAAACAAGTAATTTTCTGATTGTAAAAAATATAATACAATATAAATAAATTTTATGAAAATATCGTATGATTCGTAAAATTTGGAAAATAATAGCTCGGAGAAGATACAAATATTTTTGGGAACTTGGTTATATTGCTGTAGGAGTTGATCAAAGCCAAGGTATAAAATTTTTATTTTTAGAAATTTAATATTAAAAATCATCAAGAAATGGATGGAGTGTTTTAATTATTTTTTATTTTACATAAAAAACCGAATCATTACTTCAGTTTCTTTAGTCATTTTTAAAAACAACAGAATCAATAATTTAGTTTCTTAGAAAATGTATTCATGGAAATAGCTTGGCCACAAGAAATCCTTAAATATGCTTGAAGAAACAGAATTATTAATTAGGTTATTTTCTATGAAATTAAATAAATAAAACTATACATCTATTTTTATATATTATTTTTACAAAATTTCTAAAAATAAAATTTTTTTTTTTTTTTTACTTTTGTTTTGTACTACTGATTGGGGTCGCAAGTGGCAACCTAGTCACATTTCATTGGTCCTTGTGAAGTGCTCTACCTGATGCAACATGTTGGCCTTTTACAGTGATTCAAATCCACCAATGATTGCTACCACTAGTTATATAAACAATGTTCTTTGTAATGCTCTCCTACCAGTATCTCATTTTTTTCATGCCACATTTTATATTTTTGTTTTTAAAGTTCAAATTGTCGATCTGAACCATTCAGCATGTTATTCATACTAAAATATACTTGGAATCCAAATTTTATAATTTTTGTTTTTTTACTACTTTTTTGATAGGTACAAAATCATTATTTTGAATTTATTTTAAAAAATAGTAAAAAAAATTTCAAAAATTATTAAAATTCATTTCCAAGCATATTTTAATATGAATATCGTGTTGAGCGATTCAGACCGACACTTTAAGTTTTGAAAATAAAAATATAAAATATGAGATATAACAAGAAAGGTATGAGTTATTGGAATCCTCTCTCTCTTATTATTAAAACTGACTGTCATAAGCAGCCAAATGCCGAAAATCAAGTAAGGAATCATCTTTGGTGTAAGCACCTAGTCAGAAATGCTCCTTTTTAGGATATTTTCACAACAAAGACAACAAGAAAAGGTGTTGAAAGTAGAAAGCATATAGTTTGCACATGCATGATGGTTATTGATGCATTATAGTCGAATTAAATAGACTGGAGACTCGACAAAGGAGAGCAGAGAGTTAGGTTGGTGTCGAGTAGAACTAACTATTCACCAGTGACAGTGTGACAGTGTGACATGGATGTGCATTGCACTTGCGGTCTCACCAGGTATCAAGTGCCAGTTGACAATGTTAGGATGTTTGGTTTGATAAGAAGGGAACATGGATTTGATAAGCTATCTAATGGCACTGAGACTGTCTTAGTCTTAGTGCGGTTCATGAGTGCAAATGAATCCATCCTCCATCCATAGGACCAGTATCCTCTGCGGAGTTATCCCCTGCGGAGTCGTGCGGAGCTTAATCTGGTTCGTTCGTTTTGATCGGACGGACCAGATCAGATCTAATTGGGGCAGGGAAATTTTGTTGTTTTTTTTCAATTCGGAGAAGATTTAATTTGGTCCGTCCGATCAAAACGAACGGACCAGATTAAAAGCTCCGCACGACTCCGTAGGAGATAACTCCGCAGAGGATGCGAATTCCCATCCATAGCCCAGCCCATAGCCCCATAGGTAGATTCCAATAATGATTCTAGTTTCTCAACTTTTGACATATTTCACCAATTATATATACTTTGGTCTCCTCTACTGGAAGTAGGTTGCCATTATATGGGCCCACCTGCGAATTTTTTTTATTGTTTAGGACTTGTCAGTGTTTATTTTCATTTTTTTATTTTTAGAAATTCAAAAATTAAATTAACGAAAACATTATTGATTGTTTTTTTCTTCCATAAATAGATGGAACTATACCATTGGTTCGGTCTCACTGAGGATAGGCTAATAGGATTGAAACATTGGTTCCGAAGTACTACATCGATGGCCACATAGTGCGCAAAATTAATAGGACTGAACCCACACAAAGTGTGCAAAATTAATGGGACCGGACCATTGATGCAGTCCCATTGGCCTCTCCCCAATAGGGCCCTGGGCTGAAGAGAGAAAAGGAAGGAAAGGAGAAGACCTGCAAATTTCATCGCCCTTACTGGGACCGAATAAATGGTTTTGTTCCCGGTAGATACTCCAATGAAAAAAAAACAATCCATCGTGTTTCTAATAATTTGAAATTTTCTATTTCTGAAAATAAAAAAATTGATTGAATTTGATGTGCAAAATAATTAAAATTATAAATCTTATATACAAATTTAAATTTAAATTTGTGCGAGTAAAAAAATTGTCTGAACATATTTGAATATAATTGATATTTTTATAGAGTTCGCGATTCTGATAAATTTGTACGACGTTTTCATATTTTTTATATATTTTCTATTTTAATATATTTCTAAAATCACTTCTAGAGAAATAGATGGAGTATCTTAGAATTTGAATGTACTAGAGGATCACGATAATTTTTGTATTTATCTAGAAATGACTTTTGAACCGGGATCAATAACTCAGATCCAAAGCATTTTTATTTTTTTTTTCCAGTAACACGACAAGAAATAGTTTAATTTTTTTTACAGCCGCAAAAAATCATGTCTGAAAAATATTTCATAGTACATCTAAATTATAAGATGTTTTATCTATTTTGTTTTATTTTCTTTCAATACATTCAAATTATAAGTTGCTCTATCTATTTTTGAAATTAATAAACAAAGATATTTATTTCAGTGTTGAATACTGAAAATTTGAAGTTTTTAGCTGTTTGTCATTTGACGTTGCGGAAGGTGTTAAATTTTAAATTTTCAGAATTCAGTAGTTTTTTTTAGACGAGGTTATATTTAAAAATTTCGGTCTGGGAGCTATATAGATTAAGGAAGCTGATATGAGTACCCACGCTACAGTACCCGCACTGTACCCACACCTAAACTGCCATAACTGCTTGTGGACCGCAACTATTCCAAAACTGTAATTTTGTTTCCCAAATTTAATAGTAATAATGTGAAGTATATATCTCAAACAGGTCAAGTATTTATACCTATACAATCAACTAATTCTGATATATGAATTTTCCTAAAATAACTGTACCCGCACCTTTTTTGAAAAAATTTCATGTTGTACCCGCATTAGGGGACCACTCAAACGGCATGTGGGAACCGCGACTGTTCGAAAACTATAATTTTGTTTTAAAAATTTTGATACTGTGAAGTATATATCTCGAACAGGTCAAGTATTTATACCTATACAATCAACTACTTTTGATATATGAATTTTCCTAAAATAACTGTACCCGCACCTTTTTTGAAAATTTTTCATGTTGTACCCGCATTAGGGGACCACTCAAACGGCATGTGGGGACCGCAACTGTTTGAAAACTGTAATTTTGTTTTAAAAATTTTGATACTGTGAAGTATATAGCTCAAACAGTGCAAGTATTTATACCTATACAATCAACTACATATGATATATGAATTTTCTTAAAATGACTGTACCCGCACCTTTTTTTGAAAAATTTTCATGTTGTACCCGCATTAGGGGACCACTTAAACGGCATGTGGGGACCGCAACTGTTCCAAAACTGTAATTTTGTTTTAAAAATTTTGATACTGTGAAGTATATAGCTCAAACAGGGCAAGTATTTATATCTATACAATGAACTACATATAATATATGAATTTTCCTAAAATAACAGTGCGGGTACTGTAGCGCGTACAGTGCGGGTACAGTGCGGGTACTGTAGTGTGGTACTGAATAATTATTCATAGATTAATTGTTTTTAAAATTGCGGACGTGTTAATTTTTTTTCTTGTGCAAAGCTAACCGTTTAAGTACAAATTAAATAGATTAATTGTTTGTTACTGTAATCCGTATAAAGTATTAAATTTTTTTTACTAGAAATGAAGATCAACTAGTGGGGACTGAGGCACTTAGCGATTAGATTACTTTTTTTTTCTAGAAAAGATGGAAACTTAAGGGCTAACCAAAACCAATGAAGCTTTTTGCTTTTCGGTGCAAAAAAAGGATCCTTTTAGTCGCCTTTTGTAAAGTGCCGAAATTTGTTTAATTACCGTCCAATTAAATCAATACCATTCAAATCAATTTTTTTTTCCATTGATACCACTCATGCGGACTGGGGCAGCACACCAAATTCATTTGATGCACACCACGGAGAAGGGTACCATTTGGTGCGCACTCTGGTGAAGGGTACCATTTAGTGCTCTAACTGGAGACTCGCACCAAATGATACCGTAACCCAGGATGCGCACCAAATTACTCCGTTTTTTACACTGCTCAGCAGATCAAACTGAATGAACCAAAAAAAAAAGGGTTGGTGCGCACTCTGGGTTAGAATACCATTTGATGCGCGCCCTCAGTTAGAGCACCAAATGGTACCATTCTCTAGAGTGCACACTGATAGACCTAAATTATATACATATTCGATCTGATTTTTATCACAAAATAATATCAAATATCTTGTATTTTGTATTTTGAACATAAAGAGAATAGAACACATCTAGAATCTAGTTACTGCGTTTGCTCGGCTTTAATTTACAGAAAATGAAGAAAAATGAAGAAAAACGAAGAAAAGTGCCCAGTGCGGACGCACGGATTGCGATACGGCCGCACTGAGTACTTAGAAGGATTTATGAACATGCGCCAATTGGAAAAAGGTATAATGAGGTTTCATCAAAATCCGTGCGGACACACGGATATTGATGCGGACGCGCTCTGGTCGCATAGAAAAAGTCCGAGCCTAGTGCGGACACAGTGAGAACCAGTGCGGATGCACTCTGGCCGCACTTAAAACGAATTGAAATTTCAGCTTCCGACACACAGTTCGTATTTTGGGCATAACTTGGTCATACGAGCTCCGATTTGAGTGAATCAAAGCTTGACGGAACCAGGACAACAAGATCTACAACTTTCATGAAGGAACAATATCCAAATTCGGAATGTAGAATCCCGTGTGGACCAACTAAGGTCGCATTCAGCCTAAAAATCGAGTTTTCTATTTCCGGCGCTTCTAAAAACGACCTAGGAGTGAAATATGGAAAGTGGGGACGTGGGAAAACTTGTGGAGCAAGTATCTAATGACTCCCCATGTCCATTTGCTCCAGAATTAACAAGTACTTCTCCTCTAAAAAGGGCGCCCACTAACTCCACCTTCTAGCCTCTAAATTAAGCATGATCTCTTGCTATAAAAGAGCTAGAACTTTCCCTTCCAAATCATCCACTACCAATCCATCCCTACAACACATCTCATTCTCTCTCTACACACACAACTCAGCCATATTTTCTGAAGGAGGCAAAGCTTTCAAGCAAGGAGAAGAAGGGTTTCTTGAGCAAGATTCGGCAAGATTGAGGTTCTAGATTCAAAGGGTGTAATTATTCTTTATTTCATTTTCTTTTATTCTTTGTCAAACTTTGCCATGTTTCCCTCCAAGAGGGAGTAGTTCTCTCTCTAGGGGTTTAGGTCAATATGCATGAACTTGTTTAATTCTATTCTATTCGATTATTTGCTTTTATTATGATTGTTTTATCGGATTTGATTGTTGATTTCTGTGATTTAAATAATTTGTGTTAAATACAATTAGTACTTGAATTGTAGCATCTCGTTTTGGTTTCAAAAGAACCAAAATTGACTAGGATCAATAGGATAGTACCAAATTGTGAATGCAAATACCTTAGGTTTAGATTAAGATTCTAACCAATTTAATCTAAGCCGGAACTACAGAAATTAAGATTAGGGACTTGGTGAAGGACCTAACCGTGAAGTCAAACCCTAATTAGGACATCTCAAATCGAGTCGGATATTGGTATCATGAACTTAATTGAGAAGTACCAATATTCGAGGAGAGGAGAGACTAACAAGAGCGTATAATCTAGGTAGCTAGGGTGAAGAACCTAAAAAGTGAAGTCCGAATTACTTAGACACGTTATTAATTCATGAAGGTGACTCTTAATAACATATTAGGTTAGAAACCTCATCAAATCATACATGAATTTAAGCAAATACCGAATGAATAGAATTAACAAGGGATTGTAGACCAAAGACCTCTAGATTCTCTAAACCTTGAAAACAAACCGACTTTTCTTTCTTTTACTTTTACTTTTAATTGTTTAAAAACTCCTTTCTTAGGGTATTGAACCCAACCTTAGGACTTTTACTACAAAACCCCCCCAATTTACTTTATTGCACTTTACTTTCTTTCTTTTCTGAAATTTATCATCTAAAGTTGAAAATTAAGTATTTATCTTACTCCTTGTGGTTCGATACCCGATAATATACTACACGGTAGGATTGTATACTTGCGATCTAAACCGAAAGTGTATTTGAGGATAAAGCTTTTTACATATACCCTTTGCACGTATCACACACTGAAAGTTTTGATGCTTAGATAGCAAGGAATAAAACAAAAAATTTATTCGACTCAAAACAAACTATCTAGTTATTGTAAGTGCAAGAAACAATCTTAATTAGCCTAATCAAGAAGAGAATAACATAATACCTTGGATTTGATCTCCAAATCAAATCAAGAAGGGTTGTCTTGCTTAGCAACTTCTTATTCCCTTTCTCTTTCAGTGGTGGTTGTGCTTAGCCCTTCAAATGACGAGCCTCCTTAGGTATCCACCGAAAGATTAAAGAAATACTTGTATCTCTAAGGCTAGTAAGAGATTAACAAGTAGAACCTTAATCCTAGTTTAACCCTCTTGTTAATTTCTAAAAACTTCTTAGAGGATTTCTAGATCTCAACTCATGAGAGAAAAATGGGAGAGAGGAGAAAAGAGCAAATTTCGGCCAAGATATATTTCACAGAATTTTGACCTTTCGGTACTAAAACCCTTATATCTATTTCTAGGTAACTCCAAATGACTTGAAATCTATGGCCCTTGGATTCTAGACTCCAAGGGCTATAGATTACATAGGTCATACGTCCAGAATGGTTAATATTTGCCCTTTCAAATTTCAGTTCAAATTTACCTAAAAAATCTGTCCAGAAATTTCTTTCCTCTTTAATGAGATTGATTAGATTTAATGACATATTTAAATATTCCTTAAATCATGCCATCACTAATCAATTCTCCCCAGCATATATTTGGGCTTTGGGCTTAAACATACTAATCATATTAATATTTAATTAAGTCCACAATCCCATACATTAAAAGGCCAACATATAAATTAATATTCTATGTTAATTTATATGCATCTCTCATGTGTCAAAAGTCATTTAAAATATGTCACACATACTTTAAATATTACTATGATTATTTTACAACATCTCCATGTCATAAAACTGTTCATATATTAATAACATATAATTTGTACAAATTAATTATAACTCCTTATAATTAACATAGCACATATTATATACATATCACATATGCTTTATTAATATATTTTCTTTTAATCTTTCATATGGTGTGACCCTATGGGATCCCATCATTATGGCAATGAAATTAAACATTTTAATTCCATAAATCAATGATACAACTAGCCATGGTATATTGATTACCCAAATGATGTGGATGAAAAAGCACAATGCAAAATCACGATCCCTGTAACATTAAAAATGTTGTTGTGTCAATTTCTTGCCACATGATATCCAAATAATCGCAAGGTAGGAATGTGTCATCATTACCAATTATTATTTCTTGATTTCCTGAAGTTTAATTATGATATGATTATCATATAATCATATTGCATGCACATAATACAAATTTTATCAAGGAGCCCAGAGATATCATCGCTTATATTAACATATAAGGGACAATGGTTTCTTGATACGTATTTTTCTTCCGCATAAGTTATATGCACTGCAGTAACTGCCTATATAACTCCTGGTTAAAGAGAGCGTTGGACAGTACCAACAATACACATCTCTTATGTAAGAAAAATAAATATCTCAACCAAAGAATTCTAGACACAATGAAATATCAATGACACAGAACACAATCCATATGATATTTCATTCTTAGGTCTGTCCAGTACCATACATCTCCATGTATGCACATGTGTGATTAGATCGATAACTCCTTATCTATAACCTATAGAACATGGCCATTATCTAATCACTACACTTATCTTATATGGTCAACCAGTGTACCTTGCTGATTGCCAAGATAAGAGACATTTAAGAGTAAACAAATTTATTCGTTGTGAAGTTATACAATTTGAGTCATTAACTCAAATGATCCACTAATATGAATACTCAAGATACAAAATGATAAAATCATTCACTAATAAACTAAACATATCATACATATAATCTGAATCTAGAACACCAACACTAATAATACCAACCTAATTTGATGAGGGGACTGGAAAGCTTGGGCGGTATTTTTTGGAAGCTTGGCCTTTCTTTATTATACGTACAGTGCCTAGTGCGTATGGTATATAATATGGTAGCCGCCAGACTGCCAGTGCGTGAATTCCAAGAAGATTCTAATTCTATTCTCTCTTATATAATGTATTTACCTAATTAATGCATTATTTTAATAAAAAAAGCTCCGTACCTCAAAATGCTTTACTTTTTATGATTCATCGGCTGTGGTTAAAAGGCGTCTGGGAACTGGGATCATTTTTCTTTTACTCCATGAACCACACGTAGCTTTTCATCACCAAGTACACAAACCTTTCCAGCTTTCCTCAACAAGTACACACATAACCAGGAACCAACGTGTTGCCAGTTAAAGGTCACAGTACAATAATTAAGCTTTTGTTATTTTAACAAGAGGTTTCATGATCTGTGGTTCCTAACATACTCTGACAGATGGGGCTCAATCCCGACTTTTGTAAAAATACTCTACGTCAATTACAAATTATTAAATCTGCCAATGAGTTCTCGGAATTATTAAAAATGCTCAAACCGGCCAATAATTGGCCGGTTCCGATTAAAATTCCCGACCGGCCAATAATTGGCCGGTCCCGTGATTTTTTTTTTTTTTTTAGAGAAAAATAGCTAAAATACTGAAATCTAACACTAAAAAATCGAATTGTTTTTTTAAATATTTGTTAGATTACTTTTTTTGATAGCATATTTATACTAAAATACGCTAAATTACTTGAAATTATGTTAATTTATGCTGATTGACACTAGATTACTTTAAATTATGTTAACTTTTTTTTAAGAGACAAATAGCTAAAATGTTGAAATCTAACACTAAAAAATTGAATTGTTTTTTTACTACGAATAGGGCCAATTTTGTGCTAAAATACGGTAAATTTACTAAAATGCTGAAATTACAATAATTATGTAGAATTATGCTAAAATACGGTAAATTACGCTAAATTACGTATGAATGGGGCCTATTTTGTGGCATCTTTCATAAATCATAAAAAATAGTAAAAAAAATTCCAAAAATAATAAAAATTGGTATTCTACAAGTTCATTACATAACTAATTTACTGAGCTACGTAGATTGAACAATATAAATGAAAATCTTAATCGAAAACTTCAACTGAAGTTTTGAGGCTCTTCCCTTTGTTTTTTGGCGATTCTGAATTTGAAAAATTGGTGAATCAAGATCGGACGCATGCGCATTTTCACAAGCTTTCCGAAAAGTGGAAATCGGACACTCGAGCGCCGTTTTATGGCCGTTTGAAGTTTCGTCGTCATTTTTTGCTTTCTCAGTGAAGATATCATCCCTATTCATACGTAATTTACCGTAATTTAGTGTATTCTAGCATAATTCTACATAATTATTGTAATTTCAAGTAATTTAGTGTAATTCAGCATAAATCAAGTAATTTAGCGTGTTTTAGTATAAATATGCTAATTATATATAAAAAATGTAATCTAGCAAATATTTAAAACTAAATTCGATTTTTTAGTGTTAGATTTCAGCATTTTAACTATTTGTCTCTTAAAAAAAGTTATCATAATTTAAAGTAATCTAGTGTCAATCAGCATAAATTAACATAATTTCAAGTAATTTAGCGTATTTTAGTATAAATATGCTATCAAAAAAAGTAATCTAACAAATATTTAAAAAAACAATTCGATTTTTTAGTGTTAGATTTCAGTATTTTAGCTATTTTTCTCTAAAAAAAAAAAAAAAAAAAATCACGGAACAGGCCAGTTATTGGCCGGTCGGGAATTTTAATCGGAACCGGCCAATTATTGGCCGGTTTAGGCATTTTTAATAATTCCGAGAACTCGTTGGCAAATTTAATAATTTGTAATTGACGTAGGGTATTTTTACAAAAGTCGGGCTCAATCCTCGGTCTTAAATAATCGGAATCAGAGTAGGTCCAATGCCCATCGGACCTACCTTAGTTCGATGGGTGTGATGACCATTCGATCTACATCAAGATTCGTGTGGTATGCATCAAAATCCGTGCAAGTATTATCAATTTCCGTGCACATAGATCTTGATGCTAATCGTACGGTCCTAGAGCTAATTGAACCTAAATGTAGGTCCGATGCCCATCGGACCTACTCCTATCTCTAAATAATCTGGTTAGACACAAATCACACAATTTAAATGCTGCAGGAAATAGTCAAGTAGATATATTGACAGAGCAATTTTTGCTTCACGCAGCGCACAGACACTAGAGACAACACATATGAAATGTGCGCTGCATAAAGAAAATACTGCTCTGTTAGTATCTTTACCCAAATAGTCAGTAGTGGCTCTTAAAATGAAGAAAGGAAATAGACATGGAGAAACGCTTGATCAGCACAGAACACAACTGTACATAATTACAAACAAAGGAAGAACTAAAGAAAAAAAAAAGTAAATAAAAAGAAATACGCAACCGTACAAACAGAGAAGTGAATAAATAAATAACAAAAGCAAGGAGCAACCAACGTCAAAGCCACGTCAAAATTCAACTGGGCCACGTCAAAGTTCAACTGGGTCACCGACCACTTTCCCTGAACCTGGTCCACTACACTCTAACTCTCTCAGATAATCGCCTAATAACTGTTCCTGTCATAACACAAATTTAAGGGAAAATTGGTTATTTGCCACTCTAAAATCTTCAAATTGTAAAAATGTCATCCTGAAATTTGAAACTGTAAAAATGTCACTCTAAACTTCATTAATTCCTAATTTTGCCATTTATACTGTATTAGTCTTCTTAAAAAAAAAAATAGAACTAAAATACCATTCTCAGAAAAACAGCAATATCAGTAGCCTCACTGGGCTGTACCTACTGGTACAAAGCATCACAACCAACACAGCAGCAAGGTAACAAAATCGGCACCACACCACAGCACAGCAAAACAAGAAAATAGGCACAATCGGGTCAGCACACAGGAACCAGCAAAATAGCCCCAACAAAGCACACAAATCAACAAACCAGCACAGCCATACCCTTCGCAAACCCACAAGGCACGAAGGCCTTCAAAATAAAGAAAAAGGCTCAAGGCCGCAGGTCAAAGGCACAGCAGCCACCAAATAGAAACAAGGCGCAAGGCCACAGGTCAAGCGAGAAGGCACGAAGGCCACAGATCAAGGCAACAGCCACAAGCCACAAGGCAAAAATCAAAACCAAGAGGGTCAGAGTTACCGGGTGAAGAACAAACTGCACCGTAAGTCCAAGCAACAACCCAAACAACCCAGTTCTCGGCACAAATCGCACCCACAGATAATACATAATAAATAATAAATTGCACCCAAGAGATATCCTGCAATACATAATAAATTTATCTTTAGTTCATTCTTAGTAAATAAGTTTGAATTTATAGGTTAACACTAGATCCCCAAGTAAAACTTTGATAATTTATTATGTATTGCAGGATATCTCAAATTTTTAGTTTATCTCAAGCCGGACCAAATTTATTTTATCTCTATTCAGAATACAGGGGCAATATATTATTGTGCTTTAAGATTTGTGCAAAAGAATTTGGACGATCTGGATTTTTCACAGATCAACTCAAAGTTTGAGATATATCAGTGTGTGTAATAATTGAATTTTAATTTTGTTTCATTAGTCCTCTTTACTTTTTAATATTTGATTTTAGAATCACTTGTATCATGCATGACTTTAATCTTCAATCCTTCCTGGCCAAGAAAAATGTATAAATTTTTGGATGTGCATGCATTACTTGTGATGCAAAATAAGATATAAATAATATGAACAGTTCATTTCAAATGGTAATTTTGAATTATCAGATTGAAATCTAAAGTAGTTTCAGAATAATTCTTAAATATTAGTTATAGTTAAAACGGTCTTAGGTTAAAATATATTTCCCGCTCATTTTTATTGTTTATATGAAAAAAAATAAAAAATTGAATGTGAATATTTTTTTTTTTTGCTATCTTTAGATAGCACAGATAGTCGTTTTCTGAGTTAGTAATTTAATTGTGCTGCTCGTGGTCTACTTACGATGCTACAACATGTTATTAAAAGTAATCATCAATATAATTTTTTTAGTAAGGCTGAAAATAAATATTATGCATTGAGCAACAATAATTTATTAAAAGAAGGATTCAGTAGCTGTGTTATTGTATTTTTCTACGAATAATTAATTTCACAATTTATTAACATCTTGAAGTAAGAACATCACTTGGCTTCTTTATATCGGCATTATGCATCATAACATGTCTGTTAGTTGGAAATTATAATCCCTAAGCAGACTCAAAGTCCAACATGAAGTGTAATCTAATTTGACTTTAAATATATTTTGTCTGACTCCTGTATAATTGTTCTCTAGAACTTTCTATTAATGTCACATCATGTAATCTAATTTGACTTTAAATATATTTTGTCTGACTCATAATCCAAACTGTTGAAACCGATGTACTTCACGAATGATGTGCGTATATGCAAAATTTTGAATGTTTCGAATTTATTTAATACAAAGTTAACGGTCAAAATTGATGAAAAATGAATGTATTAAAATAACTTCTAAAACCTCATTCTGGATCATTCATTTTTCATCAATTTTAACCACTTGACTTAGACTAAATGAATTCAAAAAATTCAAAATTTTGCATGTACGCGCATCATTCGTAAAGTAAATCGATTTCAGTGATTTAGATTCATCTCGTTTAAAGTGAATCCGGTGTATTATGAAGTTGTGCTCATCACACCTTAATTCTACTCTAATAATAATGCGCTACCTCAGACACTTTGGAATTGTCATTAAAAAAAAAGAAGGCAAAACAAAACTAAGAAATCACAATTGATAGGAAAAGGAAACACATACGGTTACGCCGTACACCAAGCCCAGGCGAAAAGTATCTCCCATTGTTTAGCGTCTCTTTCCGACCCCCACCTCTCAAAAAGAATTCACTTCATTTGCGTTGTGACCTTCCTTCCCGCCTGGCTTTTCCTCTCACTCCCTCCCTTTCTCTCTCTTCCCTTTTCCTTTAATTTACCTCTGTTACACCTCTATCTCTCTTTTGAACTTCTATATATAGCACAATCAACTCCATTCTTCCTCGCTTCCCGCTTCCTTTCATTCATTTGTTGCATGTGGGGCTTTACAACCGGAAAGATCACGCACAAAACGACAAGAGAAAGGTGAAATGGAGCAAAAGGGATTATTCATGTCAGCGATCGGGGTAGGCCTTGGTGTGGGGATAGGTCTCGCGTCAGGCCAGGCTGTGGCGAAGTGGGCCACGCCGCCGCTTCACTCGCCGACGGACGCCGTCGAGGCGGAGTTGAAGAGGCTGGTCGTTGATGGAAAGGAGAGCCCGGTCACCTTCAACGACTTCCCGTATTATCTAAGGTAATTGATCAGGGGATTTTGCGTAGTGCCTATATATGTATTGATGCCCTGCCCTTGGCAACTTTTTCTCTTTGAGTCATTGAGGGGGGTCGAAAGGCAAATTATTTCTCTTTGTGTTCACTGCACATTTTATTGATGGAAGTTGTATATTTACATCCTCAGATCTTTTATATTTACTTGGCGATTATAATGTTAGAATCAGTATCGTCTGCTGTCACATAAATTTTGGGTTTGCCCAAAGTCAGGCCGGCTGAAGAATTCGGACCTGGCTAGAAATTCATGGGGGAGATTAATAAGGAATGGATAAATTTAAGATTCATGCCAATATGTAACGGACAGTCCGGTATTCAAACTCAAATTTTGAGTTACCTCAGACGATATGAATTCCAATTTAGAATGCCTTTTCCTTCAGTTGTCCTTAAGTACTCTGTTGACTACCTGCTAGGCTGTTATTGTTGAATTCAGATTCTCTAAGATAAGTCAAATTTTGAGTTTGAATTTGGACCGTCCGTTCCTAATTGGCACAAACCTTAAAGCTGCCTGCTCTCTGTTATCTGCCCCGTATATTCCAAATTGGCCCCAATTCTTCAACTGGCATGGTTTCTGGCAAACTCAAATTTTGAGTTATCTTAGAGGACTCGGACTCGTTATTGTTGGTGTTTAGACATCAGAGATTCGTATCACTCTCATGATTAGAATCGGTTGTTCAAAAGACCATTGTTGCAAGTCATGTATAAAAATAATACATGATCTATAAACTTTAATGAGTGAGGCTATGGTACTTCGGCTAGTGTACTATGGCTAGTGTACTACGGCTCAATATGGCTGAACCGTTCAATGTGATATCCATATGAATATGTACTTGCAAACTAAATTTTATATTTTTTCGAATTTTTTTACTATTTTTTTAGATAGGTAGAATTTTGATGGTCCATAATTTGTATAAAACACTGAAAATTCTACCTATCTAAAAAAATAGTAAAAAAATTCGAAAAAATATAAAATTTAGTTTGCAAGTAGATATTCATATGGATATCACATTGAACGGTTCGGATCGACCGTTAGGATTTTAAAAAGTACCATATTGAGCCGTAGTACACTAGCCATAGTACACTAGCCGAAGTACCATAGCCTCACTCAACTTTAATTGTACTTTTAGTTTTCTTTAGGTATTTTACCTTTAGGAAGCATTTAGCTATTACTTTGTTGCTGGTGGTTAAATTGTAGCAAATTGGAATTCTTTTTCTTATTTTATCATTGTTCCCTTGTAACATGATTGTCTGATTTACTTTCTTAGTATGCAGATCTTTAAGTTAGAAAATCCAAAGAGATCCCTTTTAAATAAACTTGCAAAGGCATCTTCTATGATTCTTTATTTCCAAGAGTGGATCATGTGCTTGTTGTGATGTGAAAGCAGCACATGCTGTTTATTTATTTCACAATGCTTTAACTTTGTTCATCTACACCTGAGTAAAATGAGAAATATCCTGTAAATCATGGAACTATCAGATATATCTGTAGTTATTGTTGACCATAAAAATTAGCATAGTACAAGATGACCAAGTATACTTCCTCACTGTTTTTTTACCAAATTGAGAGGACAGAGAAGGGTTTTCCAATCAAAGTGGGTGTAAGGTTATTCTCCAGGTTGAAAATATTAATTTCATTTTAGGCCCTGAATGTACCTGGAATTAAATTACTGCTATTGATTTAATTGCAGTGAACAGACCAGAATCGTACTGACTAGTGCAGCATATGTTCACTTGAAGCAAGCTGACCTCTCAAAGCACATTAGAAATCTTTCTCCTGCTAGTCGTGCTATTTTACTATCAGGCCCTGCTGGTAAATACATTAGATTTTTCTTGGTTCTATTTAAAGAAAATACAGCATTTTGCACATATCTTTGCAATATTGCAGAGATGTTGGAAGTACATCCCTGAAATTTTCTAATCTCCAGTATACCCCACGAATCGCAGAGAGTTTTTTTATATAATTCTGCAAAGCACAAGGAATCTTTCAGAGGCAACCACTTTCACGTTTGCTTTAAAATGCCTCAATTGCATTCTCTGCTACTCTTTCTGACTCTATATCCATAAATTAGTGTGAAGAGTAAAATTATGGTATTTCTGTCAAGTGCTGGAGGGGGTGGTGCATGAGATGTTTTACATATTTTGGAGGGTATACATGGTATTTCACAGTTGAACAGTGCTCTTGTTGGAATGTGTTGTAATTTAAAAATCGTCTCTTGCAGCTATAACAGGGTGATGGCACTTAATAGGAGTACAAGCTTTTATTCTTAAATAGTATTAATTTATTACATTGTTCTATATGTCTCCAGAGCTTTACCAGCAGATGCTCGCAAAGGCTTTGTCTCATTCCTTTGGGGCCAAGTTACTTTTGCTTGATGTCACGGACTTTTCACTTAAGGTGGGTCCTGAAAATCAGTTTATTTTCATTTTCGAAAGCAATTGTTTTACATTTTTTCTCTTGGTAATATATTTATGTTTTTTTTTACAGTTTCAGAGCAAATACGGTAATGTCAACAAACCTTCGGTAAGACTTGAGTAGAAATACTTATTCTGCAGTTTCTACATATTAATCAAGTGGAGGGATCCAATTACACCCTATTTTTTGACACATCTTGACATTGTTTTTTTTATAGGCCAATTTTGCAATTTCAAAATCCAAATAGTCGATCCGAACCGTTCAACATGATCACCATATTAAAATGTGCTTGGAGATCAAATTTTACATTTTTTTGAATTTTTTTACTATTTATTAAGATGGTTACAAAATCGCTGTTTTTCAATGGTCTGAAAACAACGATTTTGTAACCATCTTAATAAATAGTAAAAAAATTCAAAAAAATGTAAAATTTGATCTCCAAACACATTTTAATATATCCATCATGTTGAACGGTTTGGATCGACTATTTGGACTTTGAAAATGGTAGGTGTCAAAGTGTGTCAAAAAAAAGGGTGTAATTCGATCCCTCCTCATTAATCAATACAAAAAAAATACATGATTTGATTTAAAGAACAACACTGAATTATTTTATTTTATGATATCTAGTTTCACCAAAGGTCTATATCTGAGACAACAATTGAGAAGATGTCTGGTTTATTTGGGTCTCTTTCCGTACTTCCCAAGAGGGAACAACCTCAACCTAAAGGTAACAATCCTTTACAAACTGATAATACTTTTTTGTAGGACATCTGTTTTTTATCATGCTCTCACTTCTTTTGATATTCTTTAGCAGGGTTGTTGCGCCGTCAGAGCAGCAGTGTTGAACTAAGGGCTAGGTATGGCACCAATATTTTGTTCTGAATCTTCTGATATATATTTTTGTCCTTTTCAGATTGATTTGATATTAATCAAACATTAAGGGTAATAAGGGCGCTTGTGATATGAAATTTAAGTATAAATTGATGCTTTAATTTTCTCAAAATTGCATCTTGGTTATGTTCTGGTTCTGGTTCTGGTTTTGTGTACCCGACCAAAATTCAGAACCTTTTCTTAAGACCCAGTTTGACTCGCATTTCCTTTTATGTCTTTTATACATATTTTTTTCAGTGACAAACCTCTGCTAAGGAAGAATGCATCAGTCTCTTCAGATATGAGTGATCTTGTATCACAATGTAGCAGTGGCACAGGTTATTGAGCAGCTTATAATGTCTTTTCATTTTCAATATCATATCTCATTGATATTTCCAAATTTAAATGTTGGGCCAGGCATGAAAGAATTTCTTTTCAATTGTGCAGCTCCTCTTAAAAGAACCAGTAGTTGGTGCTTTGATGAAAGATCTCTCATACAGGCATTACATAAGGTCTGGAACTGTTTTCACCATTCTCTTGTTGTCATTGCAACATTGAATATTTTTAAACTGATTCTAGTGTTTTATTAATCTTAATTTACAGATTTTATCATCCATCTCCAAAAGTGACTCCATAGTACTCTACATAAGGGACATTGAGGCCTTCCTCTATAGGTCTGAGCGTGCATACAAGATGTTTGAGAAAATGCTCGACAAGGTATCAGGACCAGTTTTAGTTCTTGGTTCAAGAGTTCTCGAATGTGAAATTGATGCATCAGACATAGAAGGGAGGGTTAGTAATCTATTTCCTTATACCATAGAGATAAGGCCACCTGAAGAAGGGGACCACCTCATCAATTGGAAAACTCAATTGGAGGAAGATATGAAAACTATACAGATCCAGGATAATAAGAACCACATAATGGAGGTTTTGGCATCTAACGACTTAGAAATTGATGACCTGGGGTCAATTTGCCTAGCAGATACAATGATAATTAGTAACTACATTGAGGAAATTATTGTCTCGGCTATATCGTATCATTTGATGACTACAAAAGATCCAGAATATAGGAATGGCAAGCTCGTTATTTCCTTAAAGAGGTCAGTTAACATTGCTTTTAATTTTCTCGTTTCTTACATTCCTTTAGCATTTTTTTATATTTTTTAACTGTCTTTGGGACCTACAAATATTTATATGCTAACATTATGTATACAGTTTACTTGTTGTTTAAATAATTTTCTTTATTTCTCAGTTTAATAAATTTTATTTCTGTGAAGTTTGTCACATGGATTGAGTATTTTTCAAGAGAACAGTCTTGATGGAAAAGACACCTTAAAGCTAGAAGCCAATGTTGAAGCTGCCAAGGTACTATTTCTTTCCTCGATTGAAATTAGAAAAATGAAGAATATGGGTTTGGCCTATGCGAAGTTAATGTATTTATTCCAGGATAATTCCAAAAATGACACGACTGTTGGCAAGAAGCCAGAGAACAATGCTGAAACCTCAGCAGCACCGCCAGCAGAAAACAAAGGCGAAGCTGAGAAACCAGCTGCAGCATCTCCTCCTGTTAAAGTTGTAATATTTTCTCGTCTTATTGCACCTTTACCTTCTCTCCTGCTTTTATGTTGGCTTTTTTTATCCACTTTTCCCAAAACCAAAGTTGGTACAAATGGTACACTCTTTTAGTTGACCTTAAGAAACAGACAAAGAAAAAATAATAGAGCCGTAGAGAAAAATTCCAGTGTGAAAACCCCAAGGGAACGAAGCTTAGACCATCAGAGAAAGTCAGATAAATATGTATGGCACTTTTCGGCACAGTCCTTGCATGTATACACCTACTTGACCTATCATTCTAACATGTACACCCTTCAACAGGAAACACCGCCAGATAACGAGTTTGAGAAGCGCATTCGGCCCGAAGTAATCCCAGCTCATGAGATTGGTGTCACCTTTGATGATATTGGTAAATATAGTAACAAAAGAAAAATTTACATATACAAACAGGATTGTACAGGAACCTGAAGATAAAAGTAAATTTTGGTTTATAAGATATGGGAATTTTGTCAATGTTTCCTCAGTGTTCAAGGAAGAAATCTCAGTACTTCATTGTCAATCTCCTGTCATACTTTAACCTTTACGGACAATAGTTCGAACTTTGTGTGTGGCAATGGGTAGCCAATTGTGAGACAGTTTCAATTTACTGTAGAAATAAATTTTGTTTCACAAATCTTCTTTAATAATTGGTGACACAATTCCCTCAAAAGTGCATTATACTATGAATCCATTTATTGGATTTTCTCCTTAAGATTATATTAGCTAAGTGGAGGGACTTTTGGCAATGGAAATTGACGAACAAGTAACCATATTTTTTCCCATTTGCACATGTAGAATATAGAATATAGATAGATGTAAATAATAATTTCTCTTACAGGTGCATTAGACGACATCAAGGACTCATTGCAGGAGCTGGTGATGCTCCCCTTGCGCCGCCCTGACCTCTTCAAAGGCGGCCTCTTGAAACCTTGTCGAGGCATTCTTCTATTCGGCCCTCCTGGTACTGGAAAGACCATGCTCGCTAAAGCTATTGCAAATGAAGCCGGCGCGAGTTTCATCAATGTTTCAATGTCAACTATTACCTCAAAGTGGTTTGGTGAGGATGAAAAGAATGTCAGAGCATTGTTCAGTCTGGCTGCTAAGGTTGGTTTTTCTTTATAGATGTAGTTGGGTTTATTTAGTTTGACTGGTATGACGAAGCAGGTGAATGGAATTACTTTTTGTCATTGAAAAAAAAAAATGACTGGTATTCACTGGCTTGGAACTCATTCATGTGCTTTTCTTCTATCAGCTATGCTTTTTTTCAATTGACTAATGGTCCATTAGAAAGAGGTCAAGTCATCTTAATTGACCCAATCTGCTCATTCTTACCCAAACATGCGTGTAATTGGAACTTTCTAAGACTCACCTCAAAGCAATTACAGGTGACAGAATGAAAATTGATATTGCTACAATTTATCCAAACTCATAACATCATTGTGCAAGGCATAGTTCAGAAGAGGTGACAGAATGTTCAATAGATAATCTATTGTACAAAACTAAAAAAAAAATACTAATAATTGTGAATTACAGGTTTCACCTACAATAATATTTGTTGATGAGGTAGATAGCATGCTGGGTCAGCGGGCCCGAGCTGGGGAGCATGAGGCCATGAGGAAGATCAAGAATGAGTTCATGACACATTGGGATGGCTTGTTGAGCAAATCAGGGGAGCGTATCCTTGTTCTTGCAGCCACAAATCGGCCCTTTGATCTCGATGAGGCCATTATTAGGCGGTTTGAGCGTCGGTACGTAGTAGGAATATTTTGCTTTTTGTTTAATAATGACAGGTATTGAATGTTATGGAAACAATTAAACTAGCACCCAGGTGAGCCACATCAGCATGTACCCCTTTTTACCAAATATAATCTTCTAATGTTGCATAAATTTTCTAATCCAATAAACACTCTTTGAACTAGAAGACCATTTTGTTCTGTTTTGGAGTTCAGTGATGATTTGATGAGTTTTGGATGCTAATTAGCAAAATCCCAGATGTTTAGTTTGAATACCTAGTTAAAGAACCAGAGTGACTGTAGTTTATTAAGCAATATAATTATACAATGATTCTTTTGGTCATTTATGCCAATGATTTAGCTTAGATGTAATTGTTGCTGTCATGTTTAACCCCAATAATTTTTCCTTTTTCTTAACAGAATTATGGTTGGATTGCCCACGTCTGAGAGCAGGGAATTGATATTGAGGACCCTTTTATCTAAAGATAAAGTTGGGGAGCTTGATTACAAGGAGCTTGCCACTATGACTGAAGGATATAGTGGAAGCGATCTAAAGGTCTCTTCTAATCTATGTTTTCTGACCCTTTCTTGTTTTAAGAAAAACTTTACTTGATCAATGATGATGGTGATAATAAATTGCTAACTGAAAACATTTGTTCTTGTAATGTAGAACCTTTGTGTGACAGCTGCATACCGTCCTGTTAGAGAGTTGATTGAGAAAGAAAGGCAAAGGGATCTGGTACGTGCTGTTTTTACATCATCTATTTTAGTTTAATTAATCATTGTTGCACTTGTTACCATAAACAGAAGGGAAATTGTATGTTTATGCAAAAGAATCAAGAGGTGTACAACCCATAGGAAATATACTGTTTGTTAGCATGAAACTTTTTGGGACAATAAAATAAAAATTGAAAATGAACTATGAGAGAACTTGTTTGTTGAAGAAAATTAAAAAGAATCCAAAAAAGATGGAAAGAAGGAATTTTTTGGTCAGATAGTTTTCATTCCTATAATTTTTAACAGTATCTAAGCCCTCTTTCTGTCGCAGGGTAACTCAGAAAATAGTAATGACAGTGATGAGCCGGCAATTACACTAAGACCATTGACCATGAAAGACTTGAAAATTGCAAGGAGTCAAGTAAGCTTGTCATATACCCTTGTATAAATATTGGATCTTACAACCAAGGGTTTATTCCATACTAATAATTCTGATAAAAATCAGGTATCTGCTAGTTTTGCGGCTGAAGGAGCTGTGATGAATGAACTGAAACAATGGAATGATTCGTACGGTGAAGGCGGCTCTAGGAAGAAGGAACAGTTGACCTATTTTCTGTAGTAGAAAGACAGTTTTGTATATAAGCAATTACTTTGAAGTTTGCTTTTGGGGTTCTGAATGGAGATAATTCCGATAACCGAGGTTGCAAAGGGATATCTTTAATACACTAGCTTCTAAGTCAAGCTTATACCAGCTCAGCTTGAATAGGCCAGATTCCATTCAGGGGCTTCATATATTGTAAAAATTCTTTTGTTTAGATTATATTATGTATGTGTTTCTATTTGTTTCTAGTTCCCCGGCTAGATCCTCATTTAAAGTGTAATTATATAACTTTTGCTTATTTTATTTTTTTCTTGTTTTAAATCAATGTAATGGTTTATGAAGACCATGTGTGTAGACAATGTAAACATAGCAACTTAATTCTAGAGACAATTTATTATAAGCATCTGTGTCTTAAGAAATACTATAGAGGAAAATAGTGGTGATCATTTAAGTGTCTGCTTCTGTTGTAACTAAAAATAAAAAATAAAAATAAGCAAGGGCTTTTTGTATAACATTATCTAACACAAAAATCTTGGCTTGTCACAAGCAGCTAGGTGGAATAACAAAGCCAGAGGCACTGCCACCTGCATGGGTACAAGATGCCTCTGCCGGCTGGGCCCCAGCCCCAGAATAGGTGAGTTTTATATTTTGTAACTCTATTCCAAGGCATGGGTTCGCTGGGCTGCAATCGAACTTGACGGCGACTTTGGATGCAGATGAGCCATGGATGTCTGTGTATGTCACTTGGCTTATTCTCACACCAGAGTTCTATACAAGGAGAAAACAGAGATGAGTAGTGAAAACTTGTCAATGTAATGAATAGGTGGAAATACAGACATGCACACTCATTCAGCTTGGACCATGGATATAGGGAGAAATGGAGAATCATCATAATATCTATGCTACCCATGAACCTCAAATAAACACAGATTAACTAACCAAATTTTAACAGAGCTGGCTCAGTACAAGCCAGGAAATTCAGCATCAAATCTGGTATCATAATTAAATCATGGATTGCAATTATTAAATTAAGAATCTGGGAAAAAAAGTAAAAAACAAGAATTTCATTTGTCTGTACAGTTTTGGATACCTGAGCAGGACAGCCTTTATTATCGGGGCAGTAATTCTGGTCAATAATAATCGGATTTTGCACATTTTCCATGACAGAATGCTCAAATACAACTCCTCGCACAAAAGCATCTGTCGGTCTCCCCCATGTTTTTATCCTTAGCCCGTTCTGGGTCCCAGTGAACATGGTCGTCGTAACCGTTACATTCTGTACGCCTCTCTCGTTGTACCCCTTTCCTAGACTGCCTATGCTGCTCCAATTATTAGATGTTCCAAAATCAATACACAAGAAAAGGAATATTTTTGTAAAATGTTGATCGAGTCTAGGATTTAACAGGTCATTTTTTTTAGTTTTTCACCAGAAATTGGGTTCAAATGTTGCTCCATTTTTTTTTTTGCTTTTCTTACACTATTTGTATTTGGTTGTTTAATTTCTATATTTGTTGTTCAGGGCTTCAAGCACAATTAATTAACCCTTAAAATTAAGTATGTTCTGTCCCAAAGAACATACAAAAGCAGCATATTAATGAAATTAACCACAACAAGATGCAATCATGCAAGATGCAAGGGTACAAATTATGTGACAGGGAGGACACACTGGTGTTTTAGTCCTTTGACCTTGGATAGAAAATTGAAAAGGCATGAGTAACAGTAAGAACCTTATGCCATGACCAGGCCCACAGCTGACGAGTTCAATCCACAAGTTGGTTGTGCCAGGTCCAATCGAGACACAATCATCTCCGGTTCGAATGCTGGCTCCTGTTATAGTAACACCAGTTGACCCCTGTACATGGATCCCGTCTGTGTTCGGACTATTTCCTGGGGCGTTTATCTTAACACCTTGCACCATCACCCGATCACAATTATCAATAACAATGTGGTACAACTCGCTGTTCATCGATGACAGGCCACTAATCGAGACATCTTTGGAGTTACGAAATGTCAGTGACTGTTTCAGCGAAAAAGAAAAAGAAAAAATTGATATGAAATAGAAAAAACAATTATGTCCTATTTAATTTGCTTGTAGTTTTTTTCTCTTTTGCATGCCAAAAAAGAAAGAGAGAATTTCAGCATGCCAGCACTTACCGTGGCTCCATTCGGGCAGTTACGACCAGAGGCTTTGCAAGCCCATAGACCTGACCCAAAACCGTCAAAGGTCCCTCCATAAACCGAAAGACCCGCAACTTTATCAAACACAATCCACTCCCCAACTCTTCCTAAAGTGGCATAATTTGAAGTTGCGACAAATGTGCCATGTATTTGCATGTTGATCTTGTTGCTGGCGCATGGTCCGGAAAAGGTGACATGGCCAACTAAATACTTGCCATTTGGCACATAGATAGTTGCTGGATTATTCGAGTGGCATGCGGCGTTCCATGCTGAAAGTAAGGCACTTGCAGCATCGGTCTGGCAATCCGATTTAGCTCCAAAGTCTACTATGTTGTACCCTGCTCCTGCTCCTGCTCCTACAGATGCAATTAGATGGATTGAGAGTGTTATTATGAGTAGCACAGAGATAAAAAAATGTGCCATGATATTAGTATCCGTGTATGGTTTGAGCTTGTTGCAGCAATTTGTAGGAAAATTTGGGCTATATATAGGAATAGGATGCATGATTGCATTATATCTCTTTGGTTGCTTTTAAGGCAAGTGATTAATTCCGAGATTGCTGCGTACATGCTGCCTAATTGCAATATTTATTGGCATTAATTTATGTAATTTTGAAGATTGCTGCGTTGACAAATCTTTAATCTAAGGTAGGTGTTAATAGTTAGTTAGTTACTAGATTAGGGCGTATAAAAGCTATATATGCCTTTAGTGCCGATATTTTTATTAATATCCAAAATTAATTATAAAATATTAAATGTACTCAAACTTTCTGGGTATTTTAAAAAGGGACCGACTAACTATCCCTGGGCTCCCATCTCCCATTCATCCCCCGTCAATAACTGCCTTTGTTGACCTCTAATTAAGAGGGAACCACAAATTTCAGCACTAAAAGACAAAACAAAACGCGCCATTATCGCGGTGAGTGCAAGTATTCATACATAATATATCAAGTATTTATATATAATACATCAAGTATTCATATATAAGATATTAAGTATTTTTAAAAAAAACTGGACACATCACTTACTCTTCTTTTACACGTTTTTAGATGTGGTTTTTTTTTTTCGTTCACTCTAACCAATATTTCTGACAATCTATGATGAATTTTGCAAATCTAAAACCACGAACATTTTCTATGCAATTTTATCTTTCAAATGAGATATATGATGGCACACTTTCGAGTTGTCCGTTGCACAAGTATTCATACCTTGTCATTCAAGTATTCATATCTCATCGAGTAATTATTCATACCTCATCAGTATTTCACAAATAAAAAATAGACACATCATTCACTCATTTTTTACCGATTGAAATTTCATTACCACTAAATCATTTTTTATTTGATATCTTAGGTATGAATACTTGTTCGACGAGGTATGAATACTTGCTCGACGTGATATGAATACTTGCACGATAAGATATAAATAATTTTACGAGGTATGAATACTTGCGCGACGGATAACTCAAAAGTACTTCATCATGGATCTCATTTGAAAGAGAAAATTGCGTAGAAGACGTTTGTGATTTTAGATTCGCAAAATTCTTCATAAATTGTCAGAAATATTGGTTAGAGTGAACGGAGAAAAAAAAAACCACCTCTAAAAACGTGTAAAAGATGGGTGAGTAATATGTCCATTTTTTTTTAAATACTTGATATCTTAGCTATGATTACTTAATGCATTATATATGAATACTTGATGTATTATATATGAATACTTGTGCGCGTCAGTTGTAATTTTTTTCAAATATAAGTGGTCCCCTTAGTTAATTAGCGGTCCCCCACATAATTAATGATTGATACACGTTTTCTTTTGTCTTTTTGTGCTTAAAGTTGTGGTTTCCTAGATAATTAATGATTGGGAGATGAATGGGGGATAGGAGCCAGGGGAAAAAAATCTTTATCCTTTAAAAAATGCCCAAACCGACCAAAAAATGGTCGGTTGGATTAAAAATTCGGACCGGCCATTTTTTGACCGGTCAGGAGGATTTTTTTTTTTGTGAAATATTTGTTAGATTACTTTTTTTGATGTATAATTAGTATAATTACTTGAAATTATATTAAATTAGTATAATACGCTAAATTACTTCAAATTATGTCAAATTACGCTAAATTACACTAAATTACGCTAAATTACGCTAAACTACGCTTATTACCCTGAATTACGCTAAATTACGCTAAATTAGGTCGATTTAGTTTCATCTTTCATAAATCATAAAAAATAGTAAAAAAATTCCAAAAAAAAGTAAAAGTTGGTATTCTACAATTTCATTATATAACCAATTTACTGAGCTACTAGAAATGAAAATCTTAATCAGAAACTTCAACTCAAGTTTTGAAGCTCTTCCCTTTATTTTTTGGCAATTCTGAATTTCAAAAAAACAACAAAGCAGTCACTGACACATGTATATTTTCGCAAGCTTTTCGAAAAGTGATCATTTGCTGAAATCGGACACTCGAGCGCCATTTTATGACCGTTTGAAGTTTCATCGTCATTTTTCACCTTCTTAGTAAAGATATCATCACCCTTAGCATAATTTAGCATAATTTAACATAATTTCAAGTAATTTAGCATATTTAAATATAATTATGCTAATTATACATCAAAAGAAGTAATCTAACAAATATTTCAAAAAAAAAAATCTCCTCACTGGCCAAAAAATAGCCGGTTCTAATTAAATCTCAACTGGCCATTTTTTGGTTGATTTGGGCATTTTTAAAAAAAACCCAGCTAAATTGGATTTATTTAATTAATAAATTAATTTTTTGGATATTAATAAGAATGTCGGCCTTTAGTGCCTTGGAAAAAAACAAGAAACTACCTCTTGTATAATACCAAGGTATTTTGGGTATAATACAGAAAAATATATTTCACAGATAAGACCTAGTTTTATATTTCATCTATAGTGTACATAGCATAAGAAGCTTGTCGTTTTATAATCCAATTTCTTTGCTCAAATATTTTTCATTTAATAGCAAGTGGGATAAAAAAAAACCCGTTATTTAGTTGAACTAGACAAAATCTATCCTTAGATTTAAGTCAAATAATCACTTTAATTTCGAATCCGAATTTAATTGGGACCAAATCTTGCAAGAAAAGTTTATCATGTCCCACCACTAGGGCTGCAAACGAACCGAACCGAATCGAACTTACCTCCAGTTTGAGTTTGGTTTGAATTAATTTCGAACGAACTCAATTTCGAACGAACCCAATTTCGAACCGAATTTTTTACGAACTCAATTTCGAACCTTTACGAACTTTGTTACGACTTACGATTTATGACTTCTGACTGGCCATAGTGCAAAATTACAGCACTTCAATAAAAACTCAAGTATTCAAAATACAATTTAAATAAATAATAAATAAATAAAATAAATATTGTACCTTGATCATTTTTTTGACAGCAATACATTTTTTGGTATTTTTTGCATTTATTTTCGGACCGTTCGTTTTACCGCGGGAATTCAACGGTCGATCTGCAACAAAATCATTCCAAATCTGATCTAAAATGATCAAGGTGCAATATTGAACGTAACCAACATAAAAGTTCGGAAGTTTTATTATGTATGAGCTTTGATCCAACACGAAATGTTTATGGCCATACGATGCTTCAATTTTCGATCAACTAGATGGATGGGTAAATCAAAACAAAATTTTATCAAACTTTCATGGAAGATGATAAATGCAGTGCTCTTTGATTTAAACGGTCCCGATCAACCCATAGACGATATATTTTCGTGCGCCTTCATTAACTCACAAGGCAAGAGTTTATGTCTCATGAAACATATACTCTTGCTTTCTAAGTTAATGAAGACGAACGTAAACATGTCGTCCGTTGACCAATCGGAGCCGTTGAAATCAAAGAGCACTGCATTTATCGTCTTCCATGAAAGTTTGATAAAATTTTGTTTTGATTTATCCATCCATCTAGTTGATCAAAAATTGAAGCATCGTATGGCCATAGATATTTCGTGTTAGATCAAAAACTCATACATAATAAAACTTCCGAATTTTTATGTTGGTTACATTCAATATTGCACCTTAATCATTCTAGATCAGAATTGGAATGATTTTGTTGCAGATCAACCGTTGAATTCCCGAGATAAAACGAACGGTCCAAAAATAAAAATACCAAAAAATGTATTGCCGTCAAAAAAATGATCAAGGTACAATATTTTTTTATTTTATTTTTTTATTATATAATAGTTTCTTAAAGCTGAAATTAATTGAACAAATTTATCAAATTAATAATAACTTTATCAAAACAAAGAAAAAAACGAGAGAGTTGAGACTGGATTACCCGAAAAACTCATAATCCTACCATAAAAAGCAAAATTTCTGGTATAAACATGTGAATTTTTTTATTTGAGTTTTGTTGTTGAATTTTTTTATTTGAGCTTGTAATTGGATCGGACTTTCTGTTTTATAAGTTAGAATTCAAAGCAATTATGGACTGGACGGCTCATATTTTTATCAGTAAACATAAGTTATAAGTAGAAATTAACGGTTCACGTTTGAGTTAATTTCGAACTAAATTTGGTTTGCGAACCTATTTCGAACGAACTAGGTCCAGTTTGAGTTTGGTTTGAATTAATTTCGAACTAAGTTTGGTTTGAAATAATTTCGAACGAACTCAATTTCGAATCGAATTTTTTCCGAACTTTTTTGAATCAAACTCGAATCGAATTACGAACTATGAATTTTTTGTGCAGCCCTACCCACCACCATAGGGATAAAATTGGATAAATTTTTTATGAGATAAGATAAATTGAATATTAAAAAATGCACAGCAAAGAGTAAAACAAATTGTCATGAGCCGAGGAAAGGTCTACAAGGAGAAAAAAAATTTGTGCTGAGAAGTCTACTCAAAACATAATTTAATTTCCATCTTGATCAAGGATAATATTCATATGAGATAATGAATGAGACAAGCAAGCAGAGCACAAGGATAATTTCCATCTTGATTAAAGTAATTTGTTAGATCAAACATTGATTAAGTAATCAGCTAAGAAAAAAAGTAGTATAGTTTTATGTGCATTACCTCGCGAGCCCATTTACTACCATTGGGCGTGTAACCGTCGTCGTTCATGAGCCTGTCACGTAAGTGGGCACCGTAATCGCCCTCCAGATATACCATCGCCATGCCGACCCGCAAGTACCAAGCCTCGTACCTCAGTAGGGGATCCCCCGGGGTCTGCAATAGCTCATCCGGGAGTACATAGAAGTGGTGGTACTGCGGCTGCGCCAACGTATGGTAGTAGAACTCGTGGTGCTGGCTCCAGTCGCGCTCCGTACGCGATAAGTGTGTCAACCTGTAAGGAACACGTTAAATGCAATAAAAATAAATCAAGTAAATAGAGAATAGTAGAAAAGGGATACGACTTACTTGTGCAGGTCTACGATGGTGGACCTCGGCAAAGATGGCTCCATGGGAATGAACGGCGGATGTCCAAACTGGCAGAGTACACGATCCGGATAGTGGTGCTCCACTACCCAGAAATGTACGAGTGGCCCTATGTAGAACCACATATCCTGAGATCTGGATAGTGGCCCTATGTACTGGCTCATACATCTGTTTCGTATCTGGCTGCATTTGTAATAATTTTATATGTCAGGTGCCACTTCTTGATTTATTAGGTAAAAGAGTAAGATAATAGTTATAGACTTACCATAGAAGCACAGCAGAGGTGGGAGTACAGATGGGCTAGGACGGCCGCACCCCAATTGTAACGCGATGGTTGCTTCAGGTCTGTCAGCAGCGGGAGATACATCATCGCCATGTAGTCACTGGAAGAATCAGGAAACATGACGGAACCAAATAGGTTCATCACGTATCCACGTGCATATCTGCAGTAACAAACATGTAATATAAGATCAGCAACAAACGGGAGTTCAATAAATAAAAATAATACGAGAGATTTGAAGTCTTTACCTCTGAATCTCCTCATCGGTGGAGTCTGCTGTCAGACTCGCACTAAAGTGCTCCCGCAACCTCCTAATTCTTAAGTGGAATTTCGATGTTCCACTCTTCTCAATGAGGAAGTGAGGATCAGCCCACAAAAGCTCCTCAATATGAGCAGCAAACGTCGTGCTGTCAGATACGCCACCGACGGGGGTGCCACTGATAGCCAACTCCCAGAGAGAACTCACGTCCTGGAGAGTCACTGTCATCTCTCCGAATGGCATGTGCAACGTGCGCGTCTCGGGACACCATCTCTCAACCCAACCCTGCAATGAGAGACGCGTTGATGATGCCACTTCCAGTCTGCAAGATGTCCACCATCTGGTTGAGACCTAGATTGACGAGGTACCGGTCCATCGCCCTGTAGTACGGCAAATAAACGCACCGCAGCTTCACATCTAAAAGAAATTTATCATACATTGACAAATTTAATCCATATGGTGTTAACACATCAACAATTAAACTTAATGAAATTTAAAAAAGATAAAAAAACATACCTCACGAGAAGCCAGTGAGACCCGGTGATCGCGATGGGGCACCCACAGAAGAGGACTGAAATGCTCTGTGCTGTCAGTCCCGATCGGCTCGTCAACTATAGGTGATAGTGGACGAAACCTAGGCCGTCCTCTAACCATCTTAATTTCAGTAATAAAATAGGCTTAACAACGGTAAAAACATCTAAAATAGGCTTAATTACGCTAAAAAAACAGCTACAATGGGCTTAATTACGCTAAAAACCGATAAAATAGGCTTAATTACGCTAAAAAAAGCTAAAATATGCTTAATTACGCTAAAAAAAAATGGGTAAAATAGGTTTAATAACGGTATAAACAGCTAAAAATAGGCATAATTACACTAAAAAAGGCTAAATAGGCTTAATTACGCTAAAAAACATCTAAAAAAGACTTAATTATCCTAATTATGCGAAATTGCCATAAATTAGGCTTAATTGTCATAATTATGGTAAAACATCCTAAAATACGCTGAAATATGGTCACCAATGCTAATTATACTAAATCACAATAAATTGCCTTAAATCATAAACCGTAAACCCTAAATTTGGCTAATTACACTAATTACTCCTTAATTACAACAAATTATTCTAATTTTGGTAATTACTAACAAATCCTAACATTACACAACCATTTTGCACTACAAAAAATATTCTAATAAATTAGAGGGGCTTACTTGCAAATCTGGGAAGAGAATGAGAAATCTGAGAGAAATGGCTCAACCGAGGAGGGATAGTGTAAAATTTGAGATAATGAATTGTGAGCAAATGGAATGGGGGTGAGTAACAATTTATAAAACCGAATTATGGGCAGGACCGGCCATTTAATGGCCGGTTGGGAAATTTAGTCGGGACCGGCAATTTAATGGCCAGTTTGGGCATATTTAAAATTGTTAGGCAACCGTGGGCAAATTTATTAATCTGTAATTAACTTGGAGTATTTTTAAAAATGTCGGCAAAATCTATCCTTAGATTTAAGTCAAATAATCACTTTAATTTCGAATCCGAATTTAATTGGGACCAAATCTTGCAAGAAAAGTTTATCATGTCCCACCATAGGGTTAAAATTGGATAAATTTTTTATGAGATAAGATAAATTGAATATTAAAAAATGCACAGCAAAGAGTAAAACAAATTGTCATGAGCCGAGGAAAGGTCTACAAGGAGAAAAAAAATTTGTGCTGAGAAGTCTACTCAAAACATAATTTAATTTCCATCTTGATCAAGGATAATATTCATATGAGATAATGAATGAGACAAGCAAGCAGAGCACAAGTAGCCGAGTTGGCGCTCTAATTTCTGGAAATCTTACCTTGCCTCATTCATACTCATAGCATGTGATGTGACCCAAATGGCCGAATTTTGTAGATAAACCTGATCAGAAATCAGGGATCCTGCTTTCTCGGAACAAGCAAAGCAATAAGCAACCATGCTCAAAATTGTTTTGACAAAGTGAATGAAAAAATACGGTGATAGCTTCAATAAATAAACATATTCACTCGTTGTATGTTCATACTTGGATATTATGTTGTTGACATTTTGTAAGGTTAGTTTTAGAAAAGGTGCATTTAGTTGGAGCAAGAATAACACTATTTTTTTTATCTAATTCACATTGAGATCAAGAGTTACTAATTATTCTTTATATTTGTCTTTTGTAGATTAGCTCACTATATTCTACTATCCTAAACCCTAGACCCAGCAAAATGCTAGATAGCTCTATTTTCAATTCAATTTTGAAGTTAATTCACACTATTCTCACTAACCCACCCCTCCATTCAAATACAGAGCAAAATAAGTTTGGTGTATCATTATGTTTAAATATGTTGTATGAGTTGTCAGTGATATAACAGAAGCAAAATAATAGATATCATGCAAATGTTAGTTTACATATGGAAGAACAATACAAAAATGAAAAGTTGCGAATTTTTTGAACAATCACTACTCGTGCAGCAATGTTCCTACAATACCAACAAAACCTGTTATTGCTCTTCTCAAAAAAATATTAGTAGATGTCTTTTAATAGTGGTAAAATCCAATGTCATAGCAAAGATCAAGGTACCGTAAGCAATGCTGAGTGTGTACCAGTGTACCACTATTGTTATTGCACTTTGCTTTACCAGTACCCCGTACCAGATGGCTGAAGACAAAAATTGGTATTGGTACTGGCTGGTGCATTCTCCCAGATGACACTTCTCTGCTCTTAGACATCCTCAATTCCAAATTATACTTCTAATTTTTATTAAATTCTAATCCAGTCAAGCACAGCTAAAATTAATAAAAAAAAATATTGCATAGCTGAGGCTCCGACATTTTTAATAATACCCCAAGTTAATTAAAGATTAATAAAAATACCCACGGTTCCCGAAAAAATTTAAAAATACCCAAACCGGCCATTAAATGGCCGGTTCCGAATAAACTGCCCAACCGGCCATTTAATGGCCGGTTCTGAATTTTTTTTTTTTTTTTTTTTTTAGAAAAATAGCTAAAATACTAAAATCTAACACTAAAAAATTGAATTGTTTTGTTAAATATTTGTTAGATTACTTTTTTCATAGCATATTTATACTAAAATACACTATGAATAGGGCCGATTTTGTGCTAAAATATGCAAAATTACTTCAAATTATGTTAATTTATGGTGATTTACACTAAATTACTTGAAATTACAATAATTATGTAGAGTTATGCTAAAACGGTAAATTACGTATGAATAGGACCTATTTTGTACCATCTTTCATAAATCACAAAAAATAGTAAAAAAATAATAAAAATTGGTATTCTACAGGTTCATTATATAACTAATTTACTGAGCTACGTAGATTGGAGAATAGAAATGAAAATCTTAATCGGAAACTTCAATTGAAGTTTTGAGGCCCTTCTCTTTGTTTTTTGGCGATTCTGAATTTGGAAAGTACGGACGCATGCGCATTTTCGCAAGCTTTCCGAAAAATGGTCATTTGCTGAAATCGGACACTCGAGCATCGTTTTATGACCGTTTGAAGTTTCGTCGTCGTTTTTCGCCTTCTCAGTGAAGATATCATCCCTATTTATACGTAATTTAGCGTAGTTTAGCATAATTTTACATAATTATTGTAATTTCAAGTAATTAAGTGTAATACAGCATAAATTAATATAAGTTCAAGTAATTTAGCGTGTTTTAGTATAAATATGCTAATTATATATAAAAAATGTAATCTAGCAAATATTTAAAAATAAATTCGATTTTTTAGTGTTATATTTCAACATTTTAGCTATTTGTCTCTTAAAAAATAGTTAACATAATTTAAAGTAATAGTGTCAATAAGCATAAATTAACATAATTTCAAGTAATTTAGCGTATTTTAGTATAAATATGCTATGAAAAAAGTAATCTAACAAATATTTAACAAAACAATTCGATTTTTTAGTGTTAGATTTCAGTATTTTAGCTATTTTTCTTCTTAAAAAAAATAAAATAAAAAATAAATTCAGAACCGACATTAAATGGCCGGTTGGGCAATTTATTCGGAACCGGCCATTTAATGGCCAGTTTGGGTATTTTTAAAATTTTTCGGAAACCGTGAGTATTTTTATTAATCTTTAATTAACTTGGGGTATTATTAAAAATGTCGGGCTGAGGCTTAAACAAAAGCAGGTGTGCTTAATTGACCATGTAGCAAATTTTCAGAAACGAACCACTACAATACTGAGATGCCAACGTGGATTGAATGCTGAAGTGGATTTTTCTATAACCTAAGAAATGAGAAATCATTTTATTTCTCACATTGATATTTATTTTTTGAAGAAAATAATAAATCCTGTAATAAAATTATTTCTCAAATAATGAAATTTCATATTTATGATTACATACTAATATAACAATACTTTTCATTACTTCAATCTCAAGATTAAACTAGATTTAAATTCCTAATTCCCTTTGAATAAATAATGTTTAAGGCATAAAAATCAACACAATCTCCATTAATACTTCATGTCACTAATGGTTTTCCAAGTTCAGCCAAGATAGAAAATGAAAAAAAGAAGAGAAAAACAAGAAATTACACCACATATAAATAGATCGAGTCAGCCTATCTTCTTCCTCTCAAGCGCAATAGATGCTCAAATATAATTAAAGACCCCAATGAAAACACGATAATAGTTGCAAAATATAATTATATTTCACTACAAAGCTGTTAACAAGTAACAAAATCAAAATCTGACAATATTCTTCATTATTTTTATTTTTATTTTGGACCCAGACCTAATTAGTAGCAATAACAAGGAGACTATTTCCGATATTTTTTTAGGTGCTTGATATTTGATTCATATTTTAACCTTCTAACCTCTTCGTTTCGATTATATTTATTAGTGTTTCGATTATTCATGAGAAAAAATAAATTTAATTTTTTTTCCATCTTATTTCTTATTTAATTAATTAAAATTAATTAAATATTCAATAGCTACTGTAAGTTTGCAAAACAGAAATTCAATAACTTTGAATCAAAATCAATCAGCGTCAGACATCTTTTTAAAAATGGTTTAATAAGCTACATTTGCAACTTCAGACTTAACAGTAAAAAATCTTGACCCGTTAGTGAAATAATTATCCAAGAAACTGAAAGGAAAGGAAAGGAAAGAAAATGGGAAAAACATAATTTTTGTTGCTCTGTAAAATAAAATAAATAACTGCTGTGAAATGTAACCGCTGTTTCAGATGCCATGAAACAAAAAAACATCAAGGCATCATAACTATACGGAATTAATTTCTCTACGAAGGTTTATGTAAATGTTAGAGAAGCCTCAACTAATGGAGATCTACGCTTCCCTGCTGGGTCCTTCGATTTCTTACAACTAAATCGTGCAAATTATATGAATATATGAAATTAAATTTCGTTCAAAAAAAAAGAAATTTGCAATCAAAAGATCCACTTAGACTAAACTCCATGAGAAAGGTAGAAGTTCAGTTGGATCCAAAATAAAATTACATTTAGATTTCCGAAGGCAAACTTGAATAAAATCGCATTATTAAAGCGACAAATCCTTAGGTCCCTCGTTATTTGAATCGAAATGACAAATCAAAAGAATCAAATTGGTGAAAAGGTAGTGACGGTAGAACACACAGATGCTCAGGGAATACGAACCAAATAATCGAAATCATCTCGCCCTGAGGCGATAAGCAAAAGATCAAAACCTCATCTTCGCATCTAAAATGAAACAAAAAAATAACAAATCATAAGAAAGAATAAGCTGCCTTACACAGGCGCTAGAATGCTTGAGAGAAAAGAGGGATTCATAGAGGCGGCTTTATGCCTCCATCCTCTCTCTAGGGTTTTTAAACGAGCGTGGAGCAAATTGGGCCAACAAGAGTATAATTGGGCCCGACCAGAAAATTGGGCCAGCAAGATTTATTATGAATTAGATATCCAACGAGCTTAAAGTTAGCATATTGTAAAATGCCAGGCCCAGTAAACTCGGTTGAACTTGTAAGCATACAGTACAGATCTTAACCGTCCGTTTAGATAGATGTTACAGATCCCATCTAATCACACATCTTGTAATAAAAAAATTTATTCAAAGTTAATGAAGATAGTGTGCTACAATCTGTGTCAGATCACATCCGTTTGGATTAATTCTAAAAGATTAGTCAATTTGTGCGCAAAATAAATCTACTGTGAGTGTAAGACATCTACAGCTAACTCGTCGCACGCGTTTGTTCATACTTTGAACCTTTTTAGATTCCCATTCGAGATTCTATAATCATCGAAATTTACATGTGTATCAACTTATTCCTGTGATATGAGGCATAAACATACAATATTCAACATGTATTATAGGTACTTCTTATTTTGAACTGACAGGGTCACGTTTAGCGAATGGATTACGGCTAGTGATGAAATGGCAAGTAGAGATCGAAGATCAAGGCGGCTAGTGCGGAAATGATGCGGCGACAAGACTTCCTTGTCAGCAACAGACTCAGGTCTATTCTTCTTCTGCTTTCTTTCTTCTTTTTTTCCTTTTTTGTTTTGTAAAAGGAGACAGACAGATAATAGAGAGAATAAAAAGAGTACATTTGTATGAAGGAATAGAAGAATAAGGAGGTATTTTTCAGGTTTTGAAAGGAATTGAAGAATTAAAGGAAATAGGAGGGATGTAAATCTGGAATAAAAATGCTTATTCCAACATAGAGGGAATACAGAGATTTTAAACTAGTGTAAAGAAGAATAGATATGAACTGGAATAGAATAGGATTGAAGACATTGAAGACACTAGAATTGGCGTTAGCCTTATTCCAGCATTATTTCTACTATGATACCATCAAATGTTTTAAGAAAAAGAATTTGAGTGAGGCTATGGTGCTATGCATAGCACGGATGGCTAGTGTACTACGGCTCAACATGGTACTTTTTAAAATTCTAACGGTCGATCCGACCGTTCAATGTGATATCCATATGAATATGTACTTGCAAACTTAATTTTATATTTTTTCGAATTTTTTTACTATTTTTTTAGATAGGTAGAATTTTGATGGTCCATATTTTTCAAAAAACACTGATTTTTCTACCTATCTAAAAAAATAGTAAAAAAATTCGAAAAAATATAAAATTAAGTTTGCAAGTACATATTCATATGGATATCACATTGAACGGTCGGATCGACCGTTAGAATTTTAAAAAGTACCATATTGTGCCGTAGTACACTAGTCATCCGTGCTATGCATAGCACCATAGCCTCACTCAAAGAATTTTGTATTGATATTGTGTGTTTAGATTGCATTTACATGTAACCTATTTATAAGCTTGATTATAGTATAATATTAAACATCTCTACTAATTATCTCAACCTACTACTATTGTATTCCTAATCATCTCCTACAATACTGCCTACGGGTTTTTTAGTTGTTTGTTTAATTGTTTACAGTACAGATGTAGTCTTATCTTTTAATGAAAAAAAAAAATACAAGATTCCAACATTGGCAATCTATATATGATTAAGGAATATTCAATAACGCGACAACAAACAGTAATGAAATAACTCGGATCATGAGTTGACCTTGTTCACTTGTTCTTGTTGCAATGCCTGTGATGGCAGTACCACTATTCTATTCTCTCTGATCAGTCTGATTAGATTTGGACGGTTCAGATCAAATATAAAGCTTGACACAAATGAACAAGCATTACCAAATTAAGCAGATGCTGAGTTCTCAAAGCTGTTATTACACTCTAAAATACAAACAAACACATAAAGATACAAAGCCTACTTGGTATAATTCTTGATAACTGCATTCGGTTGGACAGCTTTCGCCTCAGGCGTGGGCTCCACAACAGGTGACGGTGGCACCGGCGTGCCGAGGAGCTCATGTGGAAGGTCAGGAATGCCCTTCAGGTAGAAAGTGTAGAAAAGCTTGAAGGGGAAAACGATTTGCTGTAACTTGACTTGCCCGTAAGCCCCCTCGAAAATCCCGGTACCACCAGTCACTGCCAGGTAAGTATCCTCATAGGTCAGGTACTGGCCTTGTACCGACAGGTGACCATAATCCCCAAAGTAGAAGCTGTATATCGCCTCATACCGGTCGCCGTTTCGCTCTGGTACGTGTTGGATCAGTACACAGATGCCAGATGTTATTCCCAACCTCTTCTCCAAGTTTCCAGAATAGAGCTGCAATATATATTTTCAATTCCTAGCTTTAATCACTACTAATTATGATTTACCAGACTCATGATAAAAACAAGAAATTTTATATCCAATCAGGATTTGATTCAATCTTTCTTATGTAAGGAAAATAATGACTATGCATATAAAAGGAAAAGAAAAATTAACAAAAATTAAGTCAGAACAAAGAGTCAAATTTTTGCTCAGAAATTGGGAGTCATCCATTTTGACCTTACTTCCAATTTGTACCTTCCTGATCGGTACCTACGCCAAGTTTTTATTTAGAAAAAATGGAGAAAAAAGTATAATTTGAACTAATTTTCAAGATATGTCGCAGTCAGAAACTTATTCCACATTTGATTTCTTATTAGATATTCAGAACCAAAACGGGGACCATCAACCATGATACATTAGTACCATCCTTTTGTAATTTACCCAGAAATAGTAGCTAAATTATTTAAGGTATGAGGTTCTAAAATCATACTTTGTTGGAGAAAGGGACGAGATCGCCAAGGGATTGAACTTCCTTTTTACTGAGGGGGAGGTAAGCGGGGCTACCTCTGTCTCTCTCGTTTATCTCATACACATACAGCTCCTGCACTTTTGCTGCTCGATCAGAAAAAAAAAAAACAAAAAGATAAATTAATGAAGAAATTAACTTGACTTGTAGAGTTGTAGCTGTAAGTTCGTAACAGTAAATTTGGATCAAGTGGTATAAACGTACTTGGTCTAGTTGAATCTTTGGTGGTTTGCTTCGGTGATGAAAACAGAGAAGCCTTTACGCATAACGCAGCAGTAGATTTGGCTCGCAAATTCTTATTTGAGCTAGAAACGAACTTTGTCTTTGGTAAATGGAGAGAACTAAGAGGGGATTTGTTAGAGATGGGGGTTTTGAGAGAGACAGGAGATGTGAGAGATGCCATGAGAGATAAGAGATAGTAAAGCTTAAGAGGTTTTGGGCTTTTAATAGAGATCTAGTTAGGTTATAGATTGTTAAAAGGTAAGAGATGGGATCAGGGAATCTATGGTATGGTCCCAAGGATGATGGAGTATGTATCCTCTGAGATATCTCAACTTTTGCGTGACCGACGTGTCCGGTGCCTATTCGGGGATAGCGCAGGGGCCAATATTACTTGAGCTTTGAGATTCGTGCAGAACGTATTTGAACGGTTGAGATTTTCCAAAAAGTCACGCAAAATATGAGATATCTCAGAGGATGCGAATTCAGGATGATGAAGGCCAATATTAGTATTATATTTTGATTCTAGTCTTTGTCAATTTATAAAAGGAGCCGACATTTTTATTAATATCTAAAATTAAATATAAATTATTAATTATATCCAACTTAGCTGGGTATTTAAAAATATTCAAACTGGTCAAAAAAATAGCCCATCGGGATTAAAATTAGTACCGGTCATTTTTTTGCCGGTTAGAATTAAAACTAAAACTGGCCAAAAAATGGCCGGCGGAGAATATATTTTTTTTTTGTTTCAGACCCTATAAATACTCTCTTTCTCTCTCTCCTTCCTCTCACAACTCACTCAAAATCACTAAAGAGAAAAGAGAGAAAGAGAAGGCTATTTCTGAGGCGAAAATGGTGATTTCGGAGGCAATTTTCAGTTTTTTTTTTATTTGAATGTACTAAAAGGATCAATATAATTTATTTATTTACCAATAAGTGACTTTTGAATCGGGATAAATAATTCAGATCCAAAATATTTTTATTTTTTTCCACTAACACACCAAGAAATAGTTTAAATTTTTTACATTAGAAAAAAATCCTGCTTGAAAAATATTTCAGAGTCTTTCTAGTACATCTATACTATAAGATGTTTTATCTATTTTATTTGATATTCTTTTTAATATATTCAAATTATTAGTTATTCTTTCTATTTTTGAAAATTATTAAACAAATATATATCAAATTTCAACGTAATAATCTGAAAAATTTGGATTTCGCGAGGCTGCCATTTGTCGTTGCAGCCCTGTTAAATATGAAATTTTCCAGATTCAGTAGTCTTTTGGTTTATGTTATTTTTTTAGGGGTATATTTAAAAATTTCAGGAACACGTGTGGCGTGTTCAAATGTGACTGGCCATATTTGTCACATTCGATCACATTTAATTACTCTTTTTGTAATAATTTAGTTTTATCAAAATTCACCATTCGATTAAGATCTAAAAGTCCTGATCATGCAGGACTCTCATGATCACATGACGCGATGTGACGTGTCGTGACCAGACCAGTTCGCGTGTCGTGCCGTGCTATTTTTTCGAAGAATGGTCACGTCACGCAAATAATTACAGCACAGAACACGCGAGTTACAATATGTGACCAGCACGC
This sequence comes from Carex kokanica, assembly GCA_025461125.1. Taxonomy (NCBI): domain Eukaryota; kingdom Viridiplantae; phylum Streptophyta; class Magnoliopsida; order Poales; family Cyperaceae; genus Carex; species Carex kokanica. The sequence goes on from JAJGRX010000244.1 coordinate 360,983, forward strand.
GTGTTGTGCCTGACTTATCCGGTCACAGTATGACTACATTCAAATATTAGCTAGTTCAAGATGTGAGTGCGTGAGTGACTATGGCAAAAAAAAATAGTTTTAAAATTTTTTTATCTTATTTTTACTTTTAAATTTATATCAAATTTATCATATGTAGTTTATCAAATAATTATGTTAATGAATAGGTTATTTAAACCTTTTTTTCAAAAAAAATAAATTCTTAACGTACGTAAACCTAAAATTTAAAGTACAAAAGATCATTATTATATTTTATCATGTACATACATCGGAAGAGATGGAAAGATACATTTGTATCTTATTACTTAAATGCTTAAAATTTTCATGCAATGAAGTGTAAAAAAATGTCATATATGGATAATGGTAGGACAAAATAAGCGAAAAAAGTAAAGCAAAAATAAGTAATAACTAGCAAGTAATGCCAAAGACGCAAAGACTCGTTACATAAATGACCTCTTTATATGTTCCGCAAGCACACAGATGGCGGCTTAATAGTCGCATGAGATAAACATGCACTGGCATGTGGGCCCATGTGGACAACGCAATTCGACAAATAATATTCTTAGTGGTACTGGTAATGAGGTATAGCACGTGGACTCAACAACCGATGCCTCTTGCTCTTGGTCCCAGAGTTGTAAATATAGACTGTAGAGTGTAGTCTACACCGGTTATGTTGCTATCAATCTACTTACTTTAATTACAAATAATGGAAGAGCGAGACTGTTAATTTGCAACGTGCATATTCATATTTTAGTTTTTTAAGTTCAATAAGTAGATCCGAATATCTCAAAACGAAGTCCATCTTCGTTTAAAAATGTACACAGAGGCGGACCAAGTGTATTTCAGGGGAGGCAGCTGTTTCTTCTAAATTTTGAGTTATAGTGGAGATTTATGAGTTCCGACCGACTTTGTCTCTCCTTGAAATTTTTTTTGCCCCCCTCTGGACATTTGATTTGTAATTCAGGTTAAATTTAAAGTTAAAATTGAAATAAATTTGTTGAATTTTGATTGGTAATTAAAATTATAAGTCAGAGAATCAGAAATTACAAGTCAAAGCATTGAAAAGTAAAAGTTAAAGCATTGTTTTTTATCGAGTACCCAATTGGTTAATGGATTTAAACCCGATTCGATATTTTTTTGCCTCCCCTGACGAAAATCCTGGATTCGCCCCTGAATGTACATATAAATCAAAATTTATATTTTGTATAATTCTTTTACTACTTTTAATGTAGTAAAAGCTACATTATGGGATAAAAAGTTCGTTAATTTAGCTACGACCGCTATAGCTGTAATAACTTACCGCTATTACCGCTACACGTTATTGCTGACCGCTATTATACACGGGCTTATTTTTTATTTGTTTTTTTGCAATTTGCATGGGTTTTTGTGCTTCTGTTCTTATTACTATTTGTGATGCTACATGGTCCGCTATGCTAGGTATGCTAAACCGAACTCCGTGCTTATGTTCCTATTGTAATTTAGTCTCTTCTTTTATATTGAAAAATATTCAAATATTAACTATTGTTTGCTCTTCTTCTTGTAAAATTATTGTCCTTTAATTTTAATGGAAAGCTGATTTTGATTATTGTAATATGTAAAATAATCAAATAGGTACTGACTTCGTTTCACTTGTAAAATTAATTGCTTTTTGTTTATTATAATATGTAATACGAAGTATGTACTATTAAAGAATGTTACATTGTAGATTTTTTTTTTCTTATTTGCATGATTAAAAAAAAATATAGACATAAATTAGTTGTCATTTGGTTGTTACTCTAATTTTTCAATATTGATAAAGTTGATGATCAGTAAAAATATAGAATATATTTTTTTAAAAGAAAAAAAACGCTATGTACAATAGCTTTTGCTATAGCTACGTTATTCGCGATAGTTTTTTTTTAGCCTCTCCGTGATGACCCGATAACCGAACAATGCTCAAATAGCAAAAAAATTAATTGATATCTGTATGTATATCAAGAAACATTAAATTTATATTTCTTTGTATTTTTCATCTTATTTGAACTGACTTGACAAAATTATAAATAAGTCATTGTCAACTTGTCAAGTGATCCCTCTTCTATTTTAAACTGTGCATTATTAGTAGAATAAATTTTATTATTTAATTATTTGACTATAATTGGCTACGTGACTTCCTAATAGTGATAACTATATTTTAATTTTGAGTAGAACTAGGGTGTGATGTGTTCACCAAACTCTTTGTCGAGCACAACTCTACATAAACTATTAGATTCACTTCAAACGAGATGAATCCAACCGTTGAAACCGATGTACTTTAGGAGTGATGCGCGTACATGCAAAATTTTGAATTTTTTGAATTCATTTAGTCTCAAGTCAAGTGGTTAAAATTGATGAAAAATGAATGCTCCAAAATGAAGTTGTTTTAATGCATTCAAAAAATCATCAATTTTGACCACTTGACTTGAGACTAAATGAATTCAAAAAATTCAAAATTTTGCATGTACGCGCATCACTCGTAAAGTACATCGGTTTCAACGGTTGGATTCATCTCGTTTGAAGTGAATCCGATAATTTATGTAGAGTTGTGCTCACCAAAGAATTTGGTGAGCACATCACACCCTAGTTCTACTCTTTAATTTTGTAGAATATATTTATTTACCTGATGCAACTGATCGGACTATGATTGGCAGCCATCATGTTGCTTCTGTTAATATCACCAACATTAAATAGTGAATTATTCCTCCTTGAGAAAACATTAGGTAGGTAGATGCCATTAAGTTGCAAGTGCTTCATGCTACCTCATTGCTTGAGTTTGAATCTGGTATGTTCATTAAATATTAGCACGAATCTTAAAAAGATCATGTGCATTACAAATTTGGACTGAATTAATGGGAATTCTAATCAGATAATGAGGTAGTGCAGAGGATCAAAACTCCAAACGGAGAGGACAGCCAAGAAAAGCCGCCCTTTTATCAACACATAACATAATTTTGTTATTTTCGATAGTTTTTTTTTTTTTTTTCAAATTTCATACCATTGGTTTTTGTGCTCCAATCATTCTCTACGTCTTTTTCTCTATTTTAAAAGTTCGAACAATCGATCCGAACCGCTCAATATGATCTTCATATTAAAATGTGCTTGGAGACCAACTTTCATATTTTTTGAAATTTTTTTATTATTTTTTTAGATAGGTACAAAATTACTGTTTTGGATGGTCCAAAATCTCCTGAAAACAATAATTTTGTACCTATCTAAAAAAATAGTAAAAAAATTCAAAAAATATAAAATTTGGTCTCCAAGTACATTTTAATACGAAGATGATGATAAGCGGTTCGGATCGACTGTTCGGACTTTGGAAACGAAGATAAGGATGTGGAGCATGATTGGAGCACAAAACCAATGATGCATTTTAACCCTAACATAAGTTGGAGATTCTTATTGGAGATGTTAAACGAATTAAAAAATAAAATCTATTTAAAACTAGACAGTTCAGATAAAAAATAATCTCCATGAGGAAGAAGTTGTTTATTACTAATCACATCCGATCAGACCATTCGATCTGAAGTGAGAGTGAGCAATTCAAATTTAGCCGACTCTCATATCAATTTAAAATAAAAATAATTTGAGAGGAGCACATGCACATGTGCGTGCCTCACCCGTGAATTAGAGAGAAACATCATTTTCCGGCTTTGCTTATCTGACAGCCTGGCCTTCGTTTATTTTTCCCTCGAGCTCTTGCTCTTGGATTGTAGCTAGTAAAAGAATATTTTAGGTAGAAGAGGAAAACAAGATATTGCTTTTGATTTGTGGTGCATGGATTAGGGATAGTCCTCCTTGGTTCAATGCTTTGAGACTTTGTTCTGTGATGTAAATTAACGTTTTCTTGAATGAAAATGGGCTTCTAGCCTTTTTATCAAAAAGAAGAAGAGGAAAACAAGGTACGGTACAAACTCTGTGCGGGGTCTTACTTGGGCTGGGCCGGGCCTGGCCTGGCCTGTGCTCTTGCTTTTCTTTAACAATTTTCGGGTTTGGACTTAAACAAAATTAAAGCCCGCCGCATTTCAACGAAGCGCCGTCTGATTCCAAACAGCCTAACGGCTTCTTAAACCCATTCGAAGTTGGACCCCATATGTCAGTGAGCTTCTCCAACACCGCTCTCCAGTCTTCTCTCCAACTCGACCTCATTCATAGTTTCATACTATCGGCATTAAATGCGGCCAACAACCTTCCCCCAACTCCGCAGAAAAATTACCCCCCATCTCTACTTCCCCACGCTCTTACTCATCCCCAACTCTTCCTCACAATGCCCCACTTTTTCTTCGCCTACCCAAAATGTCCACCGCCGCCGCCACTGCCACCAGTTCGTCCCAATCCTCCTTCCTCTCTGGTTTCGCTTCTCTCGACCTTGGCTATTCCATTGCCATTACTGTCGGCCTTCTTCTCCTCATCTCCGCGCTTCTCATATCCTCTTACCTCTGTTACCGCCGTCGCCGCCGAGCCACTGCCACCTCTTCCAATCCTAACCCTGGTTCAACACTCCCTCGCATAATCTTCGTGGCAGAAGATGAATCCGACGAGGAGAACCAGATCTCGAATCACGCTTGTTCTCCAACCGGGTTGGATCCAGCCGCTATTGGATCGTACCCCAAATTTCCGTTCTCAGCTAGAAATGGGGGTGAAACGACCTGTTCGATCTGCTTGTGCGAGTATAGGGAGGTTGAGATGCTAAGGATGTTACCTGATTGTAAGCATTACTTCCATTTGATGTGTATCGATGCGTGGCTGAGATTGAACGCATCTTGTCCCGTTTGTAGAACTTCGCCAATGCCTACCCCGTTGTCTACACCATTGTCTACACCACTTTCTGAGGTAGTGCCGCTCTCTCAGTATGCAGCTGATAGGAGGCGGCGGTGATGGATATCAGATCAGGTTTGAATTTTTTTGTAGTTGGGGGTTATGTTTGTTTGATGTGTTAGTTTTGGAGACCTTGCTGTAGTGTAGGGTAGCTATTAATTTAAACTTGCTGATATCAGGTATTTAATTTTGTTTATACTTTTTAGGATGATATTAAGTATATTTAAGTTAGAGTTGTAGCTTATTAAGAATAGTAGCTTGATAGAGATTGATATAAAATTTTGGAGTAATTTGTTCTATGCTCAATTTGGTTAGGTTATGGATATGATGATTTGATAGTAGACCAGATTGTATATCTTCTCGCATGGATGCGTACTATTGATTTAGATGTGTCTTTAGTCTTTACCATTTGATGTCAAGTTTTAAAGAAAGGTAAATGAAAACCAAGATAAACCACTCAGTTAGCTCAAAACTCTTTTCATGATTGTGAAATCAAGCTAGAATGATTGTTTAAGCATACCAAGCAAGCATGTTGGCATCCGAGATAAAAGTCTTTGACATGTGATATTGTTACGAAGAAACAGATAGCGTGTCCAATCATCGGGTACATACTATGGTACACGCCAGTGCCTTCATTAGTTGACCCTAATCAGTTTTTTACTTATGGCACAGAGTACTGATATAATTACAGCTGGGATCCTTGTAACATTTGTTTGCTATTCCATGACAGCATGGCAATTGGACATGCCTAGGTTTCTAAATTAACATGATGCAATGCCAATTGGTTGGTTGGGTCGAGCTGATGGCTTGGCAATGCCAATTGCTTTGCATGTTTTTTTTATTACATTGATCTGATATGGTCCATATGGATGTTTAGTCTTTTTCATTACAAGTTTACAACTGAAGTTAAAATCGAGTATCTGGTTGGTTCAGCATTGCCAGGGTCCTTTTGGTGGTTTTGAAAATGAGGACTAAATTGGAAGTTTAGTTTATTTCATGATAATAAAATATAGTAAAACTGAGAGCATGGTTCAGCTAGGGTAAAAGCACTGCTTGGTTTTATACAAGTTTCTGCTGGGTGGTTTCGAGCAATTTGCAAGTTTATTTCTTTCTTTTTTTCGTTATAAGAAGTACTAAAATGATGGGAAATTGGTTGGGGGGTCAAGTTTATTTCTTTCTTTGGTCTGGTTTGTAATTGTATTAGGCTAATTTGGAATATTAATGAAAATCATAATCGAAGAAAAATGTGTCAGGTAAGACCTGACCTTGCAGTCTGGCAAGGTCAGGGGATAGATCAGGGCCTGATTAACATTTTGCCAGACCAAATTATACATCAGTCTAATGTTGGGTTTGTATTATTATTTGTTTTAGTTGTAAGTTTGATGACAATCCTGGTAACTCTGACTTGCAACAATACATGTTCATTGAATATTTACTTGTAAAATGTTTCTGAACCAAAATGGAGCAAGAGCAATCCTTATTTACGGATTGTTTTTCCCTGAGATCCTCGCAGAATGAGGTTTTGTATAGGGAAGGATGTAGAATATTTTAGCCTTTTAGGGGACCAAAACTACAAGAAGGATGAATAGAATAGGGAAATGTTCTCAAATTTGTGTTGCCTTTAGAATAACATAAATTCTCAATTCATTGCTGCCAGATTATTATTATATCATTGAGCCTTCTAAGAAAAATGGTGTTAATTGAATGAAAAGTCTCATATTGCTCAGGGTAGAAGCACGTGGTGTTTATGCATTTTAAGCCCATGGATCTATCTAACTGTCGTTGCTGCTCGCTCAGATGTTGGTTATTATTTTCTTCGGCAAATCTAGCGCATCTAGATGCAAAGGTCCAATTTAGTTTCTATCATCATATATTCAAAGAAAATAATATGATCGCACCATCCATTCTTTGTTGCATCTAAAGTTACTCGTAAAATCTCCATCTTTTTCTTATCTGAATGTTTTTAATGGTGGACTGGGCTTATTAATGGGCCTATTTCTAGGGTATGGGATAACCCGTTAATACAAAGGAAATGGCGGGAAGGCAACAGTTGTTGTACTTGTACCTAGCAAAACAAATATTAGAGCATCTGCAAAACAAATATTAGACAATTATGGCGACACTGCTTCGGAGTTCGGACAGCGTTATGATCATATTTCAAAATTTCAAGACCCCTTCCTCAGTGATAGAATTTGTTTTTTTTCTAATTGCAACAGCTACCAAGCTCTTCAATTGCTTAACCAATGTTTGATTTGAGACGAATAACTTCTTTATTATACCTCTGTGTGCCTGACGAAATCATCGTTTTTTGGAAAAATATAAAGCAGTTCTGCGGCTCAAAATTTTTACTGGATTTCGGACTCTGTTGCGTGCTGATTACATATTAAAAAGTATTTTTGTGTTTTTTAACTACTGTTATTTTAAGACGATTATACTGGATGTAGCATGTCAAGCGTCTCATTCTCTCGGTGAAATTAAACAAGTTACGTTCAAGAAGCTAGAACGTAAAATGTGTAATGTGCGAGTTTAAATTTGAACGCAAGTATTCACAATTACAAAGTGAAATCATAATCACTAAGCTACTTGTACACATCGGCAATCTACAAAGGAGGCTGAATCATATAAACATTTAAAAAAAAAACTTAACTAAATTTTAACACACACGATTAAAATTTTAAAAATCATGGGATGACTAAGGAGTCCCTATCGCCGCAGAGGTGCGATATATATGAACAGACGGCCCGGATTAATCTCAGCTGGTCCAAACTCAATCTAGTGCCTATGAAAACTATAGGGGTCCGTTTTGATATTCGTGTCAGGTTTAAAGAACACTTCAGATTTACTAATTGCACCTCAGGTACTTGGGGGATACGAATTCATGACTAAGCATCCATCCTAACAAAAGCTGGTCTTGGCAATCCCAAGTCGAGAACTCCGAGTTGGTGATTATCTGGCCGGTGGGTGTGCGAAGTTCTCTCGCTAGTGGTGTTTCCTCCAGAAACCTGGTGAGTTTGAAACCATGCACTATTGGTTGGATTTGGGATTTCCATGTGAGGAAATTAGACTAATTTAATTTGGTTGCAATGGGGAAATGAAGGGGAATAATAGGATCGGTAGCGGGAGGAGGTAAAAGTGGTGGTGGCGGCGGAGGAGGAGGTGTAGAGAGATCTAAGGCGTCGGCTATGGTACAGCTCTGATACCATAAAAGCAGTATTTACCAGTATTTAGATATAGAAGACAGAGAGATATTTTAGGTATTTTGTATTTGAACTTTCTTTTGTATATTGATTTCAACAGAGAGATTACATGTCTTGTAAATAGGTAGCGTTTATTACATTCTAATTTCAATGAGCTGTGCTAAAAGTTAAAATAGAAATAGCTGTTATAAAAACAGGAGGAATAATTTTTTCTGTTGTTCTCGGGAAGAAGCAGCAGTAGATCCCCCCTAGTTGGGATATTTTTTATTGGCAGAAACTAATAAAAACGAGAGAGAGAGAAATAGAATAGTACATCAGTTGTTATATTAGTAGAAAGATCGGTAAAATTCTTACTGATCTAAAAAACAGTTTTTTTTTTCCTTTCATTTTTTCTAGTAAAATATAATTTTTTTACAAAAATAAATAGAGTATCTTAAAATTTAGATATAATAGAAACATTATATCTATTTTTTGAAAAAAATTCATATTTTACTAGAAATCTAATATAAGAATTCTCTCCATCTATACATCAGATTTAAAAAAAACAAAAAAAACTAAGTTTGAATCGGTAGAATTCCTACCGATCCAAACTTTTTAATTTTTTAGATTGATAAAAATTTTACCGATCTATTCTTACCGATTTTTTTACTAATATAAGAACTGATGTACTCTTTCTATTTTTCTCTCTCTCTTCTTTTTTATTAATTTCTACCAATAAAAAATTCCCCACTACTTGGGATGGCGGGATGATGCGATTGCCTTTCCATATTGCTATCATTATTAATTCCGGTCTGAATAAATAAGGTTAAAATTGAAATCCTATCTCATGAAGGACAAATTGAAGCTGTCTAGTCAAGTAAATTCCTTTTCTTTAGCATCCGATTAAGGATTTTTATAATTGGTTTCATGCCAAACCCTATAAGCTATGATTAGACCGCATTAGGGGTTGGTTGGTTTGAGGTTTGTACTTGTTAGGCAGGCTTGAAGCGTGTCCCGTGTCGTGTATTTTGATGACAAAAAAGAGCACAAATTAGGCTGGCTCCAATATTTGTTTGACTTGTTCAAAGAAGATAAAAGGAGCCTTCTTACCTTGTCTTGCTATTTGGTAATAAATCATGGTGTCTTTGAACCAACTCCACTGCTTCTGCTTCTGCTTGGGTAATGGCGTAATGGGTCCTTGTCTTTTCATGCTGACGGCTGCAAAAGCCCCAAATTTAAAATTTTGTTTGGTTTCCACACCAATCTTATAACTAAATATATCTTATAACTTAGAAAATCAATTACATAAAATCCCAATTCTTTATGGGTGCGTTTGGATATTGCATAGGAATAGCGAGAATAATGTTATTCTGGAGTTAGCGCTATATCATATTTTGGACGGATTAGCGAGAATAACGTTATTTTTTGTGTCATCCAAACGGAAATTAGCGAAAAAAATAGCGCTATTTCTAAGTTAGCGCTATTCTCTCCGCATCCAAACACAAGTTTGAGTGACAAGACCAGCTAATGAGCTATTTGGTTATAGTTAAACAGATTAGCGGCATCTATGGACTCTGGAGAGATAAAATCATGCTTCTCAATTCTCATGCTTAATTTGTTCCTTCCTGCTGTGAATTCGCTTCGAAAATTTTAATTAAGATCAAATAAAACAAACATACAAAGTAAAATTTGATGATAATAGCATTCGTTGCAGCTGTAGGCCCGGCTTCTGAAACAAATGCTATCATAACGTTAGCATTCGTTGCAGCTCTTTTGCTCAGCTTTGGGCACCCGTCCCAATCGTTGCACAGCCAACCAAATAACCAACTCTCTTTTTATTACTTTCTCAACTGGCATCTAAAAAAAAAAAATGACATTCACAAAACAACAATGAAAACTTTAATCCTCCAACAATTCTGTCTCGGTCAACTTACCCTACATTATTTTTGCACTGTATGTTCTGCTTTTCCTATCAACATCGTAATTTTTTCTATACTTAGTGTATAAGTTTTTCATATCTATATTTATTAAGAGGAGGGATCAGATTACACTTTTATTTTGTGATATTGGATAACCTCGTGCATTTTCAAAGTTTTCAAAGTCCAAATAGTCGATTCAAATCGTTCAATATGATAGATATATTAAAATGTGCTTGCAGATCAAATTTTATATTTTTTTGAATTTATTTACTATTTATTAAGTATTTTACAAAATCGTTGTTTTCAGACCATTGAATTTTTGTACCCATCTTAATAAATAGTAAAAAAATTCAAAAAAATATAAACTTTACAAAATCGTTGCACAGCCAACCAAATAACCAGCTCTCTTTTTATTACTTTCTCAAAACAACAATGAAAACTTTAATCCTCCAACAATACTGTCTCGGTTAACTTACCTTGCATTATGTTACGACAAGTCATTTTTGCACTGTATGTTCTGCTTTTCCTATCAACATCGTAATTTTTTTTATACTTAATGTATAAGTTTTTCATATCTAGATTTATTAAACTTACAAGTAAATATGCGTAGTAATAAATTGTTCATCATTTTTTCTTCTCTTAAGAATCATAAAGAAATTAGAGTTAAATACTTGTTCAATAAAATATATATACAAGAGGGGCGATCTGATAATCGATCAAAAATTCCATCAAAAACACCAAAAAAACGAAATAGTAATTCTGCGATTGATCTTCATTCTTCATTAATGGAGTTTCAAATAACTCTTGAGGGCCAAAGCAATACTGTAGCTAGTTCGCTAATTAATGGCGTCTAATCAATTTGGGTCATTGGTGAATTTTGAACCATCTCCCTTGACATTGTCTCATACTGTGGCAACAATTGTGGAGAAGATCCAGCATCCATATCAACAATCGTACAAGGTGACTAGACGATCTTTCTTGTGGCAATCCGATTCTCAAGGAGAGCAACAGTGTAGATTCAATCGAATTGAGTTTGTGAGGTCCAAAATAGAGAAACATAGGCGACTATCTCTTCGTTTCATATGCAACAATTGCGGTCATCACGCATTGGATAGCCGTAATGATGTCTTGTGTTATGCTTGTAATAGATCGTTGCGATATCGTGCGATGTTGTGCGGTGATTGATCGTCATGATGTCGTGCGGTGATTGATAGGCCCCCACACATTGATCCGACAGTGAAGCCACCTCCGACCGACGATCTGACAACAAAGCAACAACTACTCATACCCTCTGACATCGTATCACGGTTAGCCAAGAAGTCCATACCCATTTACTAAGAGGTATCGATCATGGATTCAATCAAGAGATTGGAGACGGAGTTAGCGGAGATAAATCAAGAGTTGGTACTGATGAAAGCTATGGCAGGTATCAATGTTGCATCGGGGATGTCTGATTCTAATGGAGGGAAATCTACTACATCCAGAACAATTATTGTAACCTCACATGGGGCGCCTGCTGAGAGATTTTGTACCAGTAACCTCAGTAGATCAACGTTCTTGGATAAGTCAGATTGCTCGAACTAAAATCAAGAAGGCCAAATCTGGCTCCATAGAGCTGAACAAAGTGACCATTAGTAGAGAGAAAAGATGTGTCCAATTCAAATGGATGGCAACAAAGGGCACTGAGAGAAGAGATGACAGGTTGATGCCTATGGAGATAGAGGTAACACTGGTATCAATATTGAGGGTCAGCTGTTTTTTGAGTTTTACTTTTTGTTGAGATGGTGAAATAGATTAATGTATATTGTGGCTAGATGTGAATTAGAAATGATATACATTAGTTTAGTCGAGTTCTTTACTGGATGATTAAAAAAAATAGGTAGGATTTTTCTATGTTGGCACAGGAGTTAGACGAAATAGAGATATCTAGTATTGAGGGAGTATTTTTTTTTTCTTTTGTATGATGTTGTAAGTAAAAACATAGGTAGGATTTTCCGATGTTGGCATAGGAGTTCTTTACTTGCATTTAGATCCGTTGTTACGGACAAAAACTGAGTGAGGCTACGGTACTATGCATAGCACGGATTGGTCCATGCTACAGCTCAATATTTGAGTTTTCAAAATTATAACGGTCGATCCGAACCGTTCAACATAATTATAAAATGAATATGTATTTGCAAACCAAATTTTACATTTTTTAATTTTTTTACTTTTTTTTAGATAGGTAGAAAATCACTTGATCTGAAAATTATGGACCATCCAAAAACAGTGATTTTCTACCTATCTAAAAAAATAGTAAAAAAATTAGAAAAAATATAAAATTTGGTTTACATGTACGTATTCATTTTATAATCATGTTGAACGGTTCGGATCGACCGTTATAATTTTGAAAACTCAAATATTGAGCCGTAGCATGAACCAATCCGTGCTATGCATAGTACCGTAGCCTCACTCAGTTTTTTTCCGTAACAACGGATCTAAATGCAAGTAAGAAGTACGCACATGAGCAGGTAAAATGAATTAAGGTGGAGTTTAACTAATAAAAGAAAATTCAGTGTCTTCATTTTTTTTTTCTATCGAAAAAATAGAGAATGAAAACGGAAAAGATTATACTGAAGTTTAATAGATGATGGTTTTTCTATAAAAAAGATGATAGCTTGTTTGCAAGTAAATCAAAATAGAGAAACAAGTTTTTTAATACTTATAATCTGAAAAAAAATACATTATGACATCCTTTATAGGAATGGCTAGATTCAGAATAACGGAAAATACAAATAAGTACCTAAATATATAAAATAAGAAATTTGCATATTTCAGCAAAAACATAAAATGTTATTTGATGAATTTGTTTGATCAACTTTGCTTCTTGTTGTGGTGGTGATGGTACTGATGGGCTTGTCCCACAGGATTTTGAGCCAGGATAGGAAGGACTCCAGGTCCTTGGTTTTGATAAATTTTATTCGGAGTTGTATTTTGAATCTTCGAAAACCTGGAAAGCGCAATGTTCAGTATATTAATGATGGGTACAAAAAATAGAAGCTAACTTTACCTAACAATCAAATCTAACAGCGCAAATACGCCCCACTGTTACACCACAGTCTTCGGCCAAACATGGTACAGACATCTATTTCTCACGACTCTTCTACTACAACAATTAAAAATTTAAAAGCACCGTATCTGTAAACAGAATGGTATTAGATTCTGCCAGATCATACAAATGTAAAACAACGTAGAAAAAACAGGTGACGTAGAATTTCCGAGATATATTTCCCGCCAAGTGCGCAAGGGATGGTGAGAACGGGTCAAAGTGTCATAAAAACCAGAGCAGAAGCAGGGACCGTACGATGTCAGGCGGAGACTGGAGAGTAGAGAGAGAGAGAGAGAGAGAGCGCAAATGAGGAACGGTGAGGCATAGACTGCCGAGCCGGAATGCACTCGAGTTTGCCCAAACTACACAACATGACCTGGCTCAGGCTCAGGCTCAGGCTCAGCTGCTTATTATGATGAGAGATGTCTTCCTCCCCTGTCAGGGTTGCGTCTCACCACACTATTACATCAGTCAGTCTTCCTATTCAGCTATTCTATAACCTATACTTTCTTTTGTACAAAATTTCATCTAAAAAAATAATCTCATAAAAACTGAGGTGGTTCCGGGAACAGTGAATAATCAAAGTCTTGACTGGTAACTTGTAATCGATGCTTTTCAGGTGGTAATGGTAAGGGTATTGGGGCTAGTCTGAATCATCAGGCCTGAGCCCGTAGGCTCATGATACATCTCTAACATTCAGAGCTGAACATGCACCGCACAACCTCACACTTGTTACTTCTTACTTTGCACCATCTCCGTCCAATCTGCAAATGGGTCCACATAAATAAAGTTACAAAAAGTGAATTTCCCACGCTCCTCTCGAATCCTTCTAAATACCAACACCACCATTAATTTCGCATTTCAAATTATATGGAAATTAATCAAGCTGTTTATGCCGAGATTTTTATTAATACCCTAAAAAAAATATATATATATTAAAAATGTTTTCACTTTGATTTTTTTTTTAAATATGCCCTAACCGTCCAATAATGGGGCGGTCCACTGCTGCTAGAAAACCGCCATTTTGCTGGGCGGTTCGCTGCCTCTAGCCAACCGCCCAGCGGTGGGGCGGTTTCCATTTTTTTTTTTTTTAAATTTTATATATTTTTAAGATGTATTGTTGTTTGTAAATAAGGTATATATATTTTTATAAGAAAATTAGCGTTTATATATATATATATATGTATATATATTTTTAAGATGTATATATTTTTAATGATTTAAGATGTATAAATATTTTTAAGATGTAGGTATTTTTATTGTTGTTTGTACTAATTATTAATGATTTATGTTGTAGATTGTATTCCTTGAAGTATTTATTCCATCTAGTTATTGTTTATTTATGTTTTATGTTGTCAATCTGTGTATATTTAATTGCGTTATGAAAATAACAAAACTGAAGCATATAAAATAGTTACAAACTACGAATTAAATTAGTTCACAAACTCAGCGACGACGACCGAACAAATTTAGAAGTCGACGAGTTCTGGATCTGCTTCCAGTCTGTTGTGCGACACTACTACCGCTACCGGATGCCTCTGCATGACTACTACCGCTACCGGTGGTCTCAGCAACAACTCTAGCATTTTCTCTTTCATTGGCTTCGTTGATGGCATCTGCATTCCAGTTCACCAAAAATGATATGTTATTGAAATCGTAAAATATAAAATGAATTATAAAATACAAAATGAAATGTACCTGCTCGCTGCCTGTCACAAGTTAAACGGCGAGCCTGATGTCTCATTCGCCTATCCTGCATCTGATCCATTGTCATTACAGCACGTTTGTGGGGCTTCTCCCTTTTCTGATATAAAAAGAAGTTAAATAACTATATTAAAAAGATGGTCAGTGCATATACAAAGTATTCTCCCTAACCTGATCTTCTTGGGTGGGTTGAGTTCATCCCCAATGTAGGCTGGCCAGGCATGCTGGTTGGGATAAGGATGGAAGGATGCACCCCAAGTACTCGCAAGGTAAACGGTACGGTACATGTCGGCGACAAAATCATCCTCACGGAAGTTTCTCACTTGGCACACCGCCATAACATGAGAACAAGGTAGGTGAGCTAGTTGGATTCCTTGGCATGTACATGTTACAGTATTGCCCTCTCCGATAATGACAACATACTTGTATGGTCTTTTAATAAACTCCATAGTCCCATCTGCTCTACAGCTGGTTGGAACATACTCATTCGGAGAGTGCACTTCGAATTCCAAGGTGCGATCCCCATACGGGACAACGGTCATAACTGAACCCTTCTCCCTATGTTTACATAGTTTGCCCTGATTCGGTCTTTGACTTTCTTCACAAGTTCCTCTATGCTGGTATAAACCTAATTCGGAGCAAGTTCTGTGCTGTACACGACACGTTTCCCAAAATAACTGATGTCTGCTTCTTCAAAAGCAGTAGTATCATTGAATGTAGCTACCGGATGTCTGTCTGTCTGCCCTCTAATCGGAAATCTGTCTTGCCGGGGTGAATAATCTCCATCACCGTCTGACAAGTGATCAGAATCCCAATCCCCGTCCCAACTATCACCCGAGTTAATTTCATGTTCCGGTATGGCATCAACATCTTCAGCCTCCAGCATAGCATCTCTCCGGGGAACAATAACAGGTAGAAGTATAGGCACGGACGGTGGTACAGAAGGAAATCTGGCTTCGATTACGGGTTCAATAGGAGGCGGTGGTGGTGGTGATGGTGGCAGGTCGGTGGTATAATCAGTGGTATAATCAGCGGTATAATCAATGGTATAATTATCGGTGTAATCAGTATGAACGGGTGGTGCATTACCCAGGTTTGGGTCACCCGAGTTGTCATAACCCGAGTGGTCAAAACCCGAGTGCTGCTGCATCGGGCTATCATGACCTGTACTGTCCATAGAAGGTCCAACCACGGACCGACGCAGGACCCTTCTGGAATATAACTCCATTATCGGGGTACCTGTAGATTGAAAAGTATTATAAACACATCTCCAACCATCCTCATCTGTTATTGGATACTTTACATAGTAAGGTCTATCCCTTCCTGTGTCAACCCGAGTAACTAAATCTATGTCATACCGGTTGTTGTTTACACCAATCATTTCAAATAACTTTTGCTTAAGTTCCAGAAATGAGGTGTTTTCATTAACCTCAAAGCCGTGGGTTGGATCTTTTGTGTAATATACTCCCTCCACACTCACCACGAACTTCCCGCCAACATGCAGTGTAACCAACATTTTGATAACTACATTAATAAACAAACTTTTATCACTTACAAAATAATCATACACAATTAAATTATTAGTAAACAACAACAATTAAAATTATATAAAATAAAAAAAAACTACAGTAATCCACAGTAATCTACAGTAATCAACAGTATCTACAGTAATCTACAGTATCTACAGTAATAAACAGTAATATACATTAATCTACAGTAATCTACAGTAATCAACAGTAATGCACAGTAACAAACATTAACATAAATAGTAATAAAAAATAATAATAAAATAAAAATATAAAAAAAATACCTGCGGAGCACAGTAAAGAGCGAGAGGCGAAGCGAGAGTGAAAATGAAATGTGAGGGAGAGAGTGCGCCGAATTCGGGTATTTATAGTATTAATAAAAATCTCGGCTGTTTATGTTCCCTTGAAATTTTATAGCATCAAATAATTGTTTAAAAATAAACGCCACTCATTTTTTACTTCCAGATTACATTTATGACGGTGATGGCGCGAAATTTTTTGACCAAGTCAAGGTCTCAAGATAGAGTCCACACTTCGTGTTCGTGTTGAAAAATATTTAGATAGATAGCAGTATTAATTATTTTGTCATTTTTTATGACTATTGACTAACAAAATTTTCTTTTGTATTCATTGAAGAGCAAATCTAGGGTGTACTGTGCTAACTAAGAGGGTTTGATAAACACAATTCAAAAAATCTATCGAATTAGATTTAAATAATAAATTCAAATTATTAAAACTCATCCACTTCACAAGTAATGCGAAATTTTAATTTTTTTAATTCATTTAATAAAAGTCAAGCAGATGTTCATTTTAAATTTTATTGAATTCATTTCGAATTGGTTTTTAATTTTATTTAATTTTTTGAATTTATTTAGTAAATGAATGCATAAAATAACTTATAAAATATTCATTTTTTTTACCACTTGACTTTGTACAAAATGAATTCAAAACTTTCAAATTTTTACATGTACACTCATCACTCATGAAGTAGATGTGTTTCAACGTTTGGATTTGTCATTCGAAACCGATTCTACAATTTTTTGGATTTGTGCTCACCAAACTCTCTTGGTGAACACATCACATCCTAGCTTTGCTCAAATTGAGCAAACCTAAAGTATGATGTACTCACTAACAGAGGTTGGGAGTATAGCTTTAGAAGTCTATCGGATAGTCTCCGAACTCATTTAGTACAAAGTCAATTAGTAAGGAAAATTAACTTTTTATAAATTATTTTATAAGTTGTTTTATGTATTAATTTTTTATCATTTTTTAGCACATCACACCCTACTTAATTTCTATATCAGATTGAATTGGTGTTATACAATATAACGTAATTGTTACAATGAGAGAGGGAAGGTAGTGTTTGAAAATCTAAAACTCAGATGCCAATAATCTTAAGACAAGCTTAACCTGGTTATTGGAATAGACAGCCAAATCCACATGATGCTTGTGTTGGACCGCAGGATTGTACGTTGGATTATTGTAGACTAATCACCCTAGTAAGTAGAGCCGGGGAGCTTATTCCTCCTTTGCGAAGCTTCTTTTAAGTAGGAATAAAGTACAAAGTTAATATATAATTTACCATAATCAACTGTTAATAATAGTGGCTCTAATTCCGTAACAATCGAAGAAAAACCACAGCAGCAGTAGCTACACACTAAGTGAAACTGAACCGTCCAATACAATCCAACGGTCGATTTCAAACAACGATTAACCTTTTGTTTCTACCACTCGTGGGCCCACACGGGTGAAGTCAATGAGTGGTGGCCTGGTGGTGGGACCCGTCTACATTTTGCGATCAAATCCTCGTGATAAAACCGCTCCTCCATTAATTAATTAATTAATTAATTTTCAAACTTGTACGCGTACTCTGGATTTATATAGCGTGAGAAAACATGGAAGAGAACAAGAAATCGCTGTGCCTCTCTGGTAGCACACAACAGAAGTAAGACAAAACCCCTTCAACCTGCCAACCTCGCATTCATTTCACCTCCCTCTCTCTCTCTCTCTCCCTCTATTATGAAGGTATTGGGATTTCTTGTTGCGCCAAGAGGGAACAGAGATGAACGGAGAGGAGTCAAGTCGAAGACGATTCGCGCCTCCAGTTTTCCCTCGGCCGTGTTCCGGCCGTCGACCGATACGCGAGAGACTGATGGGGAGGAGGGCCCGTTCTTCGACTTAGTGTTCCCTCTTTCTCTAAGAACGGAATCAGAGACGGAATCTGACGTGGAATCACATGATTTGTTCTTCAGCGGCGGCTTGCTGTCTCTTGACCCGCCAGAGACAAGACGGAGGTCTAATTTTGTCGACTCGCCGAGGAAAATTCGCGAGCTCAAGCTCGGTGGGAAGAAGATGAATTCGAAATCGGAATTGGAGACCAACAGGGGAAATGTCGTTTCCGAAGTACCGCTCTTCTCGCTCTTTGCTCGGGAAAGCGGGTTGCGGGGCTCCAACAGCGCCCGATCCACATCCACTAAATTGTTTTTTGAGCTCGCGTCACCTTGTCAGGATCAGGAAAAACGATCGTCTCCACTTGCAATACAAAAATATTTTAGCAAAATAAAACCGTTTTATGTGAAGGTCTCAAAAGGATTTGGTGAGAAATTACGGTTTGGGACGGCCGAGCCGACGGGTATAAAGTTGGTTGCAAGGCGGCTAAGGAAGAGCCGGTCGGCATCGTCAGCTGTGGCAGCTGTGCGGTCCCCCCAGTCATTGGTAGTGCCTCAGACTCAGAGAAGGGATGATACTCTTCTAGAGAAGGAAGATGGCATTGAAGGTGCCATTGCGCATTGCAAGCGTTCTTTCAATAAAGGTAGCAGTTTAAACTTGTGATTTTTCTTTTTATGAGAGTACTATGTAGCGAATTTAACATACAGTGTATTAGTTTAGCGCTGTGGATCATTTTGTTTTTGAAAGCTCTGTTCATTGATTGTCAAGAGATTAGGGGATTTTAGTTGGTTCTTCAATAGTAGAAAATATATTTGTGTAAAACAAGGTTTATATATATTCGGCCTAGAGCGAATAAAATCAGGGGAAGCTAATGATAATAAAAATAATAATATTACAAGGATAACATGATTGTGGCTGTTACTTCCAAGATATGTTGTAATCATTAGTTTCTATTTGATATTTCAGCAACTTTTAATTTGAATTTTTAAATCTTATTTTCTTCACATGGTAAAAATGCACAACCTGTTGCAATTAATTAGTATGGGGTACCCCTTGAATTTCAAATTTTATTCAGTGGCGGGACCGCTGGTTTCAGGCAACATTTCCTTTGTCCCATTTGTTTTTTTTTAGTTTTGTACTCTCATTTTGAATATTTAACTTTAGTTTTGATTTTATTATAAAACAGGATCAATGGAATTGGCACTAGCGAGATCAAGAAGTGACCCGGGAGAAGGCAAGCGGGTCAATATCTGATGCTACTTTGGTCTCCTTTGTTTGTATTTTTGTTGAGAACATGGGAGGAAGTTTCCTTAGAAAACAAATATTAAATTACAACAAAAAGAAAAAGAGTATTTTGTAGCGAAGGTGAATATGTACGGAAAGGGTAGTAGCTTCCCCTTTAGATTTTTGTCTTTGTAAGTTGTAAGTTGTCTTTTGGGTTTTCTCTGTAAGTTTTTTGTATGAATTTTTACTTGTAGAAGCGTGGTTAAGATAAGATAGAAAGCTCTTTTGTCTATTTGTACTTGTATACCATCTTTACATTTTGTCTTTCACCTTTTATGAAAACAAACAAAATAATCGGCACGAATACTTGTAATTTAATCCAATGATTCATCATATCTGTGACTGTGACTGTGAGCCGCCCGTAAAGACCAAACCTTTTAAATAATTTTGCTAATAATTTTGTCTCAGAAGAAAGGATTTCTTCAAATGGATCCTCGTTTAACATGAATTTGCTGCTTTTCACTTCCCCTGAAAATGGTCATGTACAAAAACGAAAGCAACTTGTATGTTGTTATGTATGTATATCAGTATATGATATTATATATTACGAATTCACTGAAAAGTTGAAATAAGAAATTTATGGTGGTTCTGAAAAAGCTGGTGCAAAAGCTTGTAGGTCACGTTGAGGCATGATGAAATGAACATGGAAAAGAAAACAAGTACGATGTGCGCAATGAAATGAAATAGTAATAATAATAATCTTTTCGTTTCTTGTATGGAAATGTTTTTAATAAATAAAGACAAAGATCTGAATCGATGCTCATTTCCCTCGGAATTCGTGCTGCAGAGCCTTTTGCTTTTCTTTTATTTTCTTTTTACCTTCTCTCTTTTGCGTTTACTTGCTTGAGACAATGGCGAAAAGCTTTGACGAAAAACACACAACTGTTTCAGAAAAAGAAAAAGGGAATGGAGCGAGAACGACAGTCGACAGGAAGGAACTAAAAAGATAAAGATTCTGTTTTTTGTTAACAAAAGATGGCATGTCTTTCAACAATCTCAAAAGAAAAATGAACTTACATTTTTTTTTTTTCTCTGAGAACGAAAGACGAGATAAACTTAAAAAAAAAAAAAAATTAAAGTTTGGTCCCGTTACCCGTTAGGTTTGAACCAAAGTTTTCTAATGTTATAATAATGCTCTGTTATAAAAACAGAGAAATGCTCCGAAATTTTTTAAGTTAGCACAGACAAAAATTAAATTAAATGATTACCGCTCTCTTTCTGGATTTTTCAATACTACCACCTATGCGGACTCAGATTGCGCACCAAAATGGTTGGTGCACGGACTGAGCTGGCACACCAACTTTTGTTTTTTTGTTTTTTTTAGTTCTGTTTTGAATTGTTTGAATTTTTTTTTCTGATTTATTCTATTTTGTTCTGTGGTATTTATAATTATATGTACACATAACATTTGACGGTGAAATTGTAGAAAATAAAATGCATTTGTTTAACAAATAAAATTTTGGACTAAATTTGAACTAAAAATTACTACAACAAATTATACGTACAGTCTGAGCCGACATTTTTATTAATGAAATATGCTAAATTATGCTAATTATAATGAATACGCTAAATTATGCTAATTATAATGAAATACGCTAAACTACGCAAAATTACGCTAAATTAGGCTGCTTTTGTGCCATCTTTCATAAATCATAAAAAATAGTAAAAAAGTTCCAAAAATAATAAAAATTGGTATTCTACAAGTTCATTACATATTCTGAGCTACGTAGATTGAACAATAGAAATGAAAATCTTAATCGGAAATTTCAACTGAAGTTTTGAGGCTCTTTTTTTTTTTTTAGCGATTCTGAATTTCAAAATTCAGAATTGCAAGCACTGATGCATGCGTATTTTCGCAAGTTTTCTGAAAAGTGGTCATTTGCTGAAATCGGATACTCGAGCGCCGTTATGGCCGTTTGAAGTTTCGTCGTCATTTTTAGCTATTTGTCTCAAAAAAAAAAGAAAAAAAAAATTGATGCGCCAGCTCAGTCCAGACACCAACTTGGTCCATCTCCTCAGTGCGCGCACCAATTCATTTTAGTGTGCGAACTGAGTCCGCATAAGTGGCAGTATTGAAAAATCCAGATAGAGTGTGGTAATCATTTAATTTGATTTTTTTTCAGTGTTAACTTGAAAAATTTCGGAGAAATGGTTGAGCCCAAAATATCAGCGCCTAATCTGTGCTAGCATTTACCAAGTACCATACAGGGGAATGAGAGTAGGTCCGATGCCCATCAGACCTACCTTGGTTCGATGGGTGTGATGACCATCCGATCTGCATCAAGTTCGTGTGTTCTGCATCAAAATCCGTGTAAGACTGTATCAATTGCCGTGGACATAGATCTTGATGCTAATCGTACGGCGATAGAGCTAATTGAACCTAACTCTAGGTCCGATGTCCATCGGACCTGCTCCTATCTCCCATACAGGACTATAGACTATAGAGGTTATGTATTGATAAAATTTATAAATCTGTGTTGAATAGGGAAATTCCGAAAAGGAAAAGGGCGGTACATGAATTTTTGCCTCGATAGATGGGGAACTGTGTACGCTTTTATTTTGTGTGGTCAGCAGTCAGCACTCAGCAGTCATCATGGCAGCGAATCCGAGGCTAATAAGATTGAAGCATGGGCATGGCTTCTTAAATTTCTTTTTGTTCTATTGCAATTTATAAAAGCTGAGACCGAGTAGTACCATTCTGAATCTACATGGTTTAATGATGAATTTCAGTGTAGGCCGTTTAGCTATAGATTCTATATGTACATTACACTTCTTTGGATTACATGTTGTCGCTATTATAATATAATGTGCGATAGATAATCAGAAAAGAGGAAATGACGGAAGAATGGAAAAATGTGTTTGCTTAGAAAAAGGGGCAGAAGGGTCAGCAGAGACTACAACAAAAAGAAAAAAAAGAAAAAATGCCAAACCAAGAGTCCAAAACGCGTGAGAGAAAAGGGCTGCTAACGAGTCAAGCTTGGCTCAAAAGTCAGCTCAGTTCGTCGTATAACTAAACAGTCTCAATTTGGACTCGGCTCAGTCTTCAACAAAAAAAGCCTGGCTCAATTTAATGAGTTTGAGCCTTCAACTTGGCTCAAACTCGGCTCATAACTCACGAACTCAACTCATTGGCTCATGAGCTGACTCAGCTTATTAATAGGCCTACTAAAAAACTTGGGAGCTTAATCTAAGGGACTGGATAGTGTTTTCGTCGCGGAGTTGAATCCTCTGTAATATTATTTTTATTTAAATTATTTTCGTCACAGGATAAGTATTTAATAAATGCAACGTGTTTTCTATTTCTTCTGTAGTAGGCAGAATATTTTACTGTTATTGCATCAGAAGGAACTATTAAAATTTTCAAATATAAAAATTAGTATCATAAAAAAAAATTAGTTTGAAGTACCACAGACCATCCGATTATGATCAGATGATTAAGAATATTTATTTGGAAAGTACGTTCATTAGCAGCAAGCACATCTGCGTATAATTTATTGAGCTGTTCTAACATGAAATATTACCACGGCTCCCTAAAATTCATAAATCTCATATGCATATTCTCTAACTCATTGGCTCATGAGCCGGCTCGGCTCCGGCCCGGTTTGAGTGATAAAATATGAGCCAAGCCGAGTTCGAGCTTTATTTAGTTTAGAATCTGACTCGATATAATTAATTGAGCCGTTCAACTCATTGGCCCATGAGCCGGCTCGGCTCATTAGCAGCCCTAGAGAAAGAGATGTATTAAGATGAAGATCTCAGTTTTTCTTACTTATATGTCCCTGATTTGTTCAGGATTGCATGTGCTTTAACAATAACAAAATATTCAGTTACCACTTACCAGTAAAAGAATGTAAATTTGCTAGCAGCTACCCTGATATGATGCCTCAATGTATCATACTATTTCATGAAATTAATGATATCTTTAGTTTATGCTAACACCCTACAGCAATAATTTTAACTTTTCCTAGCATAGCATAGCATAGATTTTATTTCTATATATATATCTTTAAGAAAAGGTCCAGTCAAAAGTCCATTTAATATAATTCAATACCATGTTTATCTGTCTGTCAGACTGTCACTCTACAAAATTTTAATATAATTTTGAACTTTTCCTTTGTATGGCATGGGCAGGGCAGGGCTGGGCTTATCTCATGTTCTTTTCTTAAAATTAACTTTTTTGATGCTTTTCATGCAATTCATGCTGAAAGAAAGAGAGATTCATGAAGCTATAGCTAGCTACTTTTAATGGTATATTGTTCAAAGTTTCACTTGTTTGTTCATAGAGGGAGAGGTAGAGCAACAGACAGAGACATGACTAGAAAGATAAATCATACGTATAATTAAGCATATTTTTGCAGGACATGAGAAGGTAAAGTTTACTAAATCAATCAATGCTTCCATGAAAGAATAAATTAGACATAGGGATAGGATCATAGGATGCTAATGCTTTAAGAGGGTGTTTCACTTTCTCTTTTTCAAAGTCATTTTTGCTCATTCAATTTTTCTTTATTTGCTATCTTTTCTTCATCCTTTTTCACTTAATGTGAAGGCAGCTCACACGCGTGTTGGCGTCGCTAACTCGCTATGGCATGGAACGCTTCAGCATTTTTAGTAGACTTGACTTGACTTGTGAGTTGCTTTTATTTAGGGATGCCTGGTCAAACTTTACCAATGCACGGTAGTGTTGGCTCGGAGTATGATTTCAAAGCATATAACAATTTTTGGGGCAGATTAATAACTTGCACAATTTTTTAATTATAGAAATATATTAAAAATAATATAGAAAATTGGATATATTAATTGAAAATTTTGATCCCACAAAGAAGGGAGTCCAAATAGTATGACAACGGTGCCATATGATACTAACTTCAAAATTTATTGGATAGATTTCAAACGATCAATTTAAACCGTTCAAACCGATTTACTTGACCAGTGATGTGTTTACATAAAAAAAATATTTTTTTCTTCGAATTATTATAGTATCAAGTCAGGTGGTCAAAAATGTTGAAAAATGAATGCATTAAAATTAGCTTAAAAACTCTCACATTTGATTGCTTGACTTGATACTAAATAAATAAAATAAATTATAAATTTTGCATGTAAATACACAACTAATTATCAAAAGCGGTTAAATTGAAAATGGTATAAACTTTGATAAACGGGGAACTCATTTTAGATTTAATCGTTTTTCATTGTTGGATAAATGATGAAGTATAGAGGACTAATGATTTTCTTTGGTTGTTGGACTTTAAAGGGAATTAAAAATAAATGGGGAAAAAAAGGCAAGTTAATTAGCCTTACCAACTAAAAATGATAGTGCTTAGTACTAAAGTATTGATTTGTCCGAGAAGATCGTTTGAAATTGATATATTATCTGAAAGTATGATTGTGAAATATAATATAAAACTTAGTCGGAGCAAGGATGTTAATCATGGAAACTGGAAAGGGGGGAAGGTATCTGAAATAAGATGTATTTTTATTGTTTTATTCATAAACAGCTGAATTTTTAATTCAATCCGACAAAAAATCATGGGCTTCCTCTTGCTAATTGGAAAACATGATTTCTGTGTGTTTAACTTTAGCGCATGATTAGCATAAGGGGAAAAAGGTGATCCATGCCTCAGGCTCAGGCTCAGGCTCAGAGCAGACAGCGAAACAATTGAATTGGAAGACCAAATTATGAAACCATTTTAATTCTCTGAGGCAGGTATGTGAACTGCTTGATTTGATTTCTAATAAAAGTATCTGTTTGTTAATATGAAGCAATGAGCCAATTTTAACACTTGATGATGAACGATTTCTGAACCGAAGTATCTCCTAGGACAGTGACAATGTCAATATTCGAAATATCCAATTTCTTTACAGGCCCAAATTAAAATTTAGTTACAACCAAAACCAATGTGTAATACTGGAAAGCCCATCTTATTTTGATTGCATTAACAAGAATTCATGATAATCTATATATATATATATATATATATATTTCTTATTACAATCTTAAAAGGAAATTTAAATACCTCTCATGAGATGAGAATCCTCTTTCTTTATTGTTTCAAGTCACTTGCCTGGCACGCCGTGCTCTTAATCTCTACGTTTATAATCGACACGCCCAATACAACGCTACAATTCAACCCCACCTCCATATCTTTCTTGTACAGCCCAAACACACAAACCCTGCCTTTAACGCTTGTATAACTTGTCAGGTCCACTTCTCCATGAAAAAATATGTCTTCTATGACATTATTATCCTCCGCAATTCGGCTCGCGAGCACATCCATTGTGACATTTAACCTCGTGTCCTTGCGTGCACCCAATTGGCCAGCCGGCGCATACGCCACCCCAAGCGTGCCTCCATTGTAGTAAAACTCGGTTACTGTTCTGCTGAACTTGAATGAGACCATATTGGGGTTTTTGATCGATATGTCACTGACGAGTGTGACGTTAGCTGATACCAAATCTTTCTGACTCATTGATGTGTTGATTCTGAAGTCGTCAACTGTAATTGAGTTCAACGTGAGTGTCGGGTCTCTCACTTTGAAAAGGGTAAAAGAGAGAATGAGGATCACAAGACTGAGAATTGCAGTTATGCCGGTGCAACACGCACACAAGTAAGTGACATGGCGGTGATTCACGTGGAATTTTGAATGTCTAGAGGAGGCCGAGGTACTGTTGTTTGTGGGATGAACAGATGGTGATTCAACAGAGACTTCTTTCTTCTTCTTCTTCTTCGTGTAATCTGCCATGGTAAATTTAAAATTTTGTGTGGCTCTAGTGAGATGAATATACAAATTACAACTTGAACCGGTTTCTTTATGAGTTCGGTTGCAGTTGAAGCCTTGAAGCCTTAGCTAGGAACTCGGGATGATCTCCAATTATATTTTGTAAAGTATTCTTAAATGGAGGGATCCCATTGATTATCAACTTATGATTATTGCATGTTACCAGTGCTCCAGAAATACTGGACAGTCCAGTCTAATAAAAACGGAGAAGTCATTAAAAGGTCCTTTTCTGGGTTTAAAAGTCGGAGGGTTTAGATGGTGATAGACTGATAGTTGACCGTTGGCGTCACATGAGTAAATAGAGTTTGTTGGGGAGTTCCATGTCTCTTTCT
Source organism: Carex kokanica (assembly GCA_025461125.1). Taxonomy (NCBI): domain Eukaryota; kingdom Viridiplantae; phylum Streptophyta; class Magnoliopsida; order Poales; family Cyperaceae; genus Carex; species Carex kokanica. Next base: position 387,811 of record JAJGRX010000244.1, read on the forward strand.
CGAGAACACAGTAGCTTTGATGGGCATCAAAATTATCGGGCCGGATCGGACCCGCTAACTAAAATGGGCTTCCACTCTGAATTCCTCTACAGAAACGGATCAACCTTTTCCCTTCTTGCGTTTTGTCTCTACTTTCATGACTTCTCTCAACCGAGGTTTTAAAAACAGTGCTGGTATGGCAGATTACTGACTCTGGACCCCACAGATCTTAATTTTCTCTCTGTTTATTTTCCCCTGAAATGCTCTCTTAGAAGTTATTCATTATATTTGAGCCCAATTAATCTTTGTAGTTGCCTGATAGATCTATTTTGAAGGGGTTATCTACAGCAATAAAAGCCCATCTTGCTTTGTTTCAACTCCATTTTGTTTTTGGAATTTAAAACCCACTCGCTTCAATCCAACCCAATGGACTATTATTTCCATTTAAATCACAGAAAGTGTATATATATATTTTTGATGTATTATCGAAAAAGTCCAATCAAAGCCCAAAATCATTTTTGATGCTGACAAAACAAATTCTAGGTAACTAATTATGTTTGGTCGGAAGTGCTCGATCCGCATTAAAGTCCGTACAGACAATTTATGTTAAAATCCATCCCTTGAATCTAAAAAAGCGCGCGAATCATGGAGCGGATCAAATGACTCCATCCCGGCATCGGATGGTTTCAAGAGTTGAAGAGGCTTTTAGAAAATTTTAATCTGACGGGATGCAATTTAACGGTTTTAATTGGTTTGCTTTTGAAACATCATTAAATGATGTGATGATGTGCTATGATAATTTTAATGGTAGGGGTTTATAAAATGGTTATATATATGGTTAATGACAAGTTTAATTGTATTATTTTGTAAAAGTTTGGAGCTGAAGCAAAATGTATAAGAAACGAAAATTTCAATGAAAATATACTCTGTATGTCTATACTATATAGTATATAGGTATCTTGGAATTAATCACACACAGAATAAGTCCAAGTCCATTCCTGTGTATTTATTTATTAATTATGTTTCTATAGTTTTCAACAAAGACCTCCTAACTACCGAGAAAATTATGTCATGGCTTACCAATGTTGAAGTGTTCAACCTGATTTCTCTCAATTCTCAACTTCCAAATCAATCACACAAACTCTTTCTCATCTTCTATACCGACCTATCTATTATATAAATGTCTAATCCACGTAAAAATCATAATTTATTAGCTTCAAAATTCTATCTTTACCAAACAAACCTCAAATGCAAGGGATCGAAGACCTTCTAGAACAAATATCTCATCCGCTACCAACCAAACCACCAAATGCAAGTATTTATCTATTCTTGCTTTCGTATTATCGTATACAAAGATAAAACACAAACAAAAAATAACTATACACAGTAAATTTAGTAGTGTTCCTTGTGAAATTCAAATTTTGTTGTCCCTTTTTGGTTGAATTCATAACAAAGTCTTTTCAATTCCTGCGCTAAGACAGGTGCCCCGCAATAGAACACACCTAAAAGAGAAATAGTAGTAAAAAAATCAAAATACATTAATTGCTTAACATAAATAACATGATATCATGTAGTTGTTAATTATACTGAAAGTAAAACTGATAATTAACACTCACCTATTTTTGCATATGGGTGCCTAGAGCATACTCTTGAGAATACCTTCTTCCAATTAGGCCTTGCGAAATGTGTTCTCACCTGAAAATTTTCATCTATTTGGTCAGTGCAACTACCAGTACTGATGTGATGTCATGGCTTGCATATGATATGAAATTTACAAAAGACAAGCTGTATGTATATGCATTGTTTATTCTGTTTTGATGGAGATAGAACCAATTAAGATTCCTAATATTGGTGTTGATGGCACCAGAAAATGATCTCACAATCTGGACTTGCTTTTTTTAAGAATAATACATGGATGAACTTGACCCACCTAAATTGCAATTTTCTACTAAAAGACAAACACAGGAACAACAAGTCTTACTCTTGTTCCAGAGACGATATCGACACCATTTTTGGCATGATTAAGAGCTTGGAGCATCGTGATCAGTGTAGATCTTGCATCCCCTTCCTCGTATACACTTGTCAGATAGTTGTGCATCTCGATTACACCCTGTTAATCAGCAATCAATTACTTGATTAAATATAATATACACATACAGAGACAAACATATATACGACTCAATATTTTTAACAAATGTGTTAATTACCCTTTGATCCAAATCAGCAACCTCATTCATGATTCCCTTGAACCAATCGAATGAACCCTGTTCCCGAGTCACCCAGTAGAAATAGGCATTAGTGGTCTTGAAGGATCTCCTGGTGGATCCTGACATGATCCGCATCAGCGTCGCCAGATCAAAGTGTTCAAGACTCTGATCCAACTCCCGATATTGATCCTCTCTAGCCTCCTAATAATAAATTAAGCAATTTTTAAGGACTGATTAATTGAGGTTGGTAGATATCAAAATCCTCAACAAAGGACTTACATCTTGTTCCTCCATTTTAACCATGTTATGAAGTAGGTCTTTCAGTATGCTGATAAAAGGTGTGGCACCGATCCCCAGTCCGACTAGTAGTAGCACGTCGTAGTTTTTGTAATCTTGAGCCGGTGCACCGTATGGTCCATCAATTAAGAGCTTTGGTAGGCTGCATTGTGGTAAAAAAATGGATATCAATTGCTCAGATTTACTGTGCCGATATTCTATTACCAGACAAAGAGAGCTAAGTTTACCCTACAACATTTGATAGTATGATTCTGCTAGGTTTAATTACCAATTTTTGGTAGTTTCATCAGCTCTGAGAAGGCCACTTTTACCATCTACAGAGGGCTCACAAGCCTCGGCAAAGACCCGCTTGAGTTCCCTGGTCCAGTCGCCAAGCTGTCTTATGTGTATGCTGAGATAGTTGTCATCAGGTGCTGAGGTTATTGAAAAGGGATGCCTTCAAGTTACAAGCAAATTAGGGTAAATTAGTTAAAGGATAAATCTAATTAATTTAAAATTAAAACATCTATTTTATTTAGTTTATCTAAAAATTTGGTAAGAAACTAATTTTGATAAGCACCATTCGAAAGGTGACACGGCAGGGCACTGAACGAACATGTATTGACCACTCTGGTACCGAAAGGCTGGTGGCTTCGACATTTGTAGTGATAGAACATTGCCCGGATATATCGCAACCTAAATGTGCAATGATGTATGCATTATATAATAAGGAGAAATTAATTAAATTTAAAAGGTGCTTTTTTTTTTGCTTTCCTTATGGCTACCTTTCGTATTTGTACAGAGTAATGCCGAGATCTCAGAGCTCTTAAAACTCTCTCTCCCACATAAAGTGAAACAGGAACTGCAAGATACATCCATGTCTGAAATGAAGAATATTTAAAGTCAGTTCTCATGCCGTGATTTTCGATCTCACAAGTCACCATAATAATAAAAAATCAAAATGTACCGTTTTGAGGTACCAGTCGTGAATGAGGTAGAGAAACTGGCCATGAATAATGAGCAAGACATAAACAAGCGCCAACAAATGATGCGAGTACCAAAATGCATTGAAACCGCTGAGCCGATCAAATGGCTTGGGTAATTTGACCACACTTCGTCTGAACCACCGTGTTGCGAGTGTAAATGCCACCACCATGCAAATCACCATTATGATACCTGTCACTCCCACTGGGCCCCGCAGAAGCTCGAGGTATGTTGGTTTCGTTTCCCCAAATTCGTGCCTCATTGGAGCATACATGGCATCAGAAGAAGATATGAGGCGCGGGAAGTCACAAGAAAGGTGGTTGCCAGCATGTAAAATAACCCCAACCACTATTGCAGCAGCTATGGTCTGGTAAAAAAATCTAATCAAAAAGGAAATTCAACATTTGTAAATCTTAATTAAGAAAATGTGCAATCCAAACTATGAACTGATTAACCTTGTGGAAGTTGATATTGTCATCAAATGGCAAAACAGAAGCGGCTCGTGTCGACCTTAGCCATGTCATGATATTCCGGCAAACTGGCAACAGAACCAGTGCCATGTTAAATTTCAAGGTCTCAGCTGCGCCTTTCGCAGTGGTCAAACAATAGCCCATGACAAGAAACTCGTACCGGTTTTTGTATTCAATGGATTTCCATGTGAATAAACCTGCCATGATGCATATCCATAGAGCGATTACCCATAACCTCTTCCAATTTTCTTCTACATAGTATTTAATTTTTGTCCCGAGATTTCTGATCGCACCTCTTGTTCTTAGGCTGGTCAGGTTCTGGCTGAGAGCCTGGCTTGTGTAGCTCAATGCTTGGCTGTAGTTCACATATGTATCCTTTTGTAATAGCAGTGTTTCGAGTTGCCATAGCTGAGATCAAATGTACAATAACCCGTAATTAATTACTCGATCCAAATTTTACTTATTCCTGTAGATAATTCTGTCATAATTCTATATTTTTGTTATGTACATGTTGATTTTTTCACTTCCTTTGTGAGTTTGCTACATATCAGTGTCAATTTGGCATCCTAATTAACAATTAGAGCGAGATAGTGATTAGTGGGATATTTTTAGGTAAGAAAAAAAAGGCCTTTGTTAACGTATATTTAGCTACAGGAAGAAGCAAATTCCCACAAGGAATGAAAAGGTATATTATATCTCTAAATTATTTACCAGAAAATACTAAGCTGGAGAGACCAGTACCAAACTATCAAAAACCAGAATATTGGGCCCCACAGAAAATACTAAGCTGGAGAGGCCTTTGTTTTATACAATCATATATAATTCACTTTTTTCAGTTTATTAAACTGGTGCAATATGAAAAATCAGTAAAATTATGGGATGTATGAGCAACACACCTCGACGTAGCCGAGCTTCTCGGGATCGAGTTCTTCCATGATTAGAGCTGCGTACTCCTCGGCTTGTTCTTTCAGCCTCGACAATTTATTTGCAGATGCACTTAACATTATGATCTGAAAAAAAAAACAAAAACAAATAAACACCTCTGTTCTTCCAATCACCAAGTTTCATTCAATTTCGAATAGATTTTATATAGCAACGTACACTATTTCTTTCTGTACGCATTTAGTTTATTTATACACATGGCACATGTTTGATTCAAAATAATGTTTATTCATCTTGTGATCAATGCTTTTTTTTTTTTTTTTTTAAAGATGGTACATTAAGATATACTAATTAATCAATGCCTTTTTCATTTATATTTTTGTTGGTTTTTTTTTTTGAAAAAAATGTTATTTGACCGGCACAAGCAATCAACATATAAACGACTTTACCTAAACCGTGTATTTTGGGGTATAATTAATTTGGAAAGTGACACCGTGAATAATTAGTATTGTTTTTTTTTTAACAAAAAGAAGGCTAATAGTGATACTCTGCTGGAAGAGTACAAAAATAAGTAGGTGAATTTGTCTTGTACTTTTTTAAAAGTCAAAAGTGTCAATTGAGTTATTTTCACACCATGACCCTTCCCTTCCTTCAGTTGGAAATTGACTTGTGTAAAAAGTGCTGAGGTATCTCTCTCTATCTTTCAATTTGGTCTTATTCACTTTACAACCTAGACTAGGTCTACAAACACCATCTCCTATATACTACGGATAGGTCAGCAATAGCATTGTTAAAAATGGTGCACCAGCCACCAACCAGGTCCAGGTGGAGAGCACAGATGTAGGATTTTGTTACTGGTGGGGTTGGTGGCGATCTCCGGTTCAGCTCACTGAACCCATATAATTAAAAAAGGTTAAAAGTCAAAATATAAATTTTCACTTTCACTTTCATTTCTTGCTAGAGATTGACAGCCCAATTTTTCACATTTAAATTATCCAAAAAAAAATGAACAGACGCACATCAATTTGTATAATTAAGACTGCGTTTATATATTACATAAACCTGCGAGCGGGTCCCACTTAGATATTTTGTATTGACTAAGGAGACCTTCCTTTTATAATTAATATAATAGAGTAGATATGAAAGTACCCGAAAGAACAAGGAAAAAGAAGTTAAAATGCCATATAAATTATGCATGTTCGAAATATTAGTTACCTCTTTAACTTCCGCTTCTGCAATCCGGCCGTCTGCATTCTTGTCAACCCTATAAATATAAATAAAGAGTTAAAAAATGAACAAAAAGGATTTCGATCTTTTCTAATTTGTTATTATTCATTTCTTTTTTGTTATATACAATACAAGTTAATTAGCATGATTTACATGTCAAAAAATATCTGAAGGCGGGAATCAAAACTTTCATCAGTGATCTGCGACCAAATCTCATGCAGCTCCTCTTTGCATATCTTCTCCACCTTCATTCTCCTCCTCCTGCTCAATGTATCGAACAACTCCAGCGCAAACTCCCTCGACTCCGTCATTCCTTTATTTTATTAATTCATTAATTACCCCAAATCATTTCCAACAAACATACATACATTATATAATTAAAAGGTTTGCATGCTTCACTAGCTAGCTAGCTAGCTATATACGTACCAAGAAGTCAAGAACACAAAATAAAAAAAATGAGAATTTACCTATGCATTCTGGAAAATCAGAGCGGCACAAGTACCCGTCGTTCGCAAGAGCGTGAAACTTGCTCACGACTTCGCTCCATGCATTTGCCTTGCTGTTGCTGATGAACCTAAGGCCTCTTAGCGCTCTATGCGCGCCAGACCGGCTCCTGTCAAGGATGGCACGCTGTCGTCTGGCAGCTCGTGCTGCCAGTGCAGACTCGATTGCCAAGCACGCTTCTCCATTGCCAGAAGCAGACGTGCTGCGTCCGCTCCCCTTGCTCCGGCTTATAGAAAGCCGCTTAAACTCTGTCTTCAGTTCATGAGAGAATTGTCGTGCACGAGCAGCTGCCTCCGTCTTGAACTCCTGAGACAGTTGCAAGAGGCGGTTGGATGAGCTGCGTCTGATTGAAGACGAACGGGACGAGCAAGGAGTTGTGGCAAAGGAGGCCGTGTCATGGCCGTTGATGCCAGGCTGTGCGGGTTCGACACTGCGCAAGATCAAGGTGTCGTTGTCGTGTAAGTCAAGCGTCACCTCAACAAACTCCTCACCATCGTAGGTGAAGCTTTGGGAACCCCAGCTCAATGAAGACGACGCCGGCGAGGGTGCGCCGCTCCTCATTGTGCAAATTTCCATTTTTATTTTTCGTTTGTGTTAAATTCAATATTTGGTTGTATGAATATGATGGCATATATACACGTGATGTAACAAGAGCTTTGGATTTCTACTTTCTAGTAGCTTCTAGGAGTGTAATGCTTCTTTGTCGTTTTGTATATAAGGCCAGGGGAGGGGACTAAGGGAGGAGAGGAACTGTGGTGGCAGAGAAACGCGGTGGGAATCTCCCTCCACTAATCAGTGGAATTCCACGTGGAACGAGAGGAAATTAGATTGGATGTTTGATGGGAATGAAGGCGGGGCGGGGAAGGGATGCAGTGATCAGTAAGTAATGTATGGCTAGTGAGAAAACGATGGTAAATTAAGCAAAAAGAAGTTTTAGATAAAAAGTTGGAAGAAAAAAAGATCAATGTGAGACAGAGGAGATAGAATAGCTAGGTTGAGGACTTGAGGTGAGATTGAAACTGAAAGCAGAGAGGGGAGAGGAGAAGACGTGTGACTGAGGGGTACTAGTCGCCTAGCTGGGTAAATAAAACGTGACTTTAATTATCTGTGTTTCTTAATTACTAATTCCATATTATTTGGTAGGTGTGTTTACAAACTATACACATACACACACGCACAAATATGTGATGTGAGTTGAACTAAGCCTCTCATCATACATTCATACTGTTGCACCACTAAAAATTCCAATTCGGATCACGCCAGGTACCTGACTCAAGCAAATTGGAAACGGACGGCCCAGAATATCGTTATTATAACTTGGAACCAATCTCAAACACAAATAATACTGGCCCTCCCCTCCCTGCCCCATTCCCCAATAATCTGGACCGTCCGTTTCAATTTGCTTGAATCAGGTACTGCGAGGATTCGGATTTTAAAAATTCCCTGTTCTGCACCTGCTTCACATAAATCTCCTACCATACCAAATTCACGTTACAGCCCAACCAAATTTGAATTTGCCATCCCCCCATACTGACCTAACCCGAACTATTAACATACAAATTACATACTTTTTTTACATCAAGGTCCCTATATTTTCTTGTTATTATCATCTTTTCTTTCCTCAAAAAAGCAAAAAAAAAAAAAAAATCCTTTTCAACGTCGCTTGTGTGTAGATAAGGTCATCTATAATTTTAGTTTTTAATCAACGAAGTTAGTTAGGATCGGAAATCATATTGATAGAAGCGATATATGATTTTTATATGCAACTATGATCGGAGTTGATCGATGATGTGGGAAGAAGCAACGTGCAATTTGAAGGACATAATTTTCTGTGGATTTTTACATCTACCATTTTCTTTCTAGAGTAATGAAAATGCCTTTTAATTTGTTTGACATAATTTGTTATGTTAATATTTTATATAGATATAGCCGCAATACTATATGATTGATTAGTGACACAAAATTATATAATTAACTATATAAGTTGTAGATGCAAGAATCCAAATTTAAGTTGCAAAATGCATGCATATAACCTATAGTTGCAAGAATACATCCAAATTAATCCAGTGTATTCAATATATAATCAAGTCAAAAATAGTAATGCATCGAAACAATTAATGTCAATGACTAAGTTTCTGAAATAGTAATAGTATTATTTATTCTCAATTAAGTTCAAATATTATAGTTACCTTAAATTTTTTTTTTTGTCTTTATTCTATTTACATGCAATAGATGTAGATCACAAATTCACAAGTGAAACCAAGGTAACGTTGTCCCTTTGAAACGCAATCTAAGGTGCATGGTAAGTATACGGCGAGTACTATTTAATATATTTTCCAACCAGTTGAGCTATTTAATATAATAGCAAATTGCATTCTTTTTTGCACCGTGTCATTTTCAAATTTGTTATTTGTCACAAAAATTGAATCCTCCTCTTATTTAATTAATTTAGTACATACTTGGAACATTCATAATATTTAGAAAACTCAAGGGTCAAACTGAAAATTTCATTTATTTCAATAGCGTCGTTTTCCACTGCTTCTCTTGGGGCCTAATCCGTATCATTTAGTTAAAATAATAATAATAATAATAATACAACGGAGAGGCAGAGGCCCCTCTAGATCGGTTTTATGGTCTTTTTCTAACAGCACCATTACAGAGTTAATCACTCTCTTAATTAATACAATCCATTTCCATTTCCATTTCCATTTCCATTTCCATTTCCATTTCTTCTCCGTGGTTTTGGTGGGCTGTTGCATTGTTATTTCACTTCCTGCCTTTGAATAATCAATCCATCTCTTGTCATCTTTATTGCTTAACCACCGATTAATTGCTTATTTATAATTATCCATTAATTGATTATACTGTTACCATCTCATGAATTCCAATTGATTGCAAAAAAATATTATGGAGATATCGTTAGATGCTTATATGGTTGTGCCAAAGTAAAAATTCTAAATTATCCTGGTGACAATTTTGCAATATCCCATCCCGTTAATCCCGTTAGATAGAGACGAAATACGATTAAAGACAATGACACAACAATTCGGATAATACAAATTTCAATTCAATTTATCCTGGTGACAATTTTGCAATATTCCGCATTGCAATATTCCGCATGATAGATAGATAGATAGATAGAGACGAAATACGCTCCATATGAACTTTTGTGTAGAGAAATATTTTTACTATTCCATCAACAAGTATGATTAGACAATTTGGGTAGTTTGGCTTGTTATCTCTGTTTAATTAAGTAACAAAAAGAATATTGAATAGGTCGTTAAGTTAGCTATTATGAGTTTTTGACCTTATCATATAATTAGCATCTAGAATTGTAGATAGAGTTATAATGCGTCATAATCATAGAAGAGAACATTGGACAAGCATTCCATCAAATCGGATAAATTATGAGAAAAAAATGGATAAATTAAAATGGATAAACGAAAGGGAATAAAGGGAATAAAGGGAACTCAGATTTCTATTGAATTACATAAATTGTTCTGTTGAATGGGTTTTGTCTATTTATATCTCCATGATTATAATCAGAACAAAGCAATTTAATAATAAAGAATTTTGACAAAGAAATAAGCTATTGGGTCCCACATGAACCTCTTTCTTGCCTCGTCAGCACTCAGCACAACCAACTCGGAACTCGGAACAGCCAGCTTCAAGATATTCTCCAGTTATTTTGTCACCGATTTCCTCCGCTTCTGACCACTGGACCCCATCTGTCGGCATTTATTCTCGATTCCAATCCAAACCCTTTTCTTTTCGTTACGCGATTTAACGCTCATGAGGAGACAGCGATCCGGACGGAGTAATAACGGCCACCAATCCCTTTTAGTTGTCAGAAGCTTGGGATTAATTAAGATCACCGGTTAATTCTTTAACTTTCTTAACCGCTTAATCCGGCCGAATACTAGTTTCTTAGCACAGATTAAGATCATCTTCTTTAGTCTCCTTTTGTCTGAATCTTAATCTTCTATTCAAATATTAAGACATCTTTACTTCTTCCTTTAACTTCATTATCTTTCATCCACGAATTAAGACAACCGAACATCAGTTTCTTAGCACTCTTTAAATTCTTAATCATTCACTCTTAATCCTTTTATTGCCAAACTGACTTAACCTCGGGGCCCACCAATCACTTCTCCTTCCTTTCGATTTGACCGGGTCAAAATCGAGAGAAACAACAGCTCCTCCTCCCCATTCCTCTTAGTCTTCTATTGTATCTGAATCTAACATAATGTGGTTTTTATGTTGTCAAAATATGCTTTAGATTTTAGAACCCCAAAATTAATACGTCCATGGAAAGTACTATTTTAATAAATGTATGATAGTCACAATTACACAAAATGTTAATAATTTTTTTTTTTTTTCAGAATTGACATTTGGAAGTTTTGCATTTAATATGTCGAAAGGAAAATTAATGCGGGAGAGGTTCTTAATTAATGTAGGACAAGCAAGGTTATGAATAGAACAGTAAAAACTAGCAATAAAATAAATAAATCCATGTGTGGCAATGGAGTCTGATTAAAAAATAAATAAACAAACGAGCAACATGAAACAAATTGAAGCTGTTGGAATGGTGGAAATGTAGAATCTGTGCGTAAATTACCAAGAAAATGATACAAATTCGAGTTTAACATAGGTTACATGATTAATTAGTAGAGAAGATAACTAGAGCTTACATGCTTAAATCACTCGTTATTTTCACCAAAAGTATTGGACATAACATAAGAATTCTAGAGCTTTCATTCCTCTTTCATTAACAATTTCACCATTCACCGACCCCCAAAGATGTTAACAGGACAGGCTTGAAAAAATAAGAGTCGTGACAATTTTATACCGTTGGCATTAAAAAACAAACCTAAACCTTGATTGAATAGCATTCGTTATCCTGTTGTTGTCCATGGTACTAAAAGAAGAAGCATGAGATAAAAAGAAAGTTGGGAGGTTCTAGAATAGGAATATAAAACTAGATACCATCTATTCATGATTTATCTTTGATGGTTTCATCTCTGTGGAAGCTAGCTCTGTGGTGTCAATTGTGTTTGGATCTAAATGATGGGTTTTTATTTCACTTTATTCCCTCCCAAATCCCAATTAATTTACGATCACAGATTTTGAGTTGAACGATATAGCTACTGGTCCTAGGACCTAGGTCCATGCAACAATTGCATTTTGATTTGATGTTGTGGTCCAATCCTGGATCAAAGATTGATCATGTAAATATATTGTCTTTCCCAGGTACTTTCAAGCTGCATCAAACCAAGATCAGATAGGAATAGGAATATAGGATTGTTAAAAAACACCTGTTGCATGAGTACTTGTACACTACATGACGGTGACATATTTTGCTGAATTCAATAATATTCTCAGGAGCATCGTTGATTACATAGTTGCTTCTAATTTAAGACAACTTTTAGCCTGCAAAGATTCAGTCCTTTAGTTGGAGTGCATAATACCCAAGTATTATGGTACAATGAATCGTTGGTTTAGTTGTATGACATGGCAAGAAAAGCACCAAAATGATGTTAATGGTTAGAATTTAGATTGACTAATAATAATAAAAAAAAGTCTTATCTCTTCAATTTATTTACTAGGATGATAGTTTCTCTTATTTCTATGGCAAGGATCTGCAAAGACTGTTTTGACATCAGTTGAGGAATTCTGTAACCGCAAGTAACTATTCTCACAAACAAACTGTACAACTAGAATCTACATAGCCAAAATCAACAATTAGTTAACCATAGAAGCACAAGCAGACAAAAAAAAAAAAAAAAACAGAATTCCAAGCATAAGAGGTGCTGGCGAAGTGGCTAACACCCTCATTATGTGCTATAATATTCACTTGAAACCTGAATTGCATAAAACTAACTGGCAGTATAAGCTACTTACAGCACAGCAAAGGCACGAGAGGTGCCAGTGAAATGGCTAACTCCCCCAAACAATCTCTTCGATGCCCCAAAATGCCTCAGCCTATACACACCAGTTGGGGTGTTTTCAGGAATTCGCCACTCCAAAGTTGCATGGCTCTGAGAGCTCAGTTTGCTTGGCCTAAACCATTTAAACCTCAAGCACCAATCATCATCGTCATAGAGTGGGACCCAATCATTTGTACTGCTATCCAGCATCTCAACAAGTGCAAAGGTACCATTGTTCAGGAGGTCGTTTCGGGGGCAAGCTGACCAGAACGTTGCATTCACAATTTGGCCCTTATTGAATTTTGAATTTTCAGGGACATCTGTGCTGACATCACCAAAACTGACTCCAAATGGGGTTGTGTCCAACACGACAGGTGTAAGAAGGCTGATTTGTTTGTCTAAGAGATCAGGGGGTGATACAGTAGAAGAAACAGATTGACCTTTGACAAGGGCTGAGGCGAGCTTTCTAAATTCTTGGATGTAAGCACTTAATGTGTGGGGACCATAGAGTGTCGACGCTCCCTGGAAAATAGAAAATATATTACTCATTTTGTAATGTCTGTATAAATTATTTCCACATACCTCAGCAAAAGAAATAGGAAAAACTACCCAAGTACTGCTCTCTTGACACATGAACAAATGTTTTGTAGGCCTAACTTCCCTATTTCGAAATATGCACAAAGCAAGATCAGGTGAGGAGAACAAGAAATTATTTGGATACAATAGAATAAATCAGGTGATATTTCTGATGTTTTGGGCAGCATATGAGATATTTCCTCCCTAAATTTTTTTTATTTTTTTATTTTTTTATAGAGGTACGAATGAAATTATTTCTACAGAAACTAGCCAACTGAAAGAAAATGATTCAACCTCATATCTCTGAATCTCGTACTCTTCAAAGGTGGTAACATACTGAGAGTATGTATTTGATAAACCAGCAATAACTACATGAACATTGCTGTTGAACTCTCCATTGCCTTGTTGTACTAGGACAGTTTTTACAGCATCACGAAGCCGCCTCCCAGCCATTGTAGTAAATTCTACATCAGCAAGCATCAATATTAGATAAAAAAAAATTACACAAAAAGAACAAAAATAGGCTAGATGTATAACAAGAAGGGTTCATTACCTCCAGGCACAGCAAGAATGACAACTTGCCCAATTCGTATAATCTGAAGTGGAAGTATAGCAGGCTGAATTGAAGGTAAAAAGTATGAAGTCTATCAGAAATAAGAAAGAAGTTTGAAGGACATGGGGGGCAAGAAGGCCCCTGAAATTTCAGAAAGCTCCCCTTTCCATAATAGCAAAAGATTCCTTAATTGATTAAAGTTTAGTTTACCATATATTGGGGGGTTAGCAACTTTAATCTTGACTTAAATAATCCGATATGCTATAAAGGAATTACAGTTATAAGCCTAAGGCCTGATCAAATACACACACGTGCACCGCACATATAAACTCTGAATCCATTTCAATTTAATTTCAAAATATGAACAGTCAATCCACCTCAACGCCATTTCTATAATTTCATCACACTAAATCCTTGTTAATCTCGAGTATTACTAACAATGTTAAAGATCAAATGAAAAATATGCCTTAATGCTGACTTTCTCTTCAAAGAATTTGTTTCCTTTTGGGGAGTTTTTGTGGCATTTTCTTGTTAAATGGACTTAGTATCACGTACTAAGTTAAAGTTAGAGTGAGACTTACCGCCCAAGCATAGGGTTGGTCCATTTCACCAGTGTCCAGTAAAATTGGTTTGGGAGATTGACACGCGACCTGCTTCTTTCCAGGTTTCTTGAGCACATTTCGTACTATCCTCCAGAAAGGATTACCCTGATAAAGAAATATTCTGAATAAATAAATTATATATATATATATATAATCTCCTATTCTATGATGCAGTTATGCAATCAATGTGTTGATTTCCAATTTTGCAGCAAAACATTCTATTGTGCAATTACAAAGCTCAATTAAGACTCAGTTCAGACCTGATTTATTCCCAATATTCAGACATTTAAGTATCAAATGGCACAAAGAAAGAAATAAAATTGAGAATAAAGTGTGTTTATATGTTCCTTGTATTATTGCTCATTGCCTGTTTTGAACTTCAGTTTCAAATATTCCCATTTTGAAGCTGAACATTCGTATCTGTAACATATTGACACCTGCCATCATTTTTGGTCAAAACATTAACAACGATGGACCATTTTGTCAGTTCATCATAACTGTGTGACTATCAAAATTATATTTTACCTAAAAATCAAGATAAAGACTACAACAGTAAATTTGAATTGCTCAAAGGCCAAAACAGAAACTCGAGAATTTCACATACCATTTGTATTATGTCCTAGAAATTTAGAAATGGAGAGTATTATATATATACTCAACTGTGTCATCTCCTTGAGTGAAGTCAAAAGCGCCAGGCCCATCAGTAGTCCCAGCTGCAAAAGCAAATCCCATTGCAGCAGGGCATGTTTTTATCACCTCCTGTTTACCTTTACTGGAGGTAACGGCTACTTCAAGCTGTGAAAAATCCACGTAGATGTGCCTGGAGTCAACTTTCCCTTGTATTTTTTCTGAGGCACTGTTAAACAGCTCCACGGCTTTCTCAAATTGCCTGTCAGCTATAATTCTTGTACTCTCAAACTCATCAGGGTAACTGACAGACAGAAAAATGAAATTAGAAACATAATTATTTGTGGGGTTTCTACAGAATCTCAATATATATCATGTACATCTACTTAACAAACAACAAATTAACCATTATGAAACATAAGAACTATAGCAGTTTTCTATTACCTACGTACCTTCTCTCCTAAAAAAATATTGACACTAAACCTCCTTGAACCCTACTTTACCATAAAAAAAAGGAAGGTTCTTTTGGCATATTTGAATATAAGATGGAGGATAAGGGAGACATTGTCCTTTACAAACAGTTAAACAATAAATAGTAAAAAGTAAAAAGTTAAAGGACCGTTTCAGGTACTTCGATGGAAAATGAGAAAAAACCCTCCCTACTTACTGAACCTAACCCACCTTGATCCATGACTTTTATCAAGGAAAACAGCACTGAAGGAGCACAGGTAGGCTATTTTTAAGAAAAAGTTGATCGGGCATGCGATATTTCTAGTTTTGGATGGAAACAAGTGATGCTTTGAGTTCACAGAGGGGTACAACTGCCTCAAAAGGAAAAGGATTATATCATGTTGCTTGTACAGAACATTAAAAAAATCATGACCCCAGAAAATGTGAGAAAATATATGAAAGACTCTTATGACAATGGAAAAGTTGGTCGGGCATGCGATATTTCTAGTATTGGATGGAAACAAATGATGCTTTGAGTTCACAGAGGGGCACTGAATAGGGTACTTTCAGGAAAAACTTGGTCGAGCATGCGATATTTCTAGTTTTAGATGGAAACAAGTTATACTTTGAGTTCACAGAGGGGTACAACTGCCTCGAAAGGAAAAGGATTATATCATGTTGCTTGTACAGAACATTTAAATAAATCATGTATACCCCACGAAATGTGAGAAAATATATGCCAGACTCTTATGACAATGGAAACCATTTGTGCCCCTCTCCTAATTTTACAGCAAGATCATCCCCTTTCCTCATTGGAGTAGAAATAAACATTAGGAGCACATATGTTTCTTATATTTTTCAGGTGTATACATCATATTTATCATATTCTGATTATGTTTGGCATTTTGACATTTGCAGGGTTAAAGTTGAAATATTCCAGAAGAAGGTTTAAAAAGAGTTACCCAGGCCCACGACCGTAGCAGAGCTCATTCTTCCCATTACAGGTGCTATGGTTGAAATCACAAGGAAGACCAGTGTCTATGCAAAAGGTACCGAGCACATTAGGGCTGACATCACCACAATTCGACTGACAAAATGCTGACACGAATTTTGGCATATCATTGCTTCTGATTCGCTGAGAAATGCTGGACAATCTCCTCCCACCTGTTGCCTCTATTGATGAAGCCAGCTGTATCAATTCATCAACTGAAAAATACAAATATATTAGTGACAATTGTAATGTAGGTTCTTTAACAATTAAAATGAATAATTTACACCTAACAAAAAAAATTGAATAATTTACTGTATTTGCAACAAGCACTTAGTTTTTTATTTGAACACAAAACTCCTTGTTAAACTAGTTATATCAGCCAAAGTTCCAATATTAGCAATAATTTTTACATATCTACAGAACCTACTCAAATAAAATTGAACCTAAAGACAGAATTTTGAATGGCTTGATTTTCATTTGTATGTTAGGTATTCATTTCTAAACGGAGAAGGGATATATTGACAACTACATTTATTTGACAACCATCAAAATTTGGTAAAATTGTAAATATGTTTTATATAATTTAGATAGGTTGTGTATGAAATTTAGTGCAATTTGGAAATTGTTTGGATGATCCAATGTGCAATTTTCTAGGACATAATTTGTTGCAATTTGCCAATAAAACTGAACCATTAATTTTTCAAAAAACTCAATGGATGATCCATCATTTTTGCTTTTCTTTTTTCCAAATTGCACTGAATTTGATAAACGACATATATAATTTTTTTCCTTTTTATTTCAATAACCATTTGATCATTGTCCAGGTAACCTATCCTCTTGCAGAAGAGCCTGAAAAAAGGCTATGAAACACATACAGTTCTTGTTTGGCTGAGGAACTATGTTTGAAACCCTTCGTGGATGTTTCTTGATTATGAATCCAAATGGGTCTGCTATCGAACCCGCATTTTGCTTTGGGTAACCATTCTGTTCGCCCCAGTCTTCCATAAACCGTGCAGCAGCCCCCTTGTTGTCCCCACTGATTAGGGAGTTTGTGCGGCTCATGGACGTGCCATGGGTGGCGAACCAATTGAAACTGCCAACTGGGCCCCACTTGTCATCCACAAATTTCAGCAGTGTCATGCTTTTATCAACATTGTACTTGTACTGGCTTCGCTCTGAAGTTGGGTTGTTTAAGTATGCGCTAGGACTGCGATTCACTCCGGCATTTAGTAGCTCTCCTGAAAATTGTAAATCTGGATTAATAGAGAAAGGGTTGAGAATTGATATTTGAAATGTGAACAAGAATTTACTCCTTTACTGGGAATTTATATAAGACCCAAATTTGTTCGTTTATGCTCATATATGCAACTAACAAGCAAAATCCCTTTTTAAATAAATTTCATTAACATCCAACTGTTAAAAGCAATAAATAAGTTTTCTCATTTGTTTGTCCCTCAACTTCTCATTAATTAACAACAGCTTTAAGTTCCCTCCTGATTTCAGTTCAGTTTGGGACTACAAATAAACTATAGGAACTTTAATGATAGGCAGATAAAAAATTGTCTACACTTAGAATACATGTTCAACACACTAATCTAATAAGTGATGTTATTACCAAATAACAAAAAGAAATGCACCAAGAGATTAGTCGCAGATGGAAAACTGTTGGTGCTCTTCTCAAATACAAAAGCATGTGCAATTTGCAGGAAATTTATTATTTATGAGAAGCGCACAAAGCTCTCAATTTTGCACCTTTAATTACACTCCTTTGGAGTTACTTCCAAGTATAACTTAAATGGCGATAAATAGCTTTACTCAAGTGGTGATATAATGGTGATGCACCAAAAGGATCATTGAAGCAATTTCAGATTTTAACAGAAAGTACACCTTATGCATGAATCTTGTTTAATGGTTTGGTTTTAGTCACAAGCATGAGCAAATCCTGGCTGTCACTTGCAGCGATGAAACTATAAGTTTCACTTTTGTGAAAATAAATCATTGCTTACCTTTGTTGACATAAATTTCCCCAGAATGTAGGTTTTCATGAGCTTGAACAATGGCTTTCTCAATCCCGTCAACAAGTACATCAAAAGATTGACGAACAAAGCCAAGAGAGGTTACAATGTAGACTACATATTGGAGGTAACCACCAGGCCCTGCATGAGTGTGGATCCCAGTTATAGCTACATTGTTCTCAGTATATAGATTGCCATACCTGCCATTAATCGGTACTCGTGTCAGATACAGTGATCAACAATCAATAAAAAAAAGAAATACACTCTAAAGTATAATTGCTGTAATTTATATTGAATTTGCATGTTTCTTCAATTCCGATTTTGAATTCCACCAGATTTGAAGATATTCTTACAATTTACAAATTGCACTAATTCAACTCCATATTGGACCCCTTAAACCTGATTTAGCTGTACAACCAGGTAAATGCAACTAAAGAAAGATTTAGAAAAGGAATAAAACAACTGTTGATCAGGTATCAACACTAGATCTAACTAGTCCAATGTCAAAAATTAATTGTTTGGTTACTTCGGTATGATACAGTGTGATGCAATGATTAAATACTGGTGATGTCATCCACAGTCTTATATATAATACCTTGATTTCAGTCGTTCAATGACCTTAATTGTCACAATCTGAGAGGCCATGCATGCATCGAGATTCACAAATGCGACACGGTTTCCCCCATCAGGTTCAGCCACGATAAATGCACGTGCCTTCAGCCTGAAGTGGATCCCAGCAGCAGTCTGCTCAGCATTGGCATACCCCATCATGTTGACATCAGCAGCCGGCCCTGTTATGTCATGGCTGCCCATGCCGATCAAATAAGAACTTGAAAGAACACATCTCCAACTGCTGAGGATTGTGATTAAGACCAGAGAGAATAAAGGGTTTCTACTGAATGCCTCCATTGAAAACCGAGAATCCGATCAGTTGGCAATTGACTAATTCACCATAGGTCGATGCCCTCCTTAGCTGAAATAGCATTAATAGAAGAACAAAGAATAATCATAATTGGGAAAATTTTGCAATACTTTCATTATTCTCTTTTACTTTTCTTCTATCCTAGACATCTAAAATAAAAACATAAACTGGAAGCAAAGAACCAGGAAATGGAAAAAGTCATAGAGTATTGATGAGATTTTTTGTTTGTCCTAAAAGCTATTCAAGCAATTTTATATACTAGATGTTGAATCAATACACCTCTACTTTTAGCAAAAATTTAAAGGAAAAATAGCAATTGACATTATCTAATGTCTGATAGAGATATCTATTTCTTAAAAAATGTCGATCAAACAATGATTGATTAGACTTTTTTGTGAGTCACACTATTTAATTACGAATAGGTATAGTTTGACACTATCTATACCAGGGCTGGTGCCCGTGCACAGCCTCAATCAATTGCTTCATAATAATCAATCTCCCCAAATTCGGTCAATGTTTGATTCAACATTAAACCTAATTACAGTAAGCAAAAATAAAAGAGTAGCACTGTAGCACATAGATCACAATAATCAGAAAAAAAATCAGTTCAAATCGCACACAGGAGGGAGAATCCTTTCTTGGAGAAGAGGGAAGAGAAAGTCTCCCACATTTTTAACTTACTAAAGTTTTTTCTGATCTAAATCTCCAATGCACTGATCTGGGGAATATAATCAATTCAGTAAAGTCTCTACAGAGAAAAACAGTAAGAAATGACAATGAACAGTAGTTAAAGAGGGTTTAATAAAGGCTTCTTCGATCTAAATCTCTAATGCACCGATCCGGTGACATTGAATTGATTAACATCATCACAGAAAAAAAAAAAGCAGTAAGAAATAACAGCGAACAGTAGTTAAGGAGGGTTTAACACTTGCCAGAAATAAGAAACAGTAGTCTCGGAGGATGGAGAGATACGATCGAGGCCTGAGAATTGAGATGTTTGTCCTTTTATTAGTTATCTGTGAGTAGGTGATGACTGTTGCTCGGGAGGTGGCGTGGGGGAATAGACTGGAATTAGAAAAAGAGGAAGCAAGAGGAAGTGGCCACCCCACCCCGACTGCGTGAAAGAAAGAAGGCTTTGAGTGGAGATTTCGGCAATAATGACGGGCTGTGTTAGACTGTTAGTTGAGAGAAACTTGGGTGGGAATTGATTTCTTTCCCCACATCTGTGCGTTTGATATTTTTCCTTTTTAACTTTCTTGGTTGAATGGTCGCTGTGAAGCAATCTTTAGTAGATCCCGACCGTTCTTTTTGCATGAATCTGAAAGCCCAAATAATACTGCCCCTGCGCTAGTCCGAATCTCAAAGCTTCTGAGAGTAAATCTCAAACCGTAAAGTTTAAAGAATATGTTACACATATTGGAGAGGATACTGTTCCTTCCGTGCAGTGAACAGTGGTAACAGTGGTGTTTTGTCTAGACTTTAGACTCGTGTCTCAGTGTAGGAAGGCAAACAGGTATAATTGCTCCAAACGTTAGTTAGGTATGGGCAACAAAATCGGATATCGGCTGGGATTTAAACCGACAGGTCATTGACAATTATAAACAACGCATAGATTGGAAATTTGGAATGCGTGTTAGGTAGGGGTGAAAACGGTACGGTACTATTCGATCTGTATTTAAAAAATTAGATGTGAATATTCGATATTTAAATATCTGTGTGGATATAGATTATACTAATATAGTTTTACGTTTCAATTATCCGTATTTAAATAGTAAATATATATTATGAAAAATATTGTTATTCACTATTAAAATTAGATAAATATTATGAACTTTGATATTATTTTAATAAATATCATATTCGATCTGTATCCGACTGATATCCGATCCGTATCTGTATCTAAAAAATTAAAAAATTAAAAGGAATATGAATATGGTTTTACCACCATCCACTGTTTTCACCCTAATTGTTAGGAGTGTCGATAAAAATAAAATATATTTATGTATTTAATTGATCTGTTTTTATATTCGGAATCAAGCAGGTATTTATAACGAAATTGAGTGAGCTTATGCTGGTTTGCAAAGCGTGAAATGGTTAGTGCTATGGATCAATATCTACCTTTACAAAGTTTACACAATTAATTCACTTGTTCAACATAATTTTCGTATAAAAATATATATGAAAATCAAATATGACATTTTTAAGAATTTTTAGATAGATAATAAATCATCAAATATAATGATTTTGATCCGTCCGATGAAAGTAGTATTTTCTACCTAATTAGAAAAATAGTAATTAAACTCTAAAAAATGTATAATTTCGTCTTCAAGTACAGTTTCATGTGAAAATCATGTTGAGCAGTTCGAATTGACTGTTTAAATTTTAAAAACAGAGATATTAATTCATTGTACAAACCAATCAACACTTTGCAAAATATTGTACAGTCACTCAAGAAAACTTGAACTATTTTTATTTTTGAAAGCCTGGCAGTATCCTAAGGTAACTGATAAATATAAATATTTATCAAATCATATATGATAAATTTTTATATTTACATTTAATTATATAATATGTATTATGATGAAGAGATCAATTATACATATAATTTTATTTAGTTTGTCATTTATATTTTTTAAAAATAATAAAAGAAGTAATTAAAACTGTCACGACCCTGCCGCCGGGCCGAGGATCACGACAAGAGAGACACCCTCGCATCCATCCTTCGTCCCATCAACCTGCGTCGCAACAACAACAACAAAAAGAAACAATACGGAATAAGCTAAAAAGCTTAGTAATCAGTTATTTAACGACGCGATTCTCTATAATTGGCTTAATTAAACAACCATTCAAACAGACTGGATTAATCCACACAAATTCACATCAAATTATGTTTGCATATTTAACGATGATAGCACCTGGGTCTAGTTTATCAGTAAAACAAGTAACACAGTATTCACGCATTTGGAATGTCTGCCACAGACAATTTCCACATTCATAGTACACACAATCTCATCAGTTCATAATCAAATTCGAACCTCAGATCCGCTATCCCGTTAAAATATGCCTCATAATCCAATACCCAATTCAAAATCCAATTCAACCACACAAATCGAAAACACAGATTATAGAGAAGTCCGGTTACCTGATAGCGGTCAATCAAGAATATCCAAATCGAATTGCAACCATTGTTCAGAATCAACGCAACGTAGTCAGAATTCCGATCAGATATGAAATTGAATACTAATCAATATCTAAATCTTTTACCAAACTATTTATTTTCATTTTCTCTCATTTTTTTTTCTCTTTCGGTTTCATTTTTCATGTTTCACTTTTTTTCTTCTTTTCTTAATCAATTAAAAGAGATAGGGAAGCTCTTAAAAAAAAATGATGGCGGTCATCAATTTACATGCACGGAGCCACGTGGCTCGAATGCCACGGTAGTTTTTTTGATAGAGTTTTGCATTTTTATATCTAGACCTTCATATTTTTCAATATCATAAATAAGTCCAAATAAATTTCATACAAATAAATAAAATGACCGGGTGTTACAAAAACTATCTTATTTTTATGATATTATGTTTATGATGTGATTAATGGTCTGGTCAGCTAGCCAAACAAAGGAAAAAAACTTTGAAAGTGATCAAATGAGTTTAGGTTGTACTATAGGGTTAAATAAGTTCTTAGTTTGGAAACACTTGCGACATTCATGAAACTTAGATATATCTCCAATTTTTTCTTCTCCCCTGAGTCCAACATCCATTTAACCCTAACATTCCACTTACCTCCATGACCCCCAAAAAAAAAAAAAAATTCAAACAAACAAAAATGAAAAAAAATAGGTGTCAAGTTACTTTGAATTAGAGTTTAATAATTTATCTACTTTAAAATTAGAGTCAACCGGTATAGTCTTGAACATCACCAAGTAAGCCCCAAACAAAAAAAAATTATATGTACTAACCCTGCAGGTACCGAGTGGATCCCTATGGTGCCGTTGATGATTGCTTTATAACAAAATTATAATCCCTCGTGGATAAAAATATATTTCAATGGGTATCTGAGGCAAAATACCACAAGGGAACACTATCACTTCGAAGGCACTCTAGTGTTAACCATCTAGACTCATAATGTCAATGATGGAACAACAATGGGTAATAACATGACTACAAGATGTGTCTCACCACTTCACTTTTAGGTACGTGATTGGAAAATTTACAAAAAAATATGTAGCTAAGGAAACATAACTAAGGTTGGGTACCAAGTAGCCTTACCTGCACTTAGTAAGATAAATGGATTTCACCCTAGAATGCCTGATGCCTTAGGGACCCATTAAATAAACTTAAGTGCGAGGATAGCATCCATATGTACCAGGCCAATAGTTATATTTTCATGAATGTACGGGTGTCTTTCTGCTTAAGCATAGCTTTGTGAGACAAAGCTATCTAAAGAGGGGCAGTTGTAGACACCCAAAATTGTGTAATCTTGAAAACGAAATATATGCTTGCACCAAATGCAAGTGATGAAGTCAATGATGAATCAAGAATGTAATTTCCAGGCGTCTGCAAAAAAAGGTATGCTTTGCAATTGAATATTTCGGTTAGTATTATTTATTACCTAGTTTCAAGTTGAATATGTGCACTACAAGTTGAACATTATTCAGCATGAGAATATTTTTTTTATAATCCTATTCATGATAATGATAATTATCACCGACAGTATTCTATCCACGGGATTACTTATTTTTGTCGGCTTTAGTTATTTATTTATCTACGGTTTTGAAATAAATTATATTAGTATAATCTCATAAAATTAAAATGAAATCTAAGAATATGATGAGGAAAATATATTTCTCAAATATAACATCTCGCAAAATTAAGTAAAATCCCAAAACTATGAGGAGAACTAATTATTTTAAGTGGCATCTAGCTATACTGGATAAACCACAAATAATCTTTTAAGAAAATATATATAATCGGATCCTATCAAAATTATGTTTAGAAAAAAATTGCGAACTATTAGAATAATTTTTAAAATGTGTGAACTCTTAGAGTTCATGCTTTACTTTACAAGACATTAGTATTCATATCAAGTATATCTTATTTCATCTCCAAATTGAAACTTTTTATTAATATGTAAAGGATAATATTTTGTGTACAAGTCATTTTATTTAAGTGTTCTAAGATTAGTAAATATATTTTCTGATGTTATAAAAATCCAGAAAAATTACATCTCATAAGCTTCGTGCATGATTACACTATGTTTTAAAGCCTAAAAAAATCAGAAAAAGTTCTATGAATGAATAACAAGTTATGATACATTCAAAACACCTTTGCAAGTGGTAGAACTAGCCAAGGAACAACTTGTATATTTCTTTTCAGCTAGATTCTTGCTCTTCATCTCATTTCAAGTCAAAAAATCAACTTGACCCTGAAATTTCAACATAATTCTTGCCTATTTCACATGATGTTTCTTTTAGATATTAGTTAAATTGATTCTCCTTAAAAAGGGATATATTTACTAATTTTTATGGGTGTAAAACATGCTATTCATCGGTCCAAAAATAATTATTTCAAAGGAAGAAAGTTGTTAATCAAACATTTCCAATAAATTATGACAATGAGGTAGACTTCTGTTGCAAGTCACAACACCTAATATTTGTGCATGGTATCATAAGTATTTGTTACTTCAAATTTAAGAGAGTCAAATTTGTTACTTGCACTTATCTATAATGATGCAATCTCATTTTATCTTTGATATGAACTTTTATCATCTCAAGATCTAGTTGAAAAGAATTATGTCCCAAGACAATTTGACCAACATATTTGTGCATATTCAAAACGTTAGCCCTTGTCACATCTCTCTATAAAAATTTAAACATTGTTTTCATCTTATAATCATTCAAAAGCTTGTTGCACAAAGAAGAAATGTCAGTAAGATTCTTGTATCTCATTTCATTTCAAGTCAGTGTCAACTTGTGTCTGAATTTTTCATATTTCTGCATCTTCGAAAAAATTAAATTAATGTATCAAAACCCTTATATTTATTAACTCTTAATTAGCACAAAACATCTCATTTTTCAGTTCAAACAAAAAATATTTTTAAGAGAAATGAGCATAATTTAGTCCTACCAAAATTATTTTTAGAGCAAAACTATTATTTATTGGAATAATTTCTAAAGCGTACAACTCTTTGCATTCGTGCATTATTTTGCTACAAATTAGCATTTGGATCAAGCATATTTTATTTTCATCTCAAAATTTAAATCTTAAGGAAATGTAATATGAAAATAACAATAATTTTTGTGTATTTTTAGTCGTCTTCTAAATTGTTTTTAGACTTGGCAAATTATTTTGTAAAAGCATCAAGAGCTATTATTTCATAAGTTTTCATGCATCTTAAGACAAATTAGAGAATTAAGCAGGAAAAAATCATACATGAATTGGAATAGTCATGAAGATAATCAAATAGTCAAATATGACATTGTAGGGCCACAAAAAGCTGCTCTTGAAAACATTTCAGCAAGATTCTTGCTTTTGCACCACTTGGATTGTAATTTTTAGCATGCTTTTGACCCTTCCCACGTGCATATTTTTGGAAAATTGATTAGACTAAGTTGTCACAAAAATATTAGCATGAAATATATCATTCTCAAGTCTAAATTAATATTTCAAAAAAGAAAAAAAAACTGTTAGCTAAAAGTCTTCTATCAAATTATAAATGAAGAGATAAGCTTCGTATTTCAAATCAAAACACCTAAAATTATAAAAACTCATCACTTGGGACTCTAAATTTAAAACCCTAAATTATCTACCTCTATGTACACATATTAAGAACATTTTTCTGATTTTTTTCATATATAAGAAAAAATTCCAGCAACACAGTTTTTTTCCAGCAGCAATTTCAGCAATAAGAAATGAGATTAAGAGTAATTTAATTATCATACTCATGCATATTAAAGGTACACTTAATTTTGTCATATCCTTGCTGCAAATTTTCAGCTTTTATCCTCTTGAAATTGACCTAAGAACAGTGCAAGTTTCTGAAATGAAGCAAAGAAACATAGCAAGAATCTTGCTGCCATGTTTCCACTTCTTATTGACAATAAAACATGATTATGATATAATGGTTATATAAAATTAAGTAAAACCTGCTAAACACCTATGTGCATGGTTTGGAATTTTGTTTCTGCATTAGAATCATTATAATTCAGTTTTTTTCACAGTTTTTGTCTAACACCAGTCAGATGTGTTTAACTTTGTTCAAAACAGATCAGATGCAAGGGCGGAACTAGAAAATTTAGTTAGAGGGGGCTGAAACTTAAAATGCACAAATATTAAATTGTGGTTAGTGAGACTTGAACTCAAGACCTCTCAATAACAAAATAGAGTCTTAACCACTAGACTACAAGTATACATTTAATATTTTATGAGGGGGGCTAAACTATATAAAAACTTCAAAGAAATAAAAAATCAATTAAATTTCAACATACGTGATTAAAAATTTCAAAATCAATGGGGTGGCTTAGCACCTCCTAGGTATAGTGTAGATCCGTCCATGTTCAGATGTAGGGCATGCCATGTAGTAGCAGTTTGAGCACGTTTTTGAGCTTCAAGAGGTTTCAACCTTCACCTATAAATAACCCCCTACATCCTCACTTCATCTCGATGGTTGGTTAGAGCATCCAAAACACAAAAAGAGAGCAAAAACGTTGAGTTTCAGCCCACAGAAAAAAAAAAAAACAACAAAGGAAAAACATGTTTTCTACAAATATTCTCATAAAATCCTAATAGAATAAACTTCAAAAAATAATGAGTGGCAAACCTATTATGTTATTCCATTAACATAGTCCTCAATCTACTAAAACCATCCATCCAAGCCACTAAAGAGATCATTACAACGTTATAATAACGAGAATGAAGATCTACGTGACTTGAAAAAATTTCAATTAATTTCCACTTTCTTTTAGTTGCCTTCTTTCTTTTTTTTTTTCTTTTTGTTGTTATTATGTTAGTTTATCTCATTTTGTAACTTGTATTATCGTTAAAATAAATTTTTGAAAGCTAGAATTAGTAGAGACCAATCTTTCGGGTGAGTGTGGTGCCTCACACCTTCCACATTCATAACCAAGACACGAACCTAGCTATTATCCATGGGCATAAATATATAAGGTAGTGTATTTTCCTAGCATTACGGGTGGCGACTCCAAATAAAATTTAAATCACACTTAAAAGGTTGAGTCGAGTATTGGTTCCGTAGCATGGTAGCTACAAAAGGCTAGCTCCTAGATTTATTTGACATGTGTGACATGACTAATAAATTGATTTATCTACTTAAACATGAGAGAAATAATTATGAGGATAATTATAAGATGTTTGGATTTAATTAAATAATTTAATGAAATTCAAACATTGAAAAAGATTAAGATGAAAGAAGATTTGTGAGCCGCAAAAAGAAGTTTTTGTGGACTACAAAGAGTTATATATTTTATCACAATTTATGTAAACCGAACTTAAAAGAGGCGTAGCTACTCTGGGAGCAAAGACATGGTGTAATTTTTGGGGCAAGGCGGATGGATGAATCTGCACTAGCGAATAGGATTGAGGTGGAAGTGAGGATGTGGAGCTAGCTAGGGAGATGTGTAAATGATCTTTTTTTTCAGTTTTTGATGTGAGCTGTAGAGTAGGGTTATTTCTATCTTGATGTAATGTAGTTGTGAAGTAGTGTTGTGGTACAGTACATAACTGATACCAATAGGGCCTCAATGTAAGAACTATTTTTCATTTATAAATTCAACTTGGCAGCCTCTGTCAAGTATTTAATAAAAATGATATATGTGAGGTATTTTAGTGTTGATGAATGTATTGTCAGTTTGTTATGTTAAGGTTTGTCGAGGTTATTTTAGGAATTGTTCTTTGTTAATGTTTGTTGAGGATATTGGGGATGTTCTTTGTTCTAATGCCATTGTGAATGTAAATAATCCATGAAACTGAACAAGCTGGAGAACAAAGTGGTCAATAGGGCATTATTCAAAAATTACAAATAAGCCCTCTCAAGTTCTCTTTTTACAAAACCAACAGCAAATGACACTTACTAGCTTATTCATATATGCGAGACATATATTCTTTTATCGACTTTATGCAAAATAAAACAAAAAGATTATTCATTAATCTGGAATTTTGCTTCATTAAAGACAATTATTTATTTATTTTCTCAGGGATGCATATAATAAAAGAAAAGAAATTAAACTCTGAAATACAAACTCTGGAATTATATCACAAATGAGAAAATAGTTTATAAAAATCATGTGAGGATCTTAATTAGCAGTCTAAAAAAACAACTGATAAGAAAGTAAGAAAATTTTAGCAAAACTGATGGTGCATGGATATAAAAAAGAACCTCTAATTTGAAATATCTATTGATGTAAAACCCGATCTTAATGAATTAAGGATCTGTAATTTACGAGGAATTGAGCATCGATCTCCCACCCGCTCCCTCGTCCCATAAAATACATATCAGCTTGTTTTTCTAAATACATCTCTAATCTCTCTATGCTACTGCGTTGTGCTTCAGCGAAAGAAAGAAAGAAAGAAAAAATGAAAAAAAAATGGGGCAGCGTCTTTGGGCAGGTGGAGATGAAAACCTATTAAATCTGAGCCTTTCAATAAAATAGACGGTGGAGATGCTAAATCACAACCGTTCAAATACGGTCTGCATGAATCTCAAAGCACAAGTATACTGCCCCTGCGCTATCCCCGAATAGGAACGGGACACATTATTGTTTCCTAAAATGGTCTTTCATAATTTGGACCGTTGGATTTTTATTGGAAGGCCCATGATCAATCCACAGCTCGTTGCTGTAGTTTCTTGTGGCTGTAGATAAGAAGTGTTTAATTTCTCAAATTAAACAGTATTAGATATATACGAGAATGATTCAGGGACAATTATTCAATCGTTGTTATAATATAATAGTATATTTGAAACTCAATGTTTGCCGCTGAAAATGTGTTCAGAATTTTAATTGTTATCTCATGCTAAAAATATATATTATTAAAAGATTTGCTCCAAATATCTTAGTAAAGAAATTTAAGCCTGTTGAAAATCTAAATATAATCAGTTACACATTCTAATTGCAAATTACAATTTAAATGTGATATCTTAAAGATTAAGAAAATTTTGTTTTAACACTTGACTTTTGAAAAAGTTTCTGATAAAACGTATCTAAATAGTATGTTAATGCATGTGCGGTTGAGTATGTACGTACACATACAGGTAGGTGCAAACATCCCATATATTTTATACCAAGTGCCACAAATAATAACTCCTAGACCTAGTAGAACAATTCAGAAGAAATCAATGCTATTTTACGAAAACTTTGGAAACCATATATACCATAAAAAAGGATTATTCGGAGATGGTCAAACTTCAATTAATGCCTATTATTATTAATTAAAGATTCATGTTGCCCGTGCACGTGCAACATGGAACGCGAGACGCGAGGTAGCACCGTGAACAAATCCGAATTCGTATCCTCTGCATTAACTCAAAAGGGAATCTTTTGAGTTAATGAATATAGACCGTCCGATCTATTTCAAGATGCGTGCAAACTAGATCTGCACTAATATTAAAGGCCCCCTATGTTATAGGAACGAGCCGGATTGGCTCCATTTCAAATCGAACGGTTGAAATTCATTAACTCAAAAGATTCCCTTTGAGTTAATGCAGAGGATACGGATCCGAACAATCCGCGAAGCCCAAAAGAAATCAGAAAGTAAAATAAAAACTTTGGATTGTAATAAAATATAAAGATCACCGGCCCAACACGTTCAACCCAGCGGTATCAGCGCGGCAAACGGTAGGTAGACCCGATCAGAATTCATCAGATTAGAGAGACTACTTCTGGCATGCGCGATAATAATATAATATACATCATACAGCGAGTTACTGTCACAAAATAATAGTATGCTCTCTCTTCATGTCAGAGACTCGCTACACACAAGATAGTTTCCAGTTACGACACGGAGCACGTGAAGTCAAACCTCATTATCGGCACATTTATCCACTATTCCCATACCTATTCGGCTATTCCCATCCCTATTTATAAGGAATACATCGCCTCTCTTCTCTTCTCTCTTCCCATCAAATATTCAAAATACATTGTCCCCTGTTCCCGATCTAAAAATGGCGAGCCTGTTTGACAAGGCGAAGGGGTTCGTGGCGGAGAAGATTGCGCACATGCCGATGCCGGAGGGGAGCGTGACAAAGGTGTCGTTCAAGACCATGACCCGCGAGAGCATCACGCTCCACAGCGAGATCGATGTCACCAACCCCTACTCTCATCGCCTTCCCATTGGCGACATTTCTTATTCCCTCAAAAGTGGCGAAAAGTAATTCATTCTCTCTTGCTATTATTATTATTATTATTATTTTGAGCAGATCTGCATGCGAAATGGTGTTCAACTTTTGGATCGGGTAGTGGGGATATATAGAAGACCGTGCATGTTTGGGTTATAGTGGAATGTCAAATCGTAATAGAACTACAAGTCAACGGATTGATCTAACTGTTAGGATTGTGATTTTGTTGACATTAATTAATTGTTAGAATGGTTTCAAAGCTAGTTTGTTTTGTATTTGTTGTATATATTGCGTCAACGATCGATAGCAAGATTAAAATAAAAAAAATAAAAAACACTATGGTCAAACTTTGGATGGGTCGTTGATTCATTGTAAGTTTGCAATCGTAATTAATGATTTCCTTAATTCCGGTTGGATTATGTCTTAATTAACAGAAAATTGGGAATAATTTTTGCGGACAATTAATATTACCAAGGTGGTTAGTTCTTGTCCAGCTCATTAGTTTCCTATTAGCAGATGAAGCTAAATTAAGGCTCAAACCAATGTAAATATATTATATATATACTAGCTTGGTGCGGGCCGGTAAATATAATTTCTTTATTTTCTTTTGTTGGAATATCGGTTATATAACATGATTCAACTTTTTATTATTTAATTTAGAAGATAACTACTTTATTCGATGCCTAAAAAAAGAGAAATGATAATATAAAACCTAAAGAATAAAGGAAATGGAATTTGGTTCTGGGAAGAAGCAAGTACACTTGAAATCATTGTCAAAATAAAAAATTCACCTATTGAGCAACCAAGTTCATCTGCTATGAAGAATCCTTTGCATTGATTTTAACACCCAATACAATAATTTACATCTTTTGCATATCAGTTACAGAATTCTTCTGCTGAAAACTAACAAGAAAACCATCTAACTCCTACTTTGTGATTAAAAAAACAGGGTGATTGCTTCTGGGACGCTTCCCGATCCAGGGTGGATAGTAGCAAGTGGCGTGACGAAGCTGGAACTGCCAATGAAAGTGCCGTATGACTTCTTGATTTCCATAATGAAAGACATTGGCAGCGATTGGGACATCGACTACTTGCTTGAAGTCGGGCTGACGATTGACCTCCCTGTCGTGGGCAACTTCACCATTCCGCTTTCAACCAAGGGAGAGTTCAAGCTGCCCACTTTCAAAGACTTCTTCACCTCATCATCATGAGGTGTTTTTGCAGTTGCATAAATTTCAAATAAATGAGGGTGTGTTTTTTTTTTAATCTTTTTTATTTGGTTGAATTGAGGTGCCCGAAGGCTTCAGAATGCATGGGTGTTTCAATCTATAATATATGGGATCAAACGGATCTCATGTACTTAGTCATGTGTTTTTGTGGTTACAATGTTTGCTTAGACTATGTTGGAATTACAATGCTATATGAACTGGGTGATGTTTTTCCTTTTGCAGGGGATATGGCATACTGGTTATGAGTTCATATACTAAGAACAAGTCACCGTGTATTATTTTCTCAAATTATTTGAACAATTTATGTTTCTCAAATACATTAGAAGATCAGTGCATTCATATTTTTGTCTGTAATTGTCTTCTTCATACTCAGAACCAGCCTTTGTTACTTGCCTTAACAAAGCCTGTTTACAGTTGGGTGTTTGTGGCTTCATGCTTACAAAAACCCAAAATGCAACAGTAAAACATTGCTATTAGCCAGAAATGTTCTTCTGGCCCAGGATAGGAAAAATTTAGAATATTGTTACATTTGCTTATTAATAGCAATGCTTATAAAATCAAATGCAAATTAGCAATATTCTCAACTATGGACCTCAATATTTTGCAGAATATATGTCTCTGTTTAAAATATATATATATATATAATATGTGTGTGTGTGTATGTGAGTAGAACTAGGGTGTGTTGTGCTCACCAAATTCTTTGGTGAGCATAACACCGAATCTATCGGATTGACTTCAAACGAGACGAATCCAAACCGTTAAAACCGATCTACTTCATGAGTGATGCATGCACATACAAAATTTTGAAATTTTCGAATTCATTTAGTCCAAAGTCAAGAGGTCAAAAGTGTTAAAAAATGAATGCACCAAATGAAGATTTAGGAGTTATTTTCATGCATTCATTTTTCATCAATTTTGACCGCTTGACTTTGGACTAAATTAATTCGAAAATTTCAAAATTTTGTATGTGCACGCATCACTCGTGAAGTAGATTGGTTTCAACGGTTTGGATTCGTCTCATTTGAAGTCAATCTAATAGATTTAAGAGTTATGCTCACCAAACCCTTTGGTGAGCACATCACACCCTAGTTCTACTCTATATATATATATATATATATATATATATATAATGAGAGAAGTTAGACTTTAATTCCTGAGCTTTTAAGAAAAAATACATTGGTTCTCAAACTTTTATTTACATCAAATTGATCCTTGAACTTCTTCAGAAATATTGAGTTAGTTCTTGAACATCTAGTTGCACCAAATCAGTAGAAGCAAGTTGATCCTTCAACTTATCAGAATTGAATTAATTTAATCCTTGTAATTTAGTCCTTGTTTAGATCTTAGAAGGATTAATTTGATTCATATAGAAGTTTGAACAATTTTCTCATATTTTCAAAATTCAAGGACTAACTTGTCTTTAATATCTACAAGGTACTTTTTCATTCGGATTTCGAAACTATGATCTCCCACACGAAAGACACTGTATTTGTCACTGGACCAAATGCTAGTTCTCTTTCTTTATTTAATAATTATATGTCTATATTTTAAATACACAACTACACCAATTAAAAAGCTGAAGAAACACCGTGAAAAAATTCAAGTGCAGTATAAAGGAACACTGATCGCATGCCTAACTCAAAAATTGATGTGATATAAATGATTGAGAAAATTCTTAAAAAATGAGCTGGACCTATATGCCTTTTGCCATAATTGGATACGATTGTTAATTACTTGTACGAATAAATTCAATTGTTTTAGAAATGGAATAATTAATTAAGCACCCAACCTTTTCTCTCACTTCATTTTTCAATATCTCTACCTCTTATACATCCTTCCACCTAACTTGTCTTATACTAATTCTAGACAAATTATTTAACAATCCTTGAGCCTCTGCCAAGATATAGAATACAAATTCAAACGTCGCGCCTGATCACTTGATCAGTAGTGGAGACTGGAGAAACGAGCGAAGAAAAGGTGATATGGCCTGGAGATTTATTAGGAGAGGTAATCCAGTTGCCAATCCTACATATTCTTACAATTGTTGGATAATATAGAAACCTAACCAACACTGTGCAATCACCCAAGCCCATGCTCAATCCTCAATAATCAATACTAGCCCAGCCCATAATTTGACCTCAGACCTGGACCGGTTATTAAACTAACAAATGAAAAACGTGACATGATAATCGCCCTGCTAACCTGGTAGTCGCTACCTGAATTTCAAAAAATAAATAAATAAATAAGATAATCGCCCTGCTAAAAAGCATTTTATCTCGAAGAACGAAGAACTGTTTGATAATTCCGAATTATTTTTTTTTTTAGTTAGCTGGAGAATTAAACAACCACCACTCATTTTTGTGGAATTCAAAACATACCACCCAAGCTTTCCGGAGCGCACACCAAACTTGGCTGGTGCGCCAGCTGGGGAAGCGCACCAATTTGGTGCTCTAGCTGGAGGCGCGCCCCAAGTAATATGTTATATATCAGCGAAAATTTCACTATTTTTTCATTTACCAAGAAGACAGACAAGGAAGCTAAAGAACAAAGAGCAACTTATAAGTTATTTTTCATCTTAGTCCTGTATTTTTTAGAATTATTTAATAGTATTTTTAATTTAATGTAAATTTATTAATTGTTAGGTTTGTCCCAAAATTCAACTAACTATGATTGAAATTGCTTGTTATTTTGGTGGTGAGTAATGAGTCCAAATTGAACTACTAACTTTCAATATAAATTAATATACCTTTTAATTCTAATTTAACTTACGTTCAGATCACAAGCGCATGATCCTACCGTGTAGTATAATTGGGGTGTCGATCCACAGGGATAGTGTATTGGACTTCTAACAATTTTCACCAGTCTAGGTTATAGGGGGGTTTTAAAATAGGTTTTTAAATATAGTTTAAGGTAGGGTTCAATACCCTCAAGATTTATGCGGTGACGCTAATTTTGCTAAGGTTAGAATTAAACAATTAAATAGAGATTCTCTAGGGATTAGGTGCTTTCTTCCTAAATTATGCAAAATATAAATTTCGACGTCTCTTTATCCCGCATGCGGCACTGTCACTATTGCATGCGGCATAGATTGTCCCACAGTATCCCGCATGCGGCACTGTCATTACCCCGCAGGCTTACTGGGTTTCTGCTTACGTGATTTGAAAGGTTTTCCGATCTTGCGATCAGCTTTTGGGCTATCAATTCTAAGTATCCTGGGTATGCAATTATCTTTCTCACACAAACACAATTGATCATCCCATATTCTACCTTACAATTAAATATTCCAAAGACCTTACCTAATTAAGGTGTTTCCTAATATAACCTAAATAGACAATTTACGCTATCATGCCAAGGGAGCCCACTGGGTTCTAACCTAATCTTTGAACCACTGCCAAGTCTCGTTAGCCGAAGTGTTACATATACTTACATGCATTATCCCACTCACACCGGGATGCAACGAAATCATACACCTATTGGTATATGGAGGACATTGGCATATAATAAACAGAACTATGTATGCAAGGATTTAATACAAGAGATTTAAATAATAAAGTAAACTCAAATCAACATAAATAAAACATAAATTTATATTAAAACATAACTTAGAATTCGAGTACAACCCTCACCTTAGAGATGAGAAATTTAGCTTCATGGCCATGGCAAAATAAAAGGAATAAAATAAAAATAACATAAATTACAACCCAATTGAAGATGGATGAACCTCTGCCTCCTAAGATAGATGTCTTTTTCTCATGCTTGACTTCCGATGGCTACCATTCTCTCTCTAAGTAACTCTCTAACCTAACCTAGCAATGAGGATTGGTAATATTTATTCTATAGACTTAACACAATTAAACACGCACACTAAAATCAATTACAAGAGGGGTATTTATTTGATTAGGCTTAAGCTGCGGAAAGACCGTAAAACAAAATTTTTACTTCTAACTTAAGCCGAGGATTAAAAGATGTACGGCGGAAAGACCACCGAAAGTTCCTTTTCCAGTCTTTCCCTTGACATAACCTTTTAATCCTACGAGAATCTACTCCATGATTGATTTCTAAAAACTAAATCTATTTAACAATTTAAATAAATTAAGATAACATTTATACCTTAATCCAAATTCGAATTGGATTGAAATCTGACTCGCCTCGGAGCACCAGACGTCTGATGCCTCTATAGGTTATCCACTAGGACTAACAAGAGAGCGGTTATTTCATTTGCCAGAAATACTGAAACCGCGGTATTCGAAAAAACACTATTCACGAGAGGCGTGATAATACTATTCACGAGATGCAGATAAAATGATTCACGATCAGCAGGTAAAGATACTGCGTTTTTTTGCAAAAACATAAATACCGCGATCTTCGCAAAAACACTATTCACGAATCCCGTAAAACACTATTCACGAGAATAACTATTTTATTCCCGTAAAAATATATATTTATGGATTGTCGAATTTTCTGCAAATCACTATTTAGGAGAAAATTAAAGTACGAATCGAATCGGATTCTGCTTCGAACTTGGCTTGGTTTTTGAATGAATTTTCTCTTCACCCATTCACCCCTATTTATAGTGTTTTCAAAGTCAGTTTTGGAATTTACCAAAATACCATTATCAAAATCGATTTGCCTTTGTCAAGGTTAGTATTTACCAAAATGCCCTTGTCAAAATCGATTTGCCTTTGTCAAGGTTGGTATTTACCAAAATGCCATTCGGCCAAAAATATTAATTCATAATTAATATTCTAATCCATATAACATATATATATATATACAATTATTCTGAATAATTATATTTCTTGCGTTTGCGATTGCGATTAAATTTACATGACGTGTCATACACGTTATAAATTTAATCTAGTTTAAGCATGTCATCTCCATGACATATATTTTATTTTTAATTATAACACTTTATAATTAATCATAAAATTTCTCTGATTACTTTCCTATTGGTGTGACCCGATAGGATCTGTGTTATGTTGGCAATAGAATTAAAACTCCTTTTAATTCTATAAATCATAAGAGGCATCTGGCAGAATACATTATGACTACCTAATTGATACAGATGATCTTGTACATTGCAATATCACGATCCAGTAAATAATTTACTCGTGTTAATTCTTTTGTCTCATAGTATCAGATCAGTTTCAAGGTAGGTATGTGTCATCCTTGCAAACTTAATCTTTTCTCGATCTTAAATAGTTTTATCAAATATGATTAACTCTTTAATCATACCGCATGCAGATAATCCTATTTCATCAAGAGGCCTAGTGATACCATCACTCGTATAATAATACGAGAGACAATAGTAGTCTTGGTGAACATCTCCCCTCCGTATAAGTTATGCATACTGCAATGTTATCTGTATAGCTACTTTTTACAGAGAGCGATGGACAACACTCACGAATACACACTTCCTATGTAGGAAAGACGAATTCTCATACTTTAGAACTTAACACTGAATGAAAACATAATGACACGAACACAATCCATTTAATGTTTCATTTAGGGTCTGTCAAATACCATGTTCTCTAACATGTATCTGTGTAATTAAAATGACAACTCTTTGTCCTATGGTTTGTAAAACTTAACCATCATTTAATCCACACACTAACCTTTAAACGGTCAATTAGTGTTCCTTGCTAATACCACGGTTAGAGACTATCAAGAGTATTTATCATCTATATTATGAAGTTTTACAATTTCAAGTCATGAACTCGAAATGATTCATAAATTCGATAAATCTCAAGGAACAAAATGATTAATCATTCATTACATGAACAAAATATATATAATACAATTATCCTATGATTGACTTCTAAATTATTACACTAACATTTATAGCCTTCCTAAATGAGAGATGGAGTAGGGGAAGTAGTGGAGGTAGAGCAAACTTGGAGTGCATTTCAAGTTTGCCCAGATGAAGTCAAAAATAGTTATGAAAGTTTGCTGCTGAAGCAATTGCGTCCTCCCAGAAGATTTCTGTTGAAATTAACATCAAGGGTGGAGATTTGATCAGAATAAAAAAAGTCCACGGATTGTGCGGCATAGGGAACCCGCACGACTTCCTGATTTAGCTGATTTTGTTGTAATTTCGCCATTTCGCATGTTGTGCACTTTGTGTGAGGTGTTACATGCTTCATGTGATGCCCTTTTGGTGTTATCTCTAGAAATCGTCCAAATTCAACACTTTTGCTTTGTTTTTTGCCTAAATACGCAACTTTCTCAAAAAACTGCTAAAAAGACATAAAAACACGTTTGTGGTAAATAAATCGAAAAAATAGCTACTCTGCACTCGCATTTGTTGTCAATCATATCTTCCCTGATTTGAGGGGTATATATATAAACGAAAAGATGGGATTTTTTTAGACTGATTTTTAGTTTGTCTTGTCATTTGAAGCGAGAACTTGAACTCAATTTTGGACTTATTGGTACTGATTGCAGAGAAAAGGTTCATTTGAATAAGAAAGATCGTGTTCAGTTGAAAGAGAAATTGTATCTTTTTGAAATAGGAATATCAGCTCGGGCAACATGAAGTATTTGTTTTCAAAAACCAACTAATCAGAAGTATTTGAAAATTAACCAGTACTTTTGTAATGATCTTTTTAATCTCAAGGCACATCAACAAGAGATCAGAATCAAGTAATAATCTGTCTCAGGTTATTTGCATGTCGGTGCTAATGGTTTTATTTATTGTCGCCGCTCTTATTGTTTAAATAGGGGATTCCGTATAGACAATTGCTTCGCTATCCCTATCGTTGGTTTATGACTTTTTGTTATCTTAATTAACAGTAAACAAGGAGTTGAAGTCTATATCCAGCAGTTTTCTTCAATTTGGTTTCACACGGTTTCGTTTTTCTTCTTTCATTTCTTGCATGAGTTAGTTGTCCACCAATAGAAGCTGTACACCCTTTTCAAATTTACATATAACAATAAGAGAGCATATCAAAGTTATCTATAATCTATATTAATTAGCATCCAATATGTCATTGTTACATCAAAAGAAAAAGAAACAAAAACTCCATTTCTCACGAGTCACTCAAAAGTTAAAAATCACCCTTTTTCCCTTCCATTCCCTACTAATTCTACAACAAAATTAGCCCCTCGTCAAATCCACTATCGATGTCGTCTAACCCGGTAAACCACGACTCGTCATCTTCACTACTAAACTTCCTCTCCATCCAATCTTCCTTCATCATCTCACACAACTCCTCATGCTCCTCCTCTTCCAAACCATTTGCCGAGAGGGGAGTAGTCGGAGAAAGCTCGCAATCGCCTGAAACAACCGGTGAAGCTGATGATGAGTTTGGTTTTGGTAATTTCGGCCGGCTTATCCCTGCAAGCGAGTTTCGATGGGTCGGTACGGCATGGTTGTGTTCTCCCGTGTATGTTATTACAAGCATGGATGGATCGCCACGGTCCCGCTCTACTTGCTTCCTAGCTATGCATCCTTTCAAGCTACTGCATCTGTAGTATCCTCTGTTTTAATTGTAACAACAGAACATTAATTAGTAGGCATTTTTAAGGTGTTAACGAGGATAAATTTAGTATTATTATTATTACGTACCGAGGATAAGGAGACCCCTTAATTGGTTTCTGGCCGTACTTACGCCAGGCCCACAAGTCAGAGGTAAGACCATCAGAGACAGGTACATGGCGTACCACTTTTTGTAG
The DNA here is from genome assembly GCA_025461125.1 of Carex kokanica. Classification (NCBI taxonomy): domain Eukaryota; kingdom Viridiplantae; phylum Streptophyta; class Magnoliopsida; order Poales; family Cyperaceae; genus Carex; species Carex kokanica. Next base: position 427,255 of record JAJGRX010000244.1, read on the forward strand.
CTGGCTCTTCCTGTAATTTAATAACCAATTAATACTTCATAAATTACCATCAAAGAGAGAGACGCAAACACAAAGAACAATTAAAGTTACCTTCTTTTTGTGGGACGAGGCGTCTGAGCGACGGGTGTCTGTTCTGGTTTTGGGTGCGGCCGACTGGTTTTGAGCGAAAACAGCTTGCAAGGCTCCTCTGTTTCCGAAAGAGAAGCTTGCGTTCTCATAAAGCCAGAAAAGCTCAAGAGCTTCTCTCGTTCTTCACACCTCACCTCCTCTTTTACATCTCTACAAGCTAGAGAAGAGAAAGAGAAAGAGAAAGGATTTCCCTGGGCACTTGTGCTGGCCTCTGGACCAAAGAACCCACAGCCTCTGACAACAGCGAAAAGATCCCAATCATTCAGCTCCATTAAAGCTCTTTAGTTATCTTGGAATGAAAGGCGCTGACTTTTGTTATGTTATCTTATTTTGAAGGTTGAAGCTCGGAGGTATATATATATATATAAATTGAGAAAATGAGAAGAGAAGGGTTTGATTTGTTTTTTTCCCTTTGTTTTATGGGTTGAAAGTCAAAGTTTGTACGTGTTGGTGGTATCACAAGATTTAGGCAACTTGGCAACTTGGCTGTTTCCCAAAAAAAGTAGGCTGTTCTAAATGCTCTGTAATGTATTGCGTAAAATTTATTTCACTTCCGTCTAGGTTGCTAGTTAAATTGGTTTTCTTTATTTGTTTTAATTTAGTCATCAACTCCAATATTTTCATACTCAGATTTGATTATTAATTGCTTAGTATGACATCAGTGTCATTTCAGTCTATATAATGCCAACTTCAAAACTTATCGAATCGACTTCAAACGGTGAATCTAAACCATTTAAAGTGATCTACTTCATATGTTGTGCCTTTACATGCCAAATTTATAAGTTTTGAAATTTATTTAGGAGCTTTTAAGTTAATTTTAATGCATTTATTTTTTAATATTTTTGACCGCTTGACTTGATACTAAAATAACTTGAAAATATAAAAAAAAATTACATGTAAAACATCACTCATAAAGTAAATCAGTTTGAACGGTTTGAATTAGTTATTTGAAGTCTATCCAATGAGCTTTAAAATTGATATTATATGACACCGATGTCATACTAGCCGGACTCATCAATATCAATATGCGTTATGTATAGTACCACAACCTCAGTACTCTTATTTGTTTATCGAATTATTTTGCTGCACAAATTCGCAAGCACGCCAAAAGTTCCGATAATCCAACTTATGAATTATGAATTATATAATTTTGTACTTTATGAAAACCTATGAAAATGACAACGGTCATTTGTACTTTAAGTAAATATTATTGTTCAATTATTTTTAATCAGTTCAAACAAAAGTTTAGTCACAACCATGCTATTGGAGAAAAAAAAAAAATCTTATTTACTTCCAAATTAATTAACTGCAATAAATAATATTGAAATTTTCAATTCTTACACTAGTAGTACAATATAACTTTTTAATCTCAGATATGAAATAACAAAAATAGAAAATGAAACCTCAACTAGTCAATTATTGAAATTATTTAGTTTGACTAACTGTAAATCTTCATTTCCTTAGAAATGAAACAGATATAGATTGACTTTGAGATTAAAAAAAAGATGACTTTTGAATAATCAATTGCAGTTGGCAGTGGTTTCTTGGTTTTTGACAAAAGCATGAGCTGAAAATGATGTGTGTAACTAATTGTACAGGGAATAATTGCAGAGATGCCCTACCGAGCCCCAAATGGGAGGCAACGGATTAATTTATTGTTTAATTAGTTCTCTTTGTGTGTAAAATCGCACGCGCCGTACAGCGATCCAAATCGTGGTAACGCTCTCACCGCGCCACATGACTTTGGCCTAAAATGTCAAAGTCTCTCTCAATGGCAAAATTGGAGGATAAAAGCGCGTGTCGCAACCCCAAGTTGTATGAGAAGATTGAGATAGGAGTAGGTCCGATGGGCATCGGACCTACATTTAGGTTCAATTAGCTCAAGAACCGTACGATTAGCATCAAGATTTATCCGCACGGAAATTGATACATACTTGTACGGATTTTGATGCAGGTCACACGAATCTTGATGAAGATCGGATGGTCACAACACCCATCAAACCAAAGTAGGTCCGATGCCCTGAATTGGAGAAGATTAGGCCTGTGAGCCCCACACCGTGCCAAATCACCGCACCAACTGAGGTGGACGATATTTTGCGCTTTTGTCTTTTGCACAATTTTATTTTAAAGACAGCCCTCAAAGTAGGGACTAGTTCTGTTTTTATTTAAGGCCCCTGATTACTTTAATATCCACTTATATGTTTATTACCTTTTACAAGTAATTGTATTTCAGACGAGACTAATATATAGAAAAAAAAAAAATTCTACATAAATCTTTGACATATCTGATAAATAAAAAATTATCCAAACAAAAAAGAATCATCGATGGTTGGTTGTAGTTAAATATGTTTCTTGATCTTTTTATTTCTTGATTACATATAAACGAACTTTAAATTTTATGTTTTGGTAAACATGAAATAATTCATGTGACATAAAAATAAAAAATTCAGAAAAATACAAATATCATATTGTACAGATAATTACTTTTGTA